>OU343225.1:128513763-128687153 GCA_910596185.1 Chrysanthemum makinoi
ATCAAAGATAAAAAATTGACAACAATCTAAAAATTGAAATATCTTAATCCTACACAATACATTCTACCAAAGGTAATATGAACTTTAAACACCACAACCAATTCCTAAATTCAAAACAACATGAAAAAGATGAAAACAAACTAGCGAACACATTACTT
This sequence comes from Chrysanthemum makinoi, assembly GCA_910596185.1. Lineage (NCBI taxonomy): Eukaryota > Viridiplantae > Streptophyta > Magnoliopsida > Asterales > Asteraceae > Chrysanthemum > Chrysanthemum makinoi. The sequence continues at coordinate 128,513,922 of OU343225.1, forward strand.
ATATTAACAAACATATTTTAGCATTCTGTATGGATAAAACCATCAAAAGATCCATACATATTCCATTGTTAATATATCTACATACCATCCCATTAAACCAAGACATTAGACATTAGACATAAACAGATGACACTAGAGCAAAAGAAAACATCCCATTCCATAGCGAGAACCCCTTCAACCATTCATCACCAATTTGTTCTTCTTCCTTGGTATCATTTCCTCCTAAGATTGAGTAATGAGATTCAACCCCTCAGTAGTTTTTGACCTCGCAGCCTCCCCTGCCATCCCTAAGATCCACAATCTCTAAGGACCTAATGTTTAAAAACGCAAACTAAGTCCTCCTTCTTTAAACTATGACTATAAATTAGGTGTTGATCCGCTCGTTATCGGGTTTTGTTTCGTTAAATCGGTTATATTTATATTTGGTCAACACGAAACCTAAACGTAACCGAACTATAATTAAACCAAAGCGTAACCAAAACCGACATTATGAATTAAGTTCGCTCGGGGTTGACCAAATTAAGCTCATTCTGGGTTGACACAAATGGTTTTAAACTCTAAAATGGATAATTAAGTTCGCTTCTTGAGTAAATGGGACGAAAACGTGCAAAACAGCTGGAAACGGCCGAATGTGTGTAAAAACTTATACAAACGGAGTAAAAGATGAAAAAACCAACGAAAACGTGCAAACACGGACGAAAACCTGAAACAAAAACGGGAACGTATAAAAACCGATTAAAAGGGACAAAGACGTAAGAAAAAGACCAAAACGTATTAAAACCTACAAAACGTGTATAAACGCATTTAACTGTAAAAGTGTAAGAAAACCTATGAAAACGTTGAAAAATTCTTAAAACATACCGAAAATGGGTAAAACGATGAAAACGAGGTAAATCGACGGAAACGCGGCAAAACAAATTGAATCGGGCCAATGTGTGTAAAAAGTTATACAAACGGACTAAAAGATGAAAAACTGAAAAAACGTAAAACACGGAACTAAAACCTCAGAAACAAAAACGGAACGTATAAAAAACCATTAAAAGGACAAAGACTTAAGAAAACAGACGAAAACGTGTATAAACGTACGAATCTGTGTAAAGTGTAAGAAAACCTATGAAAACGGTTGAAAAATTCTTAAAACCATACGAAAATGGGTAAAGCGGATTTGAAAACGAGGTAAATCGGCGAAAACGTGCAAAACAGCTTGAATCGCCAATGTGTAAAAGTTATACAAACGACTAAAATGGGTAAAGCGGATGAAAACGAGGTAAACGGGATCGAAACATGAAAAACTAGCGAAAAACGGTAAACACGGACGAAAACCTCAGAACAAAACGGAAACGTATAAAAACAGATTAAAGGGGACAAAGACGTATGAAAACTTATTAAAACAGACAAAAAACGTAGTAATTTTGATTACACAATAGGTCGGAGGTAAATTTTTGAGTTGTTATCGTCATGGTCTTTGCGGTAGTAATTTTGATTACGCAATAGGTCGGAGGTAAATTCTTGTTGCGTAATGTTGTTGTAACCTTGTCGGGTAATGTTTACGAGGGTTTTGTTATGCAACGCATGGTTCGCAAATTAATAACCACCGCATTCATTGTTTGCCAAAGTTGTAGTGTCTATAAAGCAAGATTAGTCTTCTTCAGTTCTACTGTAGATGACTACATAGTAATGATGACTAACTTTGATTTTGGTCAATGTGCTACATTGTAAAGATGAGTAACTTTGATTTTGTTCATGTATTGCAGCTTGGACATAAATTTTAAGAAGTTGAGATAATAAACCTTTTAGACATGTTTAGTCATTAATTTAAATTTAAACTGTGTATATAGTAGGGTGTTCAAAAAACCCGAGAAACCGACGAACCGAGCCGATCCGGTCAATCCGAAACCGCTAAAAACCGATAATCAAGAAATCGAAACAGAAAACCCGAAACAGAAAAACCCGCTTTATCACGGTTCGTTTCGCTTTACTTTTAGTTATCCGTGGTTACCCGAACCGAACCGCATATAATATACATGTAAGTTTTAACAAACCATTCATAAAAATGTACAAGTATTAACTATATTATTGCACTACTTTTATCATATAATGCATTTTTACTTATCTAATTTGATCATTTACTAACGTCCATGGATTACATATGATTAATGTGATCGTAATCTATAAACGTCAAATAATTAGTATTAGTTATTTTGTTAGATATGATAATTTGAATGTTGCCATTATGACACAACAACTACTATTATTCTAATATCTTTAATGTTATTTAATTTTACTAAAATGACATATTACGCTCTAATTTATGTTATTGTTCGCCCGATTTGATTCGATTAATTTTTTTGAATGGTTAATCGTGACCCGAATGCGGGTAACCGCCATTTCGGAGACCCGCATGTCCCGTTACCCGCCTAGTAACGGTTCGGTTTTGGATAGTAAAATGAATTACCCGCCCCGCGATGGATAGTTAAAATCTCTAACCTAATCGGTTTAACCGCCCCGTGAACACCCCTAGTATATAGGGCTGGTTTAGATCCAATGAAAAAATGAAGGGTTTAAATTGCAATATTAGATATCTTCCTAAATACTCTTGCATATCACTTTTTTTTGTGAACTATTGCATATCACATTTATGCATGGAAGAATATGAAAGGGCTACAGTAACCCCAAAAAAAATTTCATGCCTCTTAAGTGTTTTTATACTTACCTAACCATAAAATCAACACACTAAGTATCAATCATTTTAACCCTAAACACACAACTATCAATCATTTTAACCCTAAACACACAAAATGTCTTCCACACCTAATATCAATGAAATGAAAGCCGCCATGAATCCAAGAAGCTCGATGCTTTCAGTGTTGTTGATATTGCAAGACATAGCAGAGGAGAAAAAGTTGATCAAGCGGATGGGAGAAGAGAGCAAAGATTCTGAGGGAAATGTTGCCAAAAAGACCGCATAATCGATGAGGCTAGTAGATTGTTTACTCGTTACAATGCTGTTGCAGCAGAATGGTGAGTTTGCCCTTCGTGAGATACAGTTGAAGGATCGAAGGAAGATTGATTTGTGGCTCACTTTTGGTGCTATGTCGCCGGAGTCTGTCGGAGAAGGAGGAGTTCTTGGAAGATTTGGATGAAGTTGATGAGTCTGAAGATGGAGAATAGGAAGCTTTGGAAGTTTTTTTTTGTGTTTTGATGATGTATAGTTGATGGTTGTATGGATGCTTGCTATTTATTGCTACTTTGTTTATATAATTATAATCTGAATATATGTAAATGATCAATGATCAATGATCAGTACAATGGTTAATTTTAGGTTTTAATGCTTTATTAACTTGAAGAAATAAGTTAGTTTTATTTATTTATTTACTTTTATTAGAAAATGGTCAAGTAGTGTGTGTTTGACTTTCAGTATTTCACACATTTATCTCTCTTACACTCTGTCAAAACACACAGTTAGATTCTAATTAATAGCAGATTTAGGGTTTTCAATCAAACGCAAAATCAATCAAAATAAATGTTAGTTAATGAAATACTCTTTAGGGCTATTATAAAGGGCTTGATTCTCTTTCGATTGAGCCTAATATCTCAGGTATAAATGTTATAATTTACTGCTAGTTTGTTAGTTTAAGATGTTTATTGATTTATAGATGATATTGTGTTATGTTAGTTTAGGATGTTAGTCAGTGGTATTAGTCATTGCATAGAAAAGTAGTTGTTTGATGATTTATGGATCATTAGTTGAGGTAATAACGATTACGTGTTATACATGCAGTATGGGTACGTGAAGAATGAGACGCGAAGAATGAGTTTAGTAGACGCGAAGAATGAGATTATTCGTCAATGAGGCAATGAGCAAATTTTCGTGGGAGGATAGACTTAAGCTTGACATGATGGAGCTTCGTTTGACCGAGGACATGATCTCAGATAGGAAGGGGTGGGAGGATAGAATTAGGATTTGAGGGTAGTGGTGCTAGGTTGGCTTTTAGGTGTCCCCTTTTGCCTCCTTGCGTGTTTTGTTTTGTGGCCTCCTTTTTGCTTTGCCGTAGTCTTAGGGCCCGCGGCGTGGTTTTGCTTGCTCCCTTTAGGGTTTGCCTCGCTTTATCTTGCTCCCTCGCTTCGGTCTTTTGGTGCTTGTGCGGTTTGTTTTTCCCCTGATGCCCCGCTTTTTGTTTTTTGCTTTGCTTTCTTTTTACTACACGTTATTGCCTTTTGTTTTTGTCGATGCTTCTATCCTTTCGCACTAGCACACATTCACTTGCCGGAGGTCAATAGTCATAAGGTATGCAGCTTTTAGTAAATATAAAAAGCATAGTTAAATGTTAATGTAATGGGGACTCGAAGGGTTAACTATGCTTCTTTTTAGGAAAACACTTTTTTATGATTTTAAACAATTTCTTCTGAGATCCATACGTTCCTTTTGTTTTTTCAATATCTAGCAATTTGGCTCGGTGCGCAATTGCACAAAGGAGTTGAAACGACAAAAGGACCAGTAGGGATCTCGAAAGGTTTGATTGTGTTTCTTTTTTATGAGGTGTGTTGATTGCGATAATGATATAGTGTTTATTGTTCATGGTAGGCCACACTCCTTCATTATCCCATTCAACACATACACTTTCGTAGAATCGATAATTATTTGCACTTGGTACTTTGAGAAGCCCTCGAAATACCATTCCTATGTCACATCATAGCAAATGTGTTTGTGCAAATCTTTGCAGCCATTTCGTAGACATGGCAATGGGATTTCGTGTGGACGTTCAAAGTACTGTCGCCTAACTTGCTTTCTTATAACATATTGACATTTAACTTTTTTTAACATCAACCCCTTTTGAGTTCCTACATCCTTCCTTTGTTTTTCAACAATCTAGCATTTGCCTGGTGCGCAATTGCACAAAGGAGTTGAAACGACAAAAGGACTAGTAGGGATCTCAAAGGGTTTGATTGTGTTTCCTTTTTATGAAAAATATTTTATTTATTATCTTAAACCACCCATCTACGAAGTAATGTGTCCATAAAGTGCTTGCTACATTGAACTTCACTTTGAAAACCTCAATTATCAAGACACATCTTTCTAACGATCTAGATGGGTTCCGTTGCTTAGTTTGACAGAGTTCCCTAACTCTATTTTGTTCATAAGTGTCTTACTTTGATAGAGGCTGTGATGATATATCTTAATAAATCAATAAGATGATGTGATTTTTCCGTGTCTTGGCTTGGCAATTCTATATTTTATACTATGCAGCCATGGCGTGTTATATCCGATGTTTTGAAACTATTGATTTATACAGATCTGAGCCTCACTATTATGTGCAAAAAATGAGTCAAAATTTGTTTGAATGTATGGTAGATGGGTTGCCTGTATACAAGATCTTATTCCCTAGTTTCAACATTAAAATTTTAACCATTGCACTTAAAAGTCTTTTCATCATCAGAAAATTAACTTTTGTAGAATAGATAATTATTTATTCGGACACCTTGGTACTTTGAGCTTTAAAACCCATTCCTATGTCACCGCATAGCAATAGGTTTGGTGCAAATCTTTGCGCCATTTCGTGACATGGCAATGGGATTTCGAAAGTGGACGCTCAAAGTACTAAGTCCTCACTTGCTTGCTTATAATATAGGTGTCTTACTTTGATAGAGGTTGTGATGATATCAATCAAATGATGTGATTTTTCCGTGTCTTACGTGGCAATTCTATATCTTTTGAAACTATTGATTTATACAGACCAGCCTCACTATTAATTTGTGAATGTGAATTCATAAAGTCTATAGACGATTATGTCGCATGTTTGTGACCGTTTTATTTTATATGCATAATATTATCCCAACCTTGTACTTTAATGAAGTTGGTAAATTTCTTCGTGTCAATCATGTTTCATTGTGGCGGTGTCCGCTATGCCACGTATATATAGTTTCGAAGTTATATATAATCATTGGTCCCTATCATACACCCGTCCCAATGAATCATGATTGGCTCAAAGATGTTAAGCATCTGTGTATATAGTCGTAGTACAATGGGTGGAATTTGACATCGAATAATAATACTTTGATTGAAAGTGCCACAAAGTTGCTTTGAAAATTTAGATTTGTATATGGAAATGTTACTCATCCGCTTTAATTGCATCAACAGGTAAAAAGACTCCATAAACGGAGGCATTTCAAGATTAATCCCGAACTATTGATGAGGATGTTGTTTCAGACTGGATCATGGAATGCAAACACAAAGAAAAGGTAAGCATCGTAAAATTAGTTAACACAAACACTGGCTTTTATTTGATAAAATATCTTACAACCACCTGCCAAAGGCTAAAACCAAATATTACAACAACATTCAAAATAAAATTCAAGACAAGTACATAACTGCAAATCCAAAGACCAACATAAACAAGACATCATGACCAACAACAAATTTTCCCCAGCTATGCAAACACACTTACCAATCCATTAAGCCCTTAAGTTTCTGAATGAACACATCATGATTGCGAAAATTTAGCTCCAATCCAGCTGCCAAAATGCTCATTTGCATGAACTTTTCTTCATCTCTTGCCCTGTTTCTCTTAGATATTCTGGGCTGGGCATAAATATTCCAACTGTTTTAACTCTTGAATAAAAGTAAGCCTCTCACGAGTAACACTCACCAAGCTAGCGCATAGGACATTCATTTGTTGTGACATGTGAATGTCCTGACCTACAGCTTGGCGACAGTACAACACTAGCATCTCGCACAGCTTATTCGAATTGGCTTCTGCTCTAAGCTGATCACACTTAGGGTGTCTAGACATTGTGTTTTCTTCCTTCTTTATTACAAGTTATGAAAAGTAAGGTTATATGTTTTGCATAGTTGTAGACCCTCTTAAATAGGAAAAGTAGGCTATATGTTTTGCATAGTGATAGGCACATGTATAACATATAATTACACATTGACTACCATTTGCATGAAAACAAAGTACACAGAATCACTACTGTTTCTGCAGATTTCATATTGATTCCCTTTGAAGGTATCTAACACAAATAGCATGCAAGTAAAAGCCAAATTTATTACTATTTACGTAGTGCTAAGTTAATATTGGCTGAGATAAGTTAATACTGGTAGTGCTAAGTTAATACTGTCAGTGCTAAGTTAATACTGGCAGTGCTAAATTAATACTTGCAGTGCTAAGTTAATACTGGTAGTGCTAAGTTATTAAATAGTATGTTTCTTATTTAAAAAGTACCTACAATTATATACTTTATTACAATGTTTAACTTTTTTTGTTACTTGGATTCCACAGGTTTTTATCATCACAGTGAACGTGACATTCAAGGACGGGAAACATCGTACAAAAACATTGCAAACGTTGATGCACTGGCAGTGATTCAATAGCTACATTGTATATTCGATTAACCAATATTGTATTCGACATATGTATTTATTTACGAGAAGTTACAACATCGCGTATGTAAATGTAATATTATTTATTTGTATGTTAAGGTACTTAATTTTTAAGGTGATTCTACCAAATATTTTGTATGTATATAATCAAGGGTTTAGGTCATAAAATAGTTGCGTACTTTTTCAAATGTACCATTTTGGTACGTAATTGTTCCACTAAAACTTACATATTTGCATATATACCCAAAACATGCTTAAGTTGCATTGTACATCATGCATTAAAAACTTGTATTATGGAGAAATATGCAACTTGATAGTTTTAGTGGGTATATACAACTCCCATAATACAAGCTAAAAAAATAAAACAAAAAATCCTTCCCTTAATTAATACTAGTAGTAATCATTGCAGTTTTGAGAACCGTGATATATTACGGCTACACTTAATCACATAGTCAAAGCAAAATATTCAAGTCTATCTTCTTCAACACAACAACCGCATCATCAGGTAATGTTACACTTTTTTTTTTTTTTTTCTTTTGTTTTTTTAACCATGAACTGCAAATGTAAAGTGATTGATATGCATGTTTCTTATATGTTGATGGATACAAATGCATGTTTGGTATTTTTTTTGCAATGTTTAACATATCCTAAAGAATATAGTATCCTTTGATCATAATGTAAAGCCGTTTTATTAGAACTATATGTGATTTGATTCTTTAGAATATTGTGTGACATGTAAATATAGGATGATTTGAATAAAAAAATCATGGATATATGTGGATTGTGGAAAACGTAGCAGCTATTTGTTAAATAGCTAATTAGACAACTTGTAAACATATGTTTAATCTAGATTAGTATAGCTTTTATATGATTTGGTAAAGCACTACACCTTATGTAATTAATTATCTGAGCTTAGGTTTAAACATTGGATGAAGCGATGGCGTGGTATGTTGGGTAGATTATGGATTTCTTACTAGATTTTAACAAACGTATGGGGTAAGATGATTAAACGTAAAAAATACAGATTTTTACTCTAAAAGGACTATATGATTATTGATTTTTGAAACATTGTTAAATATGTAGTAGTATCAATCTTTTGTTTGACACCTTAATGATAAAGATGTATTGATCATCTAAGAATTGTATTAGTTGAATGTTATGCATATGTGATAACCTTATTGACCATTAAGACAATTGTGGTTTTAAAATAGAATGAGCATCCAATTGTTGGTGGAGGCAAACCGCACAAACATTAGGACATTGCAGGTAAGTTGTACTTAAAATGCTTACTTAAGGTTATAACTTTATCAATGTAACCACAAATTGATATACGGATTACTTTTTAAATTTTAGATGCTTCCTTCTTTGTTGACTGAAACACTGTACCCAAGAAGCGCGGATATACCTAATCCACAATAGGGGAACCAAACATAAGGTTTACTGGAAATTGGTTCGTGGTCGCATTACTTTGCAAGGGTCCGAGTGGCAAGCTTTTATTGATCAAAGCCAATACATCAATGTGGCCACATTCCATTTCATTCGTTAAGAAGAAGACTGTTATGTAACAGTACAACGATGTGCCACGAATGCCCGGATATGATCCTCTTCTAGGTTACGCACAACGTAGGTGCCTGGTAACGTTGGATGAATATCCTGCACAACCTCTGGTAAGAAAAAAATGTTAATCAATACATTGTATAAGTTTGTTGAAAATGGGGATTATTTTAATTGTTTGACCCGCTAATGTTTTCTTTAAACTAAACTGTTACGAAGGTCATTCCTTGCATTTCCGGACAATACTGACAATAGCCAATTTGACGTTCTTGTTGCTGCGTGCCGTAGCAGCTATCACTCACCGTCAAATTGAAATACTGGAGGAAAACAGACACGTGCATGAGTTTGGTGGGCACGGATGGAATGTATTGGTTCACGATGAAAACCTGTTTGTTGGCACAAGAGTTGTTTTCACAAATCTCCTAAACAATACTCTTTCCCTGATGCCATTTGCGGAAAATGGATTGATGATGCTCTTGAACTTGTGCAACGTATGGAGCTGAATCGTACAAGACCGTTCATGAGAAACCCCGTAGATGAAGGTATGTTAATCAAAGTGTAGACATAATCTATGATTTTATTTTAAAATAAACCTTTCCATATAATAGCTTTTAAATTATTAATTACCATTTGTATTAAATTCCAATTGCAGATGAGCGTATGAAACACATATGTGCATGGAACGAATGTACAGAGCATGATAGTGAAAGGGATTGTTTTTTACGCCCATCCTGCATATGTCACGGACAGGAGTTTGGTAAGTAATGATACAAATCGGACCATTTCATTATTACTTTCCAAAAAACTAATATATGCTTCAACACATGGACATACTTTTGATTAGCATACTACATTGTTCTTTTTAATGCAGAACATACCACATAAGTTTACGAAGCGAAATCACATGTGGAAGTACCATAACGCATTGCTGAGATACCAGGAAGACATGGAGTTTTATGTGAACGTGAATCTGCAACACCACAGCGATAGGCCTAGAAGCAAGAACCACGTTACCATAAACGCCATATGGAGAGATATTGTTGAGGAGTGTGAGTGGGAACGAAACAAAATGGTCAGATTCAATCTTGTTGACTTTGTCATCGACAACCAAGCTTCGGTGTCTTCCCGTACTCCAGTTATAATTCCAGTATTTAGCATGTGTTAAAACGTAATTCCAGGCTTTATCAGTTGTTATTGGTAGACATGTTTATAAACAGATTTTAGGATTGTGTAGGATTTGGTTGGCTTCATTTAGGTGTGTGTTCCCAAGTAGTTGAAGCCATTCATGAGATGGAATGTAAACTACTTGGTATAGCCCCTATCTGGAAGTGTATGGTTCATACTGGTGCATTAAAAGGTGTTCTTTGTGATGGTTTTGTGCTGGTTGTCATCTGTCCATGGTTGTATGATATGGGCCGTTTGTTTTTGTTATCAGACTTATAAGAACAGTTATATCAGATATTGAATATCAGTGTGTGTTGATTTTTTCATTTTACAAAGTTTCCTTGATTAATACAAGTTCATCTTTGCACCAAAAAATATATATATTTTGTGTTGTGGTCTACTTATAAACATAAAACTTTAGTGGTTAAAGCTGCCAGTACCAAGTTAAGTCTGGTAGGTTAGTTTTAGTGGTTAAGGCTGTCAGTACAAGGTTAAGTCCGCGCACATAAGCTAAGTCCTGTTTAGTATTCGTAGTAGTTGTCTTTATGAAAACATAATAGTTTTTTTTGTGACTATTGATAATCCAATGGCCACATCAAATTTCTTTTTGTGTGGCCATTTCTAACATTTAGTCACACAAATCATGTTTCTTTTGGTTATTTAGTCACATACAATTAAGCATAAAGTGGCCAAAAGTGTTAATAAGTGTGACCATATGGTGTTTAAGGTGAAGAAATATGTCTTTTGTGTGACTATTGATCATCCAATGGCCACTTGAATTTTATGTTTGTGTGGCCTTTTGTAACATTTAGTCACACAAAGCATGTTTGTTTTGGTATTTAGTCACATACAATTAATCATAAAGTGGCTAAAAGTGTTAATAAGTGTGACCATATGGAGTTTCAAGTGAAGAAATTTTGTGTGACTATTGATCATCCAATGGCCACATGAATTTTATGTTTGTGTGGCCTTTTCTAACATTTAGTCACACAAAGCATGTTTGTTTTGGGTATTTAGTCACATACAATTAACCATAAAGTGGCTAAAAGTGTTAATAAGTGTGACCATATAGTGTTTAAAGTGAAGAAACGTGTATTTTGAGTGACTATTGATCATCCAATTGCCACATATTAAGTTACGTGACTATATGTACTGGATTTTGGCTACACTTAAATAATATGTGTGACAAAACGTTTAGCGTGACCATATATGGCATTTGGTCATGCTGTTAGTAGGAAATGTGACTTTATAGATTAGCTTTTGGCAAGCTAACACAAACTAAAATTTAAACACACATATTAACTTACGTGAACATATGTACTGGATTTTGGCTTCACTTAACGAATGTGTGACAAAACATTTAGTGTGACCATATATGGCTTTTGGTCACAGTGTTCAAGTGTGTGACATATATTTGTCACTGTTTATATGTATATCGTGACTAATGCTTCAACCTTACTTTTCATTTGTCACTTGTTCCAATTTCAGATGTGGCTAAAGAGTTGGCAAAACATATCAGTCACCCTTAAATAATGTGTGACAAAACTTGACTCTATGATTTAGACACACAAAAATTAATTCATGTGACTAACGTATCAAGGTTACTTGTATTTGTCACGCGTTCCAAATTCATATGTGGCTAAATGTTCAATTGTGTGGCGATATAGTTGTAAAGGTCACACAATCAAAATTTTCATGTGTGACTAATTAGTAAATGTTGTGAATTTTCGTACCTTCAGCCACACAAATATGCGAATGTGTGGCCGTTCCATTTCGACCATGCGTGACCAAATCCCGTTTTTGTACTAGTGTTAATAATTTGTGTTTGCTCGAAGATCATTCACTGCAAAGAACAATGCGTTAATAAATAAAGGATACAGTAATAAGGTTTTTCAATTCTTTTTTATAAATAAAAATGAGTTCTTGCAGTATAATGACATGTCTCCTTTGTCATTGAAAAATATTTTAATAAGTGTTCTTAAGGTAATCAAGACCAATTTCATTACCTGATTCGCACACACTAATATAATTAATCATTTGCAATACTTAGCCTTTGCTCATAACTGAACAATATAAAACTGGAAGTACTCTAGAAAGATTTTAATCATAATGCTCATCAAGAGTCAGTTTTACTTTGTTGAAGTTGTTTATAAAAGTTACCATTTTTTGCCAAAAAAGAGAACCAAAACAAAAAAAACAATTAGTTTCCTGTTTGGTTTGCTTAAATGAATCACTATGGATATGGTTTGAGGATAGATTTGGAATGGAATGACTTCAAATAAAAAAATAATTAAAAGTATAATTGAGATATAGTTGTGGGCCCTAACTTTTTTTTCTTTTATTTTGTGATAGAAAAAACATGGGTATTCTCAAACCACAAAAATAGCCTCCTATCTAGACACCCTTGTTTGAAGGGTTTTCTCATACCCATATCATCAAGCAAACAAATTTTATCATTCTCACACCCATACCACCATTCCCATACACCCATACCAAACGGGCCCAATTGCACAACAAAATAATCAACCAATGCTTTAATCGAGTGTCATTATAATATGTAAATAATTAATTACAAATATACATGGCTACCCAATAAATCCATCACAACCACCACTCGGCTGAAACCTAAAGTTTCACACCCACTCGCACTTTCTCCACAACCACCATCTGTCCTATTAGCTTTTCCTCTATTACCAATCTCACCCAACCCCGACCTTGCACCGCTCTGAACCTTTATGCATAATCGCCACCCCTGCAAATTTACAAAAGTTGAACAATAATTTTGATCATGACTAAGACTATTATTAGACAAACTACCAACTCTACTTAACAAACCCTATAGTAGAAGAACCAATCTTATACATATATAGCTCTTTAGCAATCTTGCGCTTTGTTCAAGAAGTACCAACAAAGTAAAAATCTAAGCTTTGATGTATGAAACAAAAATATGAAATAGAGGAAGGCCTTAAAGCTTAAGCTTATTGATATTTTGTGATGCTCTGTACACATTCACCATTGATACCAAACTTGATTTATCTTTAAACTATTCTTTTCTCTTCATATAGTTATGTTGATGTTAAGGACATCCCATAAACCCTCAATTTCTCAAAACTACTTATCTCTTATAATGAAAAGAAACTGGAAATATAGCCAAGTTTTGTACTTGTTTTTTATTGAAATTTTGAAACTCGACGCAAATATAAGATAGTGGGAAACTATGTGTAGAGTGAACTCCATTTAAGAAACATGCAGCAAAAGGTTATTCATGAAAATAATCAAACAATGCATATTAACAATTGAACTTCATGAATATGCACTCGCTTTTGTCTTGCAAGACTTTAGACCCGTTCAACATAAAATGGGCCAATGGGTAAATTTAATGCATTATGGGTCAAGTTGTGTCATGGCCATGTTGGTTGATCACTCTATCAATTACTCAATCCAGCTTCTTTAATTTTTTTTTTTGTAGATGCGTAACAATTGTAGCTATTGAGATTATACAAAACTCATAGTGATTTACTTAGAAATTTTGGTTTTCAAGAATTAAAAAGAACAAAGGCTATATACGTAAAAGATATTCAAAGAGTCAATTACACTATAAACAATTGTCTTAAGCACTATTGCTATGAACAACTACCCACATTCACTAATTGTCCATATCTAACTGCTATAATCCGATTCCCAATCTACATGTCCTTATTAAGAACATGATTCGTTAAAGCATATGCCTGCTACATTTATCATGTACACATTTTTTGAAAGAAACCATTAACAAATATGTATTGTCAATGAAAATCCTTGAACATATGATAAAGTAAATATTGGAAATACAGGCCCTATCATACTTATAAAGATACAAATTTATACCTCCATTGTGATCAATCCCCCTGGCATTCCAAGTGAGCTCACAACGGATTTCTCTAGGATATAAAAGACTTTGGTTCTCCAAACACCGTATGGACAGATTCAACATAAGAACTTGATGTTATGAATGATAATGCATAATGCACCTGACAAAAGATGAACAAAAGACCCTATGCTCTGATATAGACCCATTTAATAATAAGTGGGTCGATTCAAATTTATTTTTCTCCCACGAGAAGCAAGTAAAAATAACACATTTAGTTGTCCACAATGTTTTTTAAAGCATTCAATCAATTTATAAAAATATACTATACATATTGTATAATATATACTGTAATAACATCAATTAATTCCACATTATTGATTTGGTTAAACCTAACTAACTCAAGTTATACTTGGTAGAAAAACACGCTACTGACCTTATTTGTGGAGTTGAAAGATCATCCACCTCAAGATTCAATGTCTTTCCCTCTTCACATTACCCGCATATGACCAAGAAACAAAATCAACACAATATGAAAGACACGATAGTCAATTCAACATACATAATAAGATAAACCCACAATTGTAAATCAATCAATTTCAAAACAATTCAACAATATGATTAGGAAGAAAACAATCAGTATCATCAAAGGTTGTAAGTAATCGCGAAAAAAATTATCGTTTTGATCACATGCGGTAAAGAATGATTAATGGGGGATATTTATTTTTACTTATTTTTCCATCTTATGACTAATTCATATGGAGGTCCGACTTTTATTTTTAGTTTTTAATATACACTTTTGATCCAAAACTATCAACTATAAGCCACAAGGTAAATGTGTATTTTTCACTTTTTTATACATCTAACTAAGTAAACCATTTTTCAAATTTAGCTAAATCCGAAATCGTTAGGCTTTTTTTCTTATTCAACATCTTGACTTCTTGCATGGTGGTTCCGTAACTGTTTTTAGGTAATTTTACTACAGTTAAAGGAAACGCTCCCGCACACATATTACATTAATGATTAACTACTTACCATCACCTTATTAGCTATATTTTCCTATGGATTTTAGACCTTAAAACCAATTAACGTTGCTATCTTCCTATAGCATAACTAAAAGGCAAGAGATTATATTGGGATACAAAGCATTCACCAACAAAACACGATACATCTCTAGTACCTACTTTACACAAGCTATATTTCCTATGGATTTTAGACCTTAAAACCATTAACGCTATCTTCCCTGTAGCATAACTAAAAGGCAATAGATTTATTGGGATACGCATTGTTCAAACAACACGGATACATCTCTAGTACCTACTTTACACAAGCAATAAGCCCATAATCGATAACTAATGTCAATCATTCTGATATTAAAAGTTCTCGAACACCAATAAACTATTCAATATTTCAAGTTCGAAGATGTGAAAGTTTATGAAGACATGTGAAATCATTAGACTCTTTCAAGTAGTTTCACCCTTTGAGAACATACTGTTACCATTAACAAAGTGCGAATCAAATCATCTTCACAAAGATCATGCCATACAAAACCATTTTGTAACCCCCAGACGCAAGCAATTCAAAATCAACATTCATTAGACTATTCTAGCAAGATATATCAATAAGAAAATACAATTCAAGCGAAACCGCCTTTGCAAGACCACGAATACATAGAAGCCATGCCCCGTCCTCTCAAACTGTTAAGCTTCTCAATCACATCTACAACAAACATTTCAAACCAAATTCCGCAACAAACTTAAGCTCGATTCAAATGTACCGAATATATAATATTATATACCTCTCAAAGAAAGACCTTCAAACGATGCTAAAGGCACTTCAATAAAATAAGGAGCGTATTCCCTGGACAAACAATATACAACCGCCACTTTTTGATTCTTATCTAGCACTTCCGACTGGCTCTTGTTCCCCTCATATTAGCTTAATTTCTTTCCATACTTTAGATGATATTAATACAAATATATTATAAGATCAGACATAAATTATGTCCTTAATTATGTTTATCAACTTTATAGCTTTAAAAAATGTTACAACAACCTTGAGTCAATAATATTGTTCTTTTTTTTTCCCCATAGAATGAAGATTAAAATTAAAATAAAATAATTAATTAATTGAATACGACCAATGAAAAAAAGATCCATATGAGATGAATTAGTAAACAAATGTTGAATTCGTACATGAGGTTTTAAATATTAATAAGTCCCGTGATGGAACTACATAAAAGCAACTCACAAAGAAAAGGAATGATGCTAAAAGAAACAATTTTTGCTTCTGACACAGTTTTCATATGAAGTACTCACCCAATTAGGGGAAAGATCATCTTCATTGATTCTCTTGTTATCAATTATTAGGGTTTTTTTTGGGGTTTGTTATCAATTTTTTTCCGATGTGAGAAAAGAAACGAAATTTTTACAAAAAGTTGGATGTGTTATTGTGGTTTTGTTTTTCAAATTTTTTGTTTAAACCCTTGAAGATTATGTAAATTTACCCCATTTTTTAAAGTTTTGTTTTTTCATACTTTTGACACATATAACTTTTGCACCCACTTTTCACCTAAAACGAATTTATAACTTTTTTTTGTCAAATTAGGAAAATTTTAAGTTTATTTAATTCAAAATCTTGTAAATAAATAATAATAATAATTTAAATATTACCAAATAAGGTATGGTTTGATTTTTTTTTTAAATGAAAAATTCCCACTAGAGGTTTTGTTTTATTATATAAAAGATAAGTTATATTCTGAATATCATAAGTTATGAAAACGTCTGAAAACGGCCGAAAATATTTAAAAACGGATGAAAACGTATGAAAACGGACGAACACGTAAGAAAATGGACGAATATGTATGAAAATGGACGAAAAGGTATGAAAGCGTAAAAACAAATATGAAAATGGACGAAAACGTACGAAAATTGACGAAAACGTATGAATAATGAACGAAAACGTAAGAAATCAGGCGAAAACGTATGAAAACGGACGAAAGCGTAAGAAAATGGACGAATAGGTATGAAAACGGACAAAAACGTATGAAAGCGTAAAAACAAGTATGAAAACGGACGAAAACGTATGAAAACGGACAAAAATGGACAAAAACGTATGAATAATGAACGAAAACATAAGAAAACGGGCAAAAACGTATGAAAACGGACGAAAGTGGACAAAAACGTATGAATAATGAACGAAAACATAAGAAAACGGGCAAAAACGTATGAAAACGGATGAAAACGTAAGAAAATGGACGAATATGTATGAAAATGGACAAAAACGTATGAAAGCGTAAAAACAAGTATGAAAACGGACGATAACGTATGAATAATGAAAGAAAACGTAAGAAAACGGACGAAAACGTATGAAAACGGACGAAAACGTATGAAAGCGAAGAAAAAAACGCGAATTAAAAAAACGTGAATAACGTAAATTAAAAATAAAATAAAACAGAATTTTTAAAAAAAACGTGAGTTAAAAAAAACCTAAATTAAAAGAAAAAGACAAAAAAAATGAATAAAAAAGAAAGACAAAAAGACAAGAAAATAAATATGGACTTAGGTTTATTTAATAAATCTTAGGTTAATCCCCACCATTAGATTAAACTAGATAGATGGTGAGGATTTGTCCCCTGATAAGCACCAAAATAAAGGTAAGTAAATGAAAATTCCTCAAAACAAGCATAAAAGATATTATATACTATTAAGCATGTGGTTGAGTTATGTCAATCACTACTAAAAATTCTTTTTATTACCTTTACTAAAATGTTATCAAATTTAGTGTCAACCAACCATTTTACCGACCCAAACACTCAGTTATCGAGTTTTGAGTGAAGGAAAATGAAAAAAAATATGAAAGGGAAAAGAAAGGGGAAAAAAAGTAAGTGTTAGTTGTTATGTTTTTGAGATAGAGGGAAAAAAAGGAAAGTAATCATAATCATGTTCTTAAGTGGGAGGAAAAAGAAAACTGTGAAAACGTAGAGGGGGTGAATACATTTCCGTTTCAAACTTAAAACTTTTGTATCAAATATAGTATAAACCACTGCATTTGCTAATCTCGACGCGAGGATGCATTTAACGCATTACGCAGCGGCCAACCTGTATTATATCACATAAGATTCCGCAAGATTAATGGTCATATAAATCAAGTTTCACCATTATTATTTCGGTTGTTTTTTTCTGATCAAGCGCGGTCATAATATGTAAAGTGTTAAATATAGTTTATTACTATATTAAAGACCAAGTATGCATCACAAACATAGACATCAACCACATAGAAAACAAACAATGTAATGCAAGAATAAAAGTAAAGCGATAAGTAAAAGGATAGAAAAACCAACACGAGGATTTATAGTGGTTCGGCTACAAGGACACCTTCCTTGCCCTACTCCACTATCCGAGTCACCTACTGAGAGTTACTTCACTAGATCAACAAACTCCATTCTCGGCGAGAAAACCTTACACAACGTCGCTTACACTTTTTCCGGTACTAAGCTAAACACCAAGTTCTTCCACGAGGTAGAACCAAACCTATCACAACGCTACCTATACTTTATCCGGTACAAGGCTAGATATCGGGTTCCATTACAAAGGAGGAACCACTCACCCACCAACACGACATCTATGACACCCAAGTATGTTTTGTAGGCCCAACATAAGAAACCTTGTGTTTTATGGAACAAACACATAAACCATCTAGTCTAGTCATAGATACATGACACATCTATGACACCCGTTATGTTTTGTGGCCCAACATAACAAGCCTTGTATTTTATGGCACAAACACATAAACCATCTAGTCTAGTCATAGATACAAGAATATGATACTAGACAATATCCAAGACATGTGTTTAATGGATATGAAATCCTAAACTAAACATCAAGAACACAAAGCATGATGTAGTTAGTCTTCTATGAATGAAGATGACAAGTTTCCCAAGCTTGTTGTAGAAGATCTTCATGTGCTTGTATGCTTGTGATGGGTGATCACTTCAGGTAAGGATGCAAGATCTCTAAGCTTGCTTTGGAGGATCACTTCAGGAGTATGCTTACAACAAATGAAAGTTAGAAGCAATATGATCATATGAGATGAGGGTGGTTTACATGTTTCCTAATGATCTAAATATTCTATAAATGGTGGAGAGAAACTATGTGTGAAGGTGTGAGGAAATGGTAAGAAGTGGCTTGCTACTAGGCAAAAGACCAAACTAAGTTTCTCACCCAAGGATCCTTTATGGAGGGTGATGAGTGTGTAAATACTCATCATTTTGATTAAATCAATCAGAAAACGCTTAAAAATGCTCGAATGCATCAAAATACTGAAAATATCTTAAAATTGCATTTTATATGTTTCATATGCAAAATGTTTAAAATCGATGAAAATGAGCTAAGTTTGCATAATTGGCGCTTTCATTCCCCAAGTTTCAAAAGTTGTCAAAAACAGTCCCCGGTAAATCAAAATAAAGAAAAATATCATTTCAAGTCCCTAGGGATTCTTGAGTTGTCAAATTGGTCCTGAGATTTAAATTTGCAAATTACAACTTAAGTCCCTAAACTTTCAAAATGACAAGTTCATTCCTTCAACTTCATAAATTGGCTGATTTGGTCCTTTGAATATTGAGATTGGCAAAGCAGGCCCTCGGATTACTTTCAGAATCTACATGTATGGTCCTCGGATTTCCAAATTTTTACACTTTTGGTCCTTGTGTTACTTGAATATCAAAATCAAACCCAAGCCCAACTCTTGTCCAAGCCCAATCCCACCCAACTAATACCCGGTCCAATCCCTTTATATCCAACCCCTAACCCAATCCAACCCACCCACGGTTTAAAATAAAACCAAACCACCCACCACCCTCCTTTTTCCTGCCTCAAGTAACTCCACCTCTAGCTCACCCTACTCCACACTTTGTCCCCTCCAACCACAACCCTCCAAAGCCACATTAAATGCTCCTTTCCCTATCCAAGCTATGGGAACCACCGGGCAAAAACCTTTTCCCGCCAAATTTTGATCCTATGGCCAAAAATTCACCAAAGCATCCAATGGCCAATTTGAGAGATGGATTTTAACTTAAGATGAGAATTCTTTGGCATATAAAAAGGAAGGAAGAAGAAGCTAGAGGGAAGTAGTTAGTTTAATAATTTTCCCATGTCGCTTTTTAAATAAATGTCTTAGTTTAATTCAAAATGTTGTAATTTCAGTTTCTATGTATCACATTTGTTAAACATCATTGTAATGTGTTTTTGAATATCAATCCAAGTTTTTTATATAAGTTCCAAGTTTCATGATTATTGTTGTATAATTCAGTTTCAAAGTCTATTGCAAGCTTTCAAAAGTTTAATTTATTCTCAAATAAGCTTATTAAAGTTCTTATAGCTTTTTGTAAGCTTATAAGTTACTTTTAAGCAATGTGTCATGTGGTCAACAAAAGTCAACTGAGGTGCCAAAATTTGAATCAATCATTAATGTGGGTGATGCAGAGCTTGGAATGGGTAGGATTAGCCTAAATTAGTGTAGGTATGGTTTGGTTTTAGCCTGCAACAAAAGCTGGACACTGTGAGTAGATATCTCATTTTCATTTCAATTTCAGTTTGCATAATTATGTTTGTACTTGTATCCTGTTTTAGATTGGTTTTTACCTATTATTTAGTGGTAATTAGAGTAAGTAAACTCAGTTTGATCAAGAACATACACTAGTTTAGTGGTTAGCTTAGTTCAAAATTATACGTTGTTTTAAAGGATGTTTGGATTAGTTGGTTAATATGTGTTATAGGTTAATTCATTGATTAAGACCTGTTGTTTCATGTTTGTTTAGCTCATTTGAGCTCATATCTGTCATAATTTGCTTGCACACTCTCAAAGTCAACATCATCCTTCATCTGTCTTAATTTCTTAACTGATAAGATTTTTAGAAATCAAAATCTTGTTTTGTGTTTAAATTTCATAGATATAGTTTGCAGAAGCCTCATTTCATCATAATACATCAATTTCATTCCACAAATTGGATTCAAAGTTCAAATTAGTCAACATTTCACGCTTCCAAAGTCAAAACTTGAAAAATCCATTTTGAGCCCAACTGAGGTGAATTTTCATGAGTTCATCTCTGGGCCAAATCAAGTGAAAATTGTGTTTTAAAATAACTGGTCTATTTTCTTATCACCATTTTAGTGGATTTTGTAAATTTTTATAAGCTCAAATGAGCTTGTCCATTAGGTCAAAAGTGCCCCTGTGGAAGGGAATACCACGTTGCACTTTTTCGCAGTCCTTGCAAAGCTCATTTGAGCTTATCTAGGTCTGACCCTTGGTTTAGAGATAGTCAGCCAGGTATTCTTTAAGTTCCAACTTTTAGTTTTCACCCTCAGCTTATTAAGTAGCTGATCTTCTAGCTCAAATGAGGTAGCCTAAAACTGTTTTCATCACTTATAGCCAAATCATCAAATCTTAGCAATTTGCATTTTAGAGGTTTAGAGCAGTTATAATATTAGTTGCATTTGAGTATTCTTAGCATAATATAGCTTTTTGTGTTGCTGGTGGACTTTGGTGCTCATTTGCTTATTCCAAGTGCTTATTTATAAGCACTTGTGCCTGCAGTTTCATATTCCTCCACACAACCCTCTGTTTTTCCATTTTTCTTAGATTCACAATATTATTTTAGACTTATCTTGAATTTTTCAGATTTTTCTAAGTCTGTTTGGTATTTTTCTTGATTTAAATCAATTTTTAGCACTTTTTAATTAGCATTTAATACAAATAAATCAGTAAAGGTTCAAAAAAATAAGTTTTCATTTTTCTTAAGTTAAGATAAATATAAAAAGACAAAAAATATTTTTTCAGATTTTTCTTAGTTAAATTTGTATTTTTAAGCAATTTAAGTAGTTTTAAATAGTTTTAAATTCCTAGAAAATACAAAATTTCGAAAAATACAAAAATAGTTTTGAAAATTCTCCTTTGTTATTTTAGATTTTTCCAAGTCATAATTTTATTTTTCTAGCTTTATTTCATATTTTCTTGTATTTTAGGTTATTATTAAAAAGTTAAAAATAGTTTTTAATTATTAATAATTAATTTAATAGTTATAAAAATAATTTTCTTTTTCTAAAAATTTTCTTTTATCATTAGGTTTGTAAAAATATCATTTTCATATTTTTAGGATTTATATTGCTTCAGTTTCACATTTTCTATTGTACGTAACGTAGTTTTTAAATTCAAGTTTTATAAAAACACAAAATCAAAAACATCATTTTGCAAATAGTGATAGCGTTTATTTAATATTTTTATCTTTTTAATTTTCTTTAATTTGCATTTAAGCCCCTGTAATTTGTATATACTTTCTCTTAGTTATAATTGAATCAAACTCTTTCCGCTCAAATCTCTCGATCATACACGCTTGATTATTCTCAAGACAGCTCGCTGGGACATAACGACCGGGAAACACTATACTCTCCTCGACTTCATTGCATTTTGTTTCCTGACTGCTTAAGTTTGTTACTTAGCCATTTCAAGTGGCTCGCTGCGTGATAAAACTTGACGGTCTGGAGTGAATCAAATTTTACGCCACTGCCGAGCTGCGGCTAATTATCTTACGCTTAGCAGATTAGTGATTTGAATATTCACTCTTTGTTCATACCATCTATATATGTTTATATTTTCTTATAAAAATCCAAAAATCCAAAAAACATTTTGAAATCAGTTTAACAAACACAAAAACCCAAAGATTTTTCTTTCCTATTTTTACAAAATGTTTATCCAAAAATCCAAAATATCCATCTTTACCCTCTCACATCTTTGATTCTTCATCCCTACCCTCTGAAAACATTTGATTCTTTCTATGTCTCATCCTCACCCTCTTGGTTGTCAATGATGTGGTGGTCCTTATAATGGTGGCAATTGCCCCAGCTAGCATGGTGGAGTCGGAAACGGTCCTGTCTATAACCAAGATCCATATTCTTACCATAACACAACCGATTATTCCATCACCTACCACACTGTGAGACTCCGCAGCTTTTATGTTGTGAGTACTGTGGTCAACACTCCAGCCTAATTGTCAATTGGGAAACACGCTTTGTCTATGAGCAAGTTCCCCGATAACAATTATGACTACAACACATATGACTCAGTACCACATCGCTTACTGTAGAGTATTGTAGAGGTCCTCACTTTATCGATTGTCAAACAAGGAATCCATTTCCTTGTAACAATTACGACTTTTCAGATCATGACCAACCTCTACAAGTAATTAGTGACAGGCACCACCTCAAAATTGCTTACTCAAAAATCTTCTCCTTAATCTTTTGGATTTAGTGAAACATTTGAAGGAATGTAAACATTCCCAAGATAATCCAAATGAGAAATCCATGGAAGAATTGTTAGTCAAGAGCGTCTGCTAAATTAAATTCCCAAATTGTCTTTGAAAAATCTATTAGGGAATCTATTGCAAAAGAAAAAGCACCAAATCTAGCTCGATCCGCTTCATTCCCTCGATGACGCATGATGATGAGGATACACTTGATATCCTTCAATTCTATAAAGATTCATCACTGTTCATTCATTGATATCCCAATAGCTTGGAGATTCATTCTCAAACAACCGCTATCACATCCGATATTCCCACTCACTCTCTAAACATGGGGGGATGAGCATCTTGACATCTCCAAAAGGAATCGGACGAATTCATAAAGTCTAGTGTTGAGAACCTTGTCCCAATCCCGAGAGTCACAGGAACTTCTCGATCATATGTGTGATTCTTCTTCCCCTTGAAAGTGTTCAAAAGATCATTTTGAAACTTTCTCCGATTTTAGCGATGATTGTGCTTCTTATGGAAACATCAAGTATGTTGAGGCATCGCCTGTCGATCGTGATCATCTTCTTGAGGAGTTCACCAGATGAACTCACTCACATCAATCCACTTTCATCCAAGGAAGTGATGATGGTCTCTTTGATTTGAAGATCTAGGAGATTGAAAGTCTCCTTTATAATGATCGTTCACTCACTTCTTATCCCGGTACAATAGAGAATGTTAATCACTTTGTTCCCGGCATTCAAAACAACTCTCACCAATCCTCTATTTGAATTCGAATCTGAATTCACCTTGATTTCTAACAATCCAATCTTTGACAAGGATAGTGATGAGTCCACAATGGAACAAGAGTTCACAAATTCACTTCATGTGAATGATTCTTTCATGAGGAGTTCGCCGGTGAACTCACTCATATCATGACTCCGCCGGAGTATGATTGCTTGGATGGCAAAAATCATGATCGAGGGGAAAAGTTTTCAAACATGAGAGTTTGTATTTCTATGACAAATTTTCCAACCCTCCCTTCCGAGATGCTTTCCAAACCAAAGAGTTCAACCGATAAAATCCAACGAGTGCAATCTGACTTGATCCCCGATGAAGAAGATCTTATCATGATCGTCATCATGACTTTCTTTCTTTCTTCACCACTCCGTGACTTCTCTTCTTCACTCCTTCGAATGAAGACACTATCTTGACCCTGCATTTTCATTTATCATCTGTGAGCGGATGCGTGTATATCTCATCGGTGTGGAACTTTCACGTACTTCAATATTTGTCCAAACATCTTGAACGAAAGTCCGATGGAGATTGTTTTCCACTTTGCTTCCCCAAGAACAAATGAATCGGGTCGAGTCTAGCTAGCGACTCGGAATCAAAAACAGAGTTGAACATGGGTTTTCACCCGTGTGCCACCCTAGTGTGGGGAGTTGCCCCATTTGTTGTATATAAGTTTTCTTTTAAAAAAAAAATCTTTCAAAATAATGGCCGTAGTATTTCCTTTTCGCTTTCTCGGTTTCGCATAACCGTTGCTTTGAATATTGAGGGCAATATTCATTTCTAGTGTGGTGGGGAATTCTCACGAATTTTATCATGTAATTATACCGCCTAATTCCCCCATTTTTGGCCAAAATTTTTATTTGGAGTAAGTGTTCTCGTACTTACTCATTATGGTTATCGATCCGCCATGTCTAATAAACAAAAGGATTGGCTAATCCAAGAGCAAACGGCTCTTGGTAAAGATATCTCAAATCCGTTGACGACTTGCAATTTTCCCAAAATTGTATGGTGTCTACTCACCATATCTTTAATTAGTGAAAAGTTGGCTAGCTCGCAAGTTTATGGCTTGTGGTAAAGGCGATGAGGAAAACCATAATTGGTAATCAGCTCACCAAAGATAATATTGATAATTTATCTAAGAGTTGGCTAGTCCGAAAGCAAAGCGGCTTACGGTAAAGACAAATCAAATCCGTTGAAAGTCGGTGGATTTGCTCAAAATCATTTGGTTATCGGTGTACCAAGGTTCTTACTTGAACTAAAACATTTGGCTACTCCAGAAGTAATGGCTTTGGTAAAGAGATTCAAATCCATTAAGTTTTTCTCAAAAGATTGCTAGAGACTAGCAATAGTTTAGTGTGAGGGATTGATGAGTGTGTAAATACTCATCATTTTGGATTAAATCGAATCAAACGTTTAAAATGCTAAATGCATCAAAATACTGAAAATATCTCAAAATTGCATTTTATATGTTTTAGATACAAAATGTTTAAAATCGATGAAAATGAGCTAAGTTTGCATAATTGGCGCTTCATTCCCCAAGTTTCAAAAGTTGTCAAAAACAGTCCTTGGTAAATCAAAATAAAGAAAAATATCATTTCAAGTCCCTAGGGATTCTTAAGTTGTCAAAATTGGTCCTTGAGATTTAAATTTACAAAATTACAACTTAGGTCCCTAAACTTTCAAAATGACAAGTTCACTTAACTTCATAAATTACAGATTTGGTCCTTGGAATATTGGAGATTGGCAAAGCAGTCCCTTGGATTACTTTTCGAATCTACATGTATGGTCCTCGGATTTCCAAATTTTACACTTTTGGTCCTTGTGTTACTTGAATATCAAAATCAAACCCAAGCCCAACTCTTGTCCAAGCCCAATCCCACCCAACTAATACCAGGGTCCAATCCCTTTATATCCAACCCCAAACCCGAATCCAACCCACCCACGGTTTAAAAATAAAACCGCCAAACCACCCAACCATACCCTCCTTTTTCCCTGCCTCCCTCGCAACTCCACCTCTAGCTCCTACCTACACTTGTCCCTCCAACCACAACCCTCCAAAGCCACATTAAATGCTCCTTTCCCTATCCAAGCTATGGGAACCAGCTGGCAAAAAACCTTTTCCGCCAAATTTTGATCCTATGGCCAAAATTCACTCAAAGCATCCAATGGCCAATTTGAGAGATGGGATTTAATCAGAAGATGTGAGAGAAGCCTTTGGCATATAAAAAGGAAGGAAGCAAGCTGAGGGAAGTAGTTAGTTTTATAATTTTTCTTAATGTCGTTTTTTAAATAAATGTCTTAGTTCAATTCAAAATGTTGTAATTTCAGTTTCTATGTATCACATTTAAGTTAAAACATCATTGTAATGTGTTTTTGAATATCATTCCAAGTTCTTATACAAGTTCCAAGTTTCATGATTACTGTTGTATAATTCAATTTCAAAGTCTCATTTGCAAGCTTTCAAAAGTTTAATTTCCATCTCAAATAAGCTTATTAAAGCTCCTTATAGCTTTTTGTAAGCTTATAAGTTACTTTTAAGCAATGTGTCATGTAGTCAACAAAAGTCAACTGAGGTGCCAAAATTTGAATCAATCATTAATGTGGTGATGCAGAGCTTTGGAATGGGTAGGATTAGCCTAAATTAGTGTAGGTATGGTTTGGTTTTAGCCTGCAACAAAAGCTGGACACCTGTGAGTAGATATCTCATTTTCATTTCACTTCGTTGCATAATTATGTTTGTACTTGTATCACGTGTTTTAGATTGGTTTTACCTATTATTTAGTGGTAATTAGAGTAAGTAAACTCAGTTTGATCAAAAACATACACTAGTTTAGTGGTTAGCTTAGTTCAAAATTGCATATCAGTGTTTTAAAGGATGTTTGGATTAGTTGGTTACTGTGTTTATAGGTTAATTCATTGATTAAGACCTATTGTTTCATGTTTGTTTAGCTCATTTGAGCTCATATCTCTGTCATAATTTTTGCATGCACACTCTCAAAGTCAACATCATCCTTCATCTCTGCTCTTAATTTCTAACCGATAAGATTTTAGAAATCAAAATCTTGTTTTGTGTTTAAATTTCATAGATATAGTTTGCAGAAGCCTCATTTCATCATAATACATCAAGTTCATTCCACAAATTGGATTCAAAGTTCAAATTAGTCAACATTTCATTTCTGCTTCCAAAGTCAAAACTTGAAAAATCCATTTTGAGCCCAACTGAGGTGAATTTTCATGAGTTCATCTCTGGGGCAAATCAAGGGAAAATTGTAGTTTTAAAAAGGTCAACTGGTCTAGTTTCTTATCATCATTTTTGTGGAATTTTGTCAAATTTTTATAAGCTCCAAATGAGCTTGTCCATTAGTCAAAAGTGCCCCCGTGACGGGAATAGTCACAGCACTTTCTCAGCTTGGTCCTTGCACCAAGCTCATTTGAGCTTATCTAGGTCTGACCCTTGGTTTAGAGATAGTCAGCCAGGTCTTCTTTAAGATCCAACTTTTAGTTTTCACCCTCACTTATTAAGTAGCATCTTAGCTCAAATGAGGTAGCCTAAAACTGTTTTCATCACTTATAGCCAAATCATCAAATCTTAGCAATTTGCATTTTAGAGGTTTAGAGCAGTTATAATATTAGTTGCATTTGGGTATTCTTAGCATAATATAGCTTTTGTGTGCATGTGGTGGACTTTGGTGCTCATTTACTTATTTCAAGTGCTTATTTATAAGCACTTGTGCCTCAGTAGCTTCATATTCCTCCACACAACCCTCTGTTTTTCCATTTTTCTTAGATTCACAATATTATTTTAGACTTATCTTGAATTTTTCAGATTTTTCTAAGTCTGTTTGGTATTTTTCTTGATTTAAATCAATTTTAAGCCTTTTTAATTAGCATTTAATACAAATAAATCAGAAAAGGTTCAAAAAAATAAGTTTTCATTTTTCTTAAGTTAAGATAAATATAAAAAGCCAAAAGAGTATTTTCCAAATTTTTCTTAGTTAAATTTGTATTTTTAAGCAATTTAATTAGTTTTTAATTCCTAGAAAATACAAAAATATTCAGAAAAATACAAAAATAGTTTTGAAAATTCTCTTTTGTTATTTTAGATTTTTCCAAGTCATAATTTCATTTTTCTAGCTTTATTTCATATTTTCTTGTATTTTAGGTTATTATTAAATAGTTAAAAATAGTTTTTAATTATTAATAATTAATTTAATAGTTATAAAAATAATTTTCTTTTTCTAAAAATTTTCTTTTATCATTAGGTTTGTAAAAATATCATTTTCATATTTTTAGGATTAATACTGCTTCAGTTTCACATTTTCTATTGTACGTAACGTAGTTTTTAAATTCAAGTTTTATAAAAACACAAAAATCAAAAAACATCATTTTGCAAATAGTGATAGCGTTTATTTAATATTTTTATCTTTTTAATTTTCTTTAATTTGCATTTAAGCCCCTGTAATTTGTATACTTTCTCTTTAGTTATAATTGAATCAAACTCTTTTCCGTTCAAATCTCTCGATCACTACACGTTTGATTATTCTCGCACATTTCGTTGGGACATAACGCACCCGGGAAACACTATACTCTGGACTTCATTGCATTTGTTTGGATGTTTTAAGTTTGTTACGGTTAGCCATTCACAAGTGGCTCGCAGCGTGATAAAACTTGACGGTTGCCGGGAGAATCAAATTTTGCGCCAGCCGGGAGTGTGCTAATTATCTTACGCTTAGTAGATTAGTGATTTGAATATTCACTCTTTGTTCATACCATCTATATGTATTTATATTTTCTTATAAAAATCCAAAAATCCAAAAACATTTTGAAATCGGCTTTCAACAAACACAAAACCCAAAAGATTTTCTTTCCTATTTTTTACAAAATGTTTATCCAAAAATCCAAAATATCCATCTTTACCCTCTCACATCTTTGATTCTTCATCCCTACCCCTCAGAAAACATTTGATTCTTTCTATGTCTCATCCTCACCCTCTTGGTTGTCAATGGTGTGGTGGTCCTTATAATGGTGGCAATTGCCCCAATTGTAGCATGGTGGAGTCGGGGAACGGATTCGTCTATAACCAAGATCCCTATTCTTACCATAACACAACCGATTTATTCCATCACTACCACACTGTGAGACTCGGCATTCTTGTTGTGAATGCTGTGGTGGTTCACACTCCAGTTCTAATTGTCAATTGGGAAACACACTTGTCTATGGCAGTTCCCGATAACAATTATGACTACAACACATATGACTCACGGCCACATCGGTTTTTGTTTAGAGTATTGTAGAGGTCCTCACTTTAGCTCTGATTGTCAAACAAGGAATCCATTTCCCTGTAACAATTACGACTCTTCGTATCATGACCAACCTCTACAAGTACCAAGTGAATCGTGCACCACCTCACTGAGCCACTTCCTCAAAATCTTCTCCTTAATCTTTTGGATTTAGTGAAAGATTTGAAGGAATGTAAACATTCCCAAGATAATCCAAATGAGAAATCCATGGAAGAATTGTTAGTCGAAGAAGCGGTCGCTATTAAATTAAATTCCCAAATTGCCTTTGAAAAATCTATTAGGGAATCAATTGCAAAAGAAAAAGCAGCCAAATCTAGCTCTCGATTCTGTTTCATTCCTGATGACGATGATGATGAGGATACACTTGATATCCTTCAATTCTATAAAGATTCATCAAGTTTATCAGTTGATATCCCAAAGAGTTGAGATTCATTCTCAAACAAGCTGCTATCACACCGATATTCCCACTCGCTCTCTAAACATGGGGATGAGCATCTTGACCTGTTCCCTGAAAGGAATCGGACGAATTCATAAAGTCTAGTGTTGAGAACCTTGTCCCAATCCTGAGAGAGTCACAGGGAACTTCTGATCATATGTGTGATTCTTCTTCCCTCTTGAGTGTTCAAAAGATCATTTTGAAACTTTCTTCGATTTTAGCGACGATTGTGCTTCTTATGGAAACATCGAGTATGTTGAGGCATCGCTTCCACAATCGTCGATCATCTTCTTGAGGAGTTCACCGATGAACTCACTCACATCAATCCACTTTCATCAGGAAGTGATGATGGTCTCTTTGATTTCGAAACCGATCTAGGAGAGATTGAAAGTCTCCTTTATAATGATCGTTCACTCACTTCTTATCCCAACAAGTCACAATAGAGAATGTTAATCACTTTGTTCCTGAAGCATTCAAAACAACTCTCACTAACCCTCTATTTGAATTCAGAATCAATTCACCTTGATTTGACAATCCAATCTTTGACAAGGATAGTGATGAGTCCACAATGGAACAAGAGTTCACAAATTCACATCATGTGAATGATTCTATTCATGAGGAGTTCGCCGGTGAACTCACTCATATCATGACTCCTCCGGAGTATGATTGCTTGGATGGCAAAAATCATGATCGGGGGGAAAAGTTTTCAAACATGAGAGTTTGTATTTCTATGACAAATTTTCCAACCCTCCCTCCTGAGATGCTTTCCAAACCAAAGAGCTCAACCGATAAAATCCAACGAGTGCAAGCGCACTTGATCCGATGAAGAAGATCTTATCATGATCGTCATCATGACTTTCTTTCTTTTCTTCACCTACTCGGTGACTTCCTCTCTTCTTCACTCCTTCAGGAATGAAGACACTATCTTTGACCCCGGCATTTTCATTTATCATCGTGAGCCGGATCGTGTATATCTCATCGGTGTGGAACTTTCACGTACTTCAATATTTGTCCAAACATCTTGAATGAAAGTCCGATGGAGATTGTTTTCCACTTTGCTTCCCCAAGAACAAATGAATTACGGGTCGAGTCAAGCTAGCGACTCGGTAATCAAAAATGCGATAGTTGAACATGGGTTTTCACCCGTGCCACCCTAGTGTGGGGAGTTGCCCCACCGTTGTATATAAGTTTTCTTAAAAAAAAAAAAAAAATCTTTCAAAATAATGGCCGTAGTATTTCCCTTTTACGTTTTCGGCATAACCGCCGGTACTTTGAATATTGAGGGCAATATTCATTTCTAGTGTGGGGGAATTCTCACGAATTTTATCATGTAATTATACCGCCTAATTCCCCAATTTTTGGCCAAAATTTTTTTGGAGTAAGTGTTTGCACTTACTCGACTTATAGTTATCGATCGCCATGTCTAATAAACAAAAGGATTGGCTAATCCAGGAGCAAACGGCTCTTGGTAAAGATATCTCAAATCCGGTGACGGCTTGCAATTTGCCCAAAATTGTATGGTGTTCAGCTCACCATATCTTTAATTAGTGAAGAGTTGGCTAGCCCGCCCGCAAGTTTATGGCTTGTGGTAAAGCGATGGAAAACCATAATTGGTAATCTACTCACCAAAGATAATATTGATAATTTATCTAAGAGTTGGCTAGTCCAGAAGCAAACGGCTTACGGTAAAGACAAATCAAATCCGTTGAAAGGCTGGTGGATTTGCTCAAAATCATTTGGTTATCAGTGTACCATGGTTCTTACTTGAACTAAAACATTTGGCTACTCCCGAAGTAATGGCTTTTGGTAAAGAGATTCAAATCCATTAAGTTTTTCTCAAAAGATTGCTAGGGACTAGCAATAGTTTAGTGTGGGGGATTGATGAGTGTCTAAAGACTCATCATTTTTGTCATCTGAATCAAAACGTTTAAAAATGCTCACAAATGCATCAAAATACTGAAAATATCTCAAAATTGCATTTTATATGTTTCAGATGCAAAATGTTTAAAATCAGAGGAAAAATGAGCAAAGTTTGCATAATTGGCCAAATTCCGGTCCCCAAGTTTCAAAAGTTGTCAAAAACAGTCCCTGGTAAATCAAAATAAAGAAAAATATCATTTCAAGTCCCTAGGGATTCTTGAGTTGTCAAAATTGGTCCTTGAGATTTAAATTTGCAAAATTACAACTTAAGTCCCTAAACTTTCAAAAATGACAAGTTCAGTCCTTCAACTTCATAAATTACAGATTTGGTCCCTTGGAATATTGGAGATTGGCAAAGCAGGCCCTTGGATTACTTTTCAGAATCTACATGTATGGTCCTCGGATTTCCAGCTTTTACACTTTTGGTCCTTGTGTTACTTGAATATCAAAACCAAACCCAAGCCCAACTCTTGTCCAAGCCCAATCCCACCCAACTAATACCCGGTCCAATCCCTTTATATCCAACCCCCAACCCGAATCCAACCCACCCACGGTTTAAAATAAAACCGCCAAACCACCCAGCCACCCTCCTTTTTTCCTGTCTCCCCCTGCAACTCCACCTCTAGCTCACCCTACTCCACACTTTGTCCCCTCCAACCACAACCCTCCAAAGCCACATTAAATGCCCCTTTCCCTGTCCAAGCTATGGGAACCACTGGCAAAAACCTTTTCCCGCAAATTTTGATCCTATTGCCAAAATTCACTCAAAGCATCCAATGGCCAATTTGAGAGATGGGATTTAATCAGAAGATGTGAGAGAAGCCTTTGGCATATAAAAAGGAAGGAAGAAGAAGCTAGAGGGGAAGTAGTTAGTTTAATAATTTTCCTTAATGTCGTTTTTTAAATAAATGTCTTAGTTTAATTCAAAATGTTGTAATTTCAGTTTCTATGTATCACATTTAAGTTAAAACATCATTGTAATGTGTTTTTGAATATCAATCCAAGTTTTTTATATAAGTTCCAAGTTTCATGATTATTGTTGTATAATTCAGTTTCAAAGTCTCATTTGCAAGCTTTCAAAAGTTTAATTTCATTCTCAAATAAGCTTATTAAAGCTCCTTATATAGCTTTTGTAAGCTTATAAGTTACTTTTAAGCAATGTGTCATGTGGTCAACAAAAGTCAACTGAGGTGCCAAAATTTGAATCAATCATTAATGTGGGTGATGCAGAGCTTGGAATGGGTAGGATTAGCCTAAATTAGTGTAGGTATGGTTTGGTTTTAGCCACAACAAAAGTGGACACCGTGGAGTAGATATCTCATTTTCATTTCACCGGTTTGCATAATTATGTTTGTACTTGTATCGTGTTTTAGATTGGTTTTACCTATTATTTAGTGGTAATTAGAGTAAGTAAACTCAGTTTGATCAGTAACATACACTAGTTTAGTGGTTAGCTTAGTTCAAAATTGCATATCAGTGTTTTAAAGGATGTTTGGATTAGTTGGTTAATCTGTGTTATAGGTTAATTCATTGATTAAGACCTATTGTTTCATGTTTGTTTAGCTCATTTGAGCTCATATCTGTCATAATTTGCTTGCACACTCTCAAAGTCAACATCATCCTTCATCTGTCTTAATTTCTTAACTGATAAGATTTTTAGAAATCAAAATCTTGTTTTGTGTTTAAATTTCATAGATATAGTTTGCAGAAGCCTCATTTCATCATAATACATCAAGTTCATTCCACAAATTGGATTCAAAGTTCAAATTAGTCAACATTTCATTTCTGCTTCCAAAGTCAAAACTTGAAAAATCCATTTTGAGCCCAACTAGGGTGAATTTTCATGAGTTCATCTCTGGGCCAAATCAAGTGAAAATTGTAGTTTTAAAAAGGTCAACTGGTCTATTTTCTTATCACCATTTTAGTGGATTTTTGTAAATTTTTTATAAGCTCAAAATGAGCTTGTCCATTAGGTCAAAGTGCCCCTGTGACAGGAATAGTCACAGTGCACTTTTCCGATTTCTTGCAGTCCTTGCACCAAGCTCATTTGAGCTTATCTAGGTCTGACCCTTGGTTTAGAGATAGTCAGCCAGGTATTCTTTAAGTTCCAACTTTTAGTTTTCACCCTCAGCTTATTAAGTAGCTGATCTTCTAGCTCAAATGAGGTAGCCTAAAACTGTTTTCATCACTTATAGCCAAATCATCAAATCTTAGCAATTTGCATTTTAGAGGTTTAGAGCAGTTATAATATTAGTTGCATTTGGGTATTCTTAGCATAATATAGCTTTTGTGTTGCTGTGGTGGACTTTGGTGCTCATTTGCTTATTCCAAGTGCTTATTTATAAGCACTTGTGCCTGCAGTTTCATATTCCTCCACACAACCCTCTGTTTTTCCATTTTTCTTAGATTCACAATATTATTTTAGACTTATCTTGAATTTTTCAGATTTTTCTAAGTCTGTTTGGTATTTTTCTTGATTTAAATCAATTTTTAAGCCTTTTTAATTAGCATTTAATACAAATAAATCAGAAAAGGTTCAAAAAAATAAGTTTTCATTTTTCTTAAGTTAAGATAAATATAAAAAGACAAAAAAAATATTTTTTCAGATTTTTCTTAGTTAAATTTGTATTTTTAAGCAATTTAAGTAGTTTTAAATAGTTTTTAGTTAATAGAAAATACAAAATATATTCAAAAATACAAAATAGTTTTGAAAATTCTCTTTTGTTATTTTAGATTTTTCCAAGTCATAATTTCATTTTTCTAGCTTTATTTCATATTTTCTTGTATTTTAGGTTATTATTAAATAGTTAAAAATAGTTTTTAATTAATAATAATTAATTTAATAGTTATAAAAATAATTTTCTTTTTCTAAAAATTTTCTCTTATCATTAGGTTTGTAAAAATATCATTTTCATATTTTTAGGATTAATACTGCTTCAGTTTCACATTTTCTATTGTACGTAACGTAGTTTTTAAATTCAAGTTTTATAAAAACACAAAATCAAAAACATCATTTTGCAAATAGTGATAGCGTTTATTTAATATTTTTTATCTTTTTAATTTTCTTTAATTTGCATTTAAGCACCTGTAATTTGTATACTTTCTCTTTAGTTATAATTGAATCAAACTCTTTTCCGTTCAAATCTCTCGATCACTACACGTTTGATTATTCTCGCACAGCTCGTTGGGACATAACGACCCGGGGAAACACTATACTCTCCTGGACTTCATTGCATTTGTTTCCGATGTTTTAAGTTTGTTACGGTTAGCCATTCACAAGTGGCTCGCTTGCGTGATAAAACTTGACGGTCTGGGAGTGAATCAAATTTTGGCCACTGCTTGCGAGGGCTGTGCTAATTATCTTACGCTTAGCAGATTAGTGATTTGAATATTCACTCTTTGTTCATACCATCTATATATGTTTATATTTTCTTATAAAAATCCAACAATCCAAAAACATTTTAAAATCAGTTTTCAACAAACACAAAACCCAAAAGATTTTCTTTCCTATTTTACAAAATGTTTATCCAAAAATCCAAAAATATCCATCTTTACCCTCTCACATCTTTGATTCTTCATCCCTACCCCTCTAAAAAACATTTGATTCTTTCTATGTCTCATCCTCACCCTCTTGGTTGTCAATGGTGTGGTGGTCCTTATAATGGTGGCAATTGCCCTAGTTATAGCATGGTGGAGTCGTGAAACGGGTCGTCTATAACCAAGATCCCTATTCTTACCATAACACAACTGATTTATTCCATCGACTACCACACTTGTGAGACTCAGCGAGTTTTCTGTTGTGAGTCTTGGTGGTTCACACTCCGTTCTAATTGTCAATTGGGAAACACACTTGTCTATGAGCGTGTTCGATAACAATTATGACTACAACACATATGACTCACAGCCACATCGTTTTATGTTCGAGTATTGTAGAGGTCCTCACTTTAGCTCTGATTGTCAAACAAGGAATCCATTTCCTTGTAACAATTACGACTCTTCGTATCATGACCAACCTCTACAGTATCAAGTGAATCAGCACCACCTCACTGAGCCACTTCCTCAAAATCTTCTCCTTAATCTTTTGGATTTAGTGAAAGATTTGAAGGAATGTAAACATTCCCAAGATAATCCAAATGAGAAATCCATGGAAGAATTGTTAGAAGATGGTCGCTAAATTAAATTCCCAAATTGCCTTTGAAAAATCTATTAGGGAATCAATTGCAAAAGAAAAAGCAGCCAAACCTAGCTCTCGATTCCGCTTTCATTCCGATGACGATGATGATGAGGATACACTTGATATCCTTCAATTCTATAAAGATTCATCAAGTTCAGCAGTTGATATCCCAGCAGTTGAGATTCATTCTCAAACAACTGCTATCACACCCGATATTCACTTCGCTCTCTAAACATGGGGGATGAGCATCTTGACACTGTTCTAAAAGGAATCGGACGAATTCATAAAGTCTAGTGTTGAGAACCTTGTCCCAATCCCGAGAGAGTCACAGGGAACTTCCGATCATATGTGTGATTCTTCTTCCCCTCTTGAGTGTTCAAAAGATCATTTTGAAACTTTCTCCGATTTTAGCGACGATTGTGCTTCTTATGGAAACATCGAGTATGTTGAGGCATCGCTTCCACAATCGATCTTGATCATCTTCTTGAGGAGTTCACCGATGAACTCACTCACATCAATCCACTTTCATCGGGAAGTGATGATGGTCTCTTTGATTTCGAAGCCGATCTAGGAGAGATTGAAAGTCTCCTTTATAATGATCGTTCACTCACTTCTTATCCCAACAGTACAATAGAGAATATTAATCACTTTGTTCCTGAGGCATTCAAAACAACTCTCACCAATCCTCTATTTGAATTCGAATCTGAATTCACCTTGATTTCTGACAATCCAATCTTTGACAAGGATAGTGATGAGTCCACAATGGAACAAGAGTTCACAAATTCACATCATGTGAATGATTCTCTTCATGAGGAGTTCGCCGGTGAACTCATATCATGACTACCGAGTATGATTGCTTGGATGGCAAAAATCATGATCGGGGGGAAAAGTTTTCAATCATGAGAGTTTGTATTTCTATGACAAATTTTCCAACCCTCCCTCTCGAGATGCTTTCCAAACCAAAGAGCTCAACCGATAAAATCCAAACGAGTGCAAGCGCTACTTGATCCCGATGAAGAAGATCTTATCATGATCGTCATCATGACTTTCTTTCTTTTCTTCACCTACCCGGTGACTTCCTCTCTTCTTCACTCCTTCGGGAATGAAGACACTATCTTTGACCCCGGCATTTTCATTTGTCATCTGTGAGCCGGATCTGTGTATATCTCATCGGTGTGGAACTTTCACGTGCTTCAATATTTGTCCAAACATCTTGAACGAAAGTCCGATGGAGATTGTTTTCCACTTTGCTTCCCCAAGAACAAATGAATACGGGGTCTAGTCAAGCTAGCGACTTCGGTAATCAAAACGATGTTGAACATGGGTTTTCACCCGTGTGTGCCACCACTAGTGTGGGGAGTTGCCCATTTGTTGTATATAAGTTTTCTTAAAAAAAAAAAAAAAAAAAAAATCTTTCAAAATAATGGCCGTAGTATTTCCCTTTTACGTTCTTAGTTTCGGCATAACCGCGGTACTTTGAATATTGAGGGCAATATTCATTTCTAGTGTGGGGGAATTCTCACGAATTTTATCATGTAATTATACCGCCTAATTCCCCCATTTTTGACCAAATTTTTTTTTGGAGTAAGTGTGTTGCACTTACTCGCTTAGT
This sequence comes from Chrysanthemum makinoi, assembly GCA_910596185.1. Taxonomy (NCBI): domain Eukaryota; kingdom Viridiplantae; phylum Streptophyta; class Magnoliopsida; order Asterales; family Asteraceae; genus Chrysanthemum; species Chrysanthemum makinoi. Next base: position 128,551,385 of record OU343225.1, read on the forward strand.
TATCAATCCGCCATGTCTAATAAACAAAAGGATTGGCTAATCCAGGAGCAAGCGGCTCTTGGTAAAGATATCTCAAATCCGTTGACGGCTTGCAATTTGCCCAAAATTGTATGGTGTTCAACTCACCATATCTTTAATTAGTGAAGAGTTGGCTAGCCCGCAAGTTTATGGCTTGTGGTAAAGGCAGTGGTAAAACCATAATTGGTGTCGGCTCACCAAAGATAATATTGATAATTTATCTAAGAGTTGGCTAGTCGAGAAAAAGCGGCTACGGTAAAGACAAATCAAATCCGTTGAAAGCTGGTGATTTGCTCAAAATCATTTGGTTATCAGTGTACCAAGGTTCTTACTTGAACTAAAACATTTGGCTACTCCAGAAGTAATGGATTTTGGTAAAGAGATTCAAATACATTAAGTTTTTCTCAAAAGATTGCTAGGGACTAGCAATAGTTTAGTGTGGGGGATTGATGAGTGTGTAAATACTCATCATTTTTGATTGAATCTGAACTGCAAAACGTTTAAAAATGCTCATAAATGCATCAAAATACTGAAAATATCTCAAAATTGCATTTTATATGTTTGAGATGCAAAATGTTTAAAATCAGATGAAAAATGAGCTAAGTTTGCATAATTGGCGGTTCAGTCCCCAAGTTTCAAAGTTTTCAAAAACAGTCCCTGGTAAATCAAAATAAAGAAAAATATCATTTCAAGTCCCTAGGGATTCTTGAGTTGTCAAAATTGGTCCTTGAGATTTAAATTTGCAAAATTACAACTTAAGTCCCTAAACTTTCAAAAATGACAAGTTCAGTCCTTCAACTTCATAAATTACAGATTTGGTCCCTTGGAATATTGGAGATTGGCAAAGCAGGCCCTTGGATTACTTTTCAGAATCTACATGTATGGTCCTCGGATTTCCAGCTTTTACACTTTTGGTCCTTGTGTTACTTGAATATCAAAACCAAACCCAAGCCCAACTCTTGTCCAAGCCTAATCCCACCCAACTAATACCCGGTCCAATCCCTTTATATCCAACCCCCAACCCGAATCCAACCCACCCACGGTTTAAAATAAAACCGCCAAACCACCCAGCCACCCTCCTTTTTTCCTGTCTCCCCCTGCAACTCCACCTCTAGCTCACCCTACTCCACACTTTGTCCCCTCCAACCACAACCCTCCAAAGCCACATTAAATGCCCCTTTCCCTGTCCAAGCTATGGGAACCACTGTCAAAAACCTTTTCCCGCCAAATTTTGATCCTATGGCCAAAATTCACTCAAAGCATCCAATGGCCAATTTGAGAGATGGGATTTAATCAGAAGATGTGAGAGAAGCCTTTGGCATATAAAAAGGAAGGAAGAAGAAGCTAGAGGGGAAGTAGTTAGTTTAATAATTTTCCTTAATGTCGTTTTTTAAATAAATGTCTTAGTTTAATTCAAAATGTTGTAATTTCAGTTTCTATGTATCACATTTAAGTTAAAACATCATTGTAATGTGTTTTTGAATATCAATCCAAGTTTTTTATATAAGTTCCAAGTTTCATGATTATTGTTGTATAATTCAGTTTCAAAGTCTCATTTGCAAGCTTTCAAAAGTTTAATTTCATTCTCAAATAAGCTTATTAAAGCTCCCTATAGCTTTTTGTAAGCTTATAAGTTACTTTTAAGCAATGTGTCATGTGGTCAACAAAAGTCAACTGAGGTGCCAAAATTTGAATCAATCATTAATGTGGGTGATGCAGAGCTTGGAATGGGTAGGATTAGCCTAAATTAGTGTAGGTATGGTTTGGTTTTAGCCTGCAACAAAAGCTGGACACCTGTGAGTAGATATCTCATTTTCATTTCACTTCAGTTTGCATAATTATGTTTGTACTTGTATCTGTGTTTTAGATTGGTTTTTACCTATTATTTAGTGGTAATTAGAGTAAGTAAACTCAGTTTGATCAGTAACATACACTAGTTTAGTGGTTAGCTTAGTTCAAAATTGCATATCAGTGTTTTAAAGGATGTTTGGATTAGTTGGTTAATCTGTGTTATAGGTTAATTCATTGATTAAGACCTGTTGTTTCATGTTTGTTTAGCTCATTTGAGCTCATATCTGTCATAATTTTGTGCATGCACACTCTCAAAGTCAACATCATCCTTCATTCTGCTTAATTTCTTAACTGATAAGATTTTTAGAAATCAAAATCTTGTTTTGTGTTTAAATTTCATAGATAGAGTTTGCAGAAGCCTCATTTCATCATAATACATCAAGTTCATTCCACAAATTGGATTCAAAGTTCAAATTTGTCAACATTTCATTTCTGCTTCCAAAGTCAAAACTTGAAAAATCCATTTTGAGCCCAACTGGGGTGAATTTTCATGAGTTCATCTCTGGGCCAAATCAAGTGAAAATTGTAGTTTTAAAAAGGTCAACTGGTCTATTTTCTTATCACCATTTTAGTGGATTTTTGTAAATTTTTTATAAGCTCAAAATGAGCTTGTCCATTAGGTCAAAAGTGCCCTGTGACAGGGAATAGTCACAGTGCACTTTTCTCAGTTTCTTGCAGTCCTTGCACCAAGCTCATTTGAGCTTATCTAGGTCTGACCCTTGGTTTAGAGATAGTCAGCCAGGTATTCTTTAAGTTCCAACTTTTAGTTTTCACCCTCAGCTTATTAAGTAGCTGATCTTCTAGCTCAAATAAGGTAGCCTAAAACTGTTTTCATCACTTATAGCCAAATCATCAAATCTTAGCAATTTGCATTTTAGAGGTTTAGAGCAGTTATAATATTAGTTTCATTTGGGTATTCTTAGCATAATATAGCTTTTGTGTTGCTGTGGTGGACTTTGGTGCTCATTTGCTTATTCCAAGTGCTTATTTATAAGCACTTGTGCCTATGATTTCATATTCCTCCACACAACCCTCTATTTTTCCATTTTTCTTAGATTCACAATATTATTTTAGACTTATCTTGAATTTTTCAGATTTTTCTAAGTCTGTTTGGTATTTTTCTTGATTTAAATCAATTTTTAAGCCTTTTTAATTAGCATTTAATACAAATAAATCAGAAAAGGTTCAAAAAAATAAGTTTTCATTTTTCTTAAGTTAAGATAAATATAAAAAGACAAAAAAATATTTTTTTCAGATTTTTCTTAGTTAAATTTGTATTTTTAAGCAATTTAAGTAGTTTTAAATAGTTTTTAATTCCTAGAAAATACAAAAATATTCAGAAAAATACAAAAATAGTTTTGAAAATTCTCTTTTGTTATTTTAGATTTTTCCAAGTCATAATTTCATTTTTCTAGCTTTATTTCATATTTTCTTGTATTTTAGGTTATTATTAAATAGTTAAAAATAGTTTTTAATTAATAATAATTAATTTAATAGTTATAAAAATAATTTTCTTTTTCTAAAAATTTTATTTTATCATTAGGTTTGTAAAAATATCATTTTCATATTTTTAGGATTAATACTGCTTCAGTTTCACATTTTCTATTGTACGTAACGTAGTTTTTAAATTCAAGTTTTATAAAAACACAAAATCAAAAACATCATTTTGCAAATAGTGATAGCGTTTATTTAATATTTTTTATCTTTTTAATTTTCTTTAATTTGCATTTAAGCCCCTGTAATTTGTATACTTTCTCTTTAGTTATAATTGAATCAAACTCTTTTCCGTTCAAATCTCTCGATCACTACACGTTTGATTATTCTCGCACAGCTCGTTGGGACATAACGACCCTGGGAAACACTATACTCTCCTGGACTTCATTGCATTTGTTTCCAGACTGTTTTAAGTTTGTTACGGTTAGCCATTCACAAGTGGCTCGCTTGCGTGATAAAACTTGACGGTCTGGGAGCGAATCAAATTTTGGCGCCGCTGCCGGGGAGCTGTGCTAATTATCTTACGTTTAGCAGATTAGTAATTTGAATATTCACTCTTTGTTCATACCATCTATATATGTTTATATTTTCTTATAAAAATCCAAAAATCCAAAAACATTTTGAAATCAGTTTTCAACAAACACAAAAACCCAAAAAGATTTTCTTTCCTATTTTTACAAAATGTTTATCCAAAAATCCAAAAATATCCATCTTTACCCTCTCACATCTTTGATTCTTCATCCCTACCCCTCTGAAAACATTTGATTCTTTCTATGTCTCATCCTCACCCTCTTGGTTGTCAATGGTGTGGTGGTCCTTATAATGGTGGCAATTGCCCCAGTTGTAGCATGGTGGAGTCAGGAAACGGGTCGGTCTATAACCAAGATCCCTATTCTTACCATAACACAACCTGATTTATTCCATCGACTACCACTGTGAGACTCAGCAGTTTCTTGTTGTGAAACTGTGGTGGTTCACACTCCAGTTCTAATTGTCAATTGGGAAACACGCTTGTCTATGAGCGGGTTCCGATAACAATTATGACTACAACACATATGACTCACGGCCACATCAGTTTTATTGTTCGAGTATTGTAGAGGTCCTCACTTTAGCTCTGATTGTCAAACAAGGAATCCATTTCCTTGTAACACTTACGACTCTTCGTATCATGACCAACCTCTGATACCAAGTGAATCAGCACCACCTCACGGCTGAGCCACTTCCTCAAAATCTTCTCCTTAATCTTTTGGATTTAGTGAAACATTTGAAGGAATGTAAACATTCCCAAGATAATCCAAATGAGAAATCCATGGAAGAATTGTTAGCCGAAGAGCGGGCTGCTAAATTAAATTCCCAAATTGCCTTTGAAAAATCTATTAGGGAATCAATTGCAAAAGAAAAAGCAGCCAAATCTAGCTCTCGATTCCGTTTCATTCCTGATGACGATGATGATGAGGATACACTTGATATCCTTCAATTCTATAAAGATTCATCAAGTTCATCAGTTGATATCCCAGCAGTTGAGATTCATTCTCAAACAACTGCTATCACACCCGATATTCCCACTCACTCTCTAAACATGGGGATGAGCATCTTGACACTGTTCCCGAAAAGGAATCGGACGAATTCATAAAGTCTAGTGTTGAGAACCTTGTTCCAATCCCAAGAGAGTCACAGGGGAACTTCGATCATATGTGTGATTCTTCTTCCTCTTGAGTGTTCAAAAGATCATTTTGAAACTTTCTCCGATTTTAGCGACGATTGTGCTTCTTATGGAAACATCGAGTATGTTGAGGCATCGCTTCCACAATCGATCTTGATCATCTTCTTGAGGAGTTCACCGATGAACTCACTCACATCAATCCACTTTCATCAGAAAGTGATGATGATCTCTTTGATTTCGAAGCCTATCTAGGAGAGATTGAAAGTCTCCTTTATAATGATCGTTCACTCACTTCTTATCCCAACAGTCCAATAGAGAATAATGATCACTTTGTTCCTCTGAAGCATTCAAAACAACTCTCACCAATCCTCTATTTGAATTCGAATCTGAATTCACCTTGATTTTGACAATCCAATCTTTGACAAGGATAGTGATGAGTCCACAATGGAACAAGAGTTCACAAATTCACATCATGTGAATGATTCTCTTCATGAGGAGTTCGCTGGTGAACTCGCTCATATCATGACTCCGGCGGAGTATGATTGCTTGGATGGCAAAAATCATGATCGGGGGGAAAAGTTTTCAAACATGAGAGTTTGTATTTCTATGAAAAATTTTCCAACCCTCCCTCCCGAGATGCTTTCCAAACCAAAGAGCTCAACCGATAAAATCCAAACGAGTGCAACTGCACTTGATCCTGATGAAGAAGATCTTATCATGATCGTCATCATGACTTTCTTTCTTTCTTCACCTCGTGGTGACTTCTCTCTTCTTCACTCTTCGGGAATGAAGACACTATCTTTGACCGGCATTTTCATTTATCATCGTGAGCGGATCTGTATATCTCATCGGTGTGGAACTTTCACGTACTTCAATATTTGTCCAAACATCTTGAACGAAAGTCCGATGGAGATTGTTTTCCACTTTGCTTCCCCAAGAACAAATGAATACGGGGTCTAGTCAAGCTAGCGACTCGGTAATCAAAAACATGAGTTGAACATGGGTTTTCACCGTGTGTGCCACCCTAGTGTGGGGAGTTGCCCCATTGTTGTATATAAGTTTTCTTAAAAAAAAAAAAAAATCTTTCAAAATAATGGCGTAGTATTTCCTTTACGTTCTCAGTTTAGGCATAACCGCCGGTACTTTGAATATTGAGGGCAATATTCATTTCTAGTGTGGTGGGGAATTCTCACGAATTTTATCATGTAATTATACCGCCTAATTCCCCCGTTTTTGGCCAAAATTTTTTTGGAGTAAGTGTTTTACACTTACTCAGCTTATAGTTATCATCCGCCATGTCTAATAAACAAAAGGATTGGCTAATCCAAGAGCAAACGGCTCTTGGTAAAGATATCTCAAATCCGTTGGCGGCTTGCAATTTGCCCAAAATTGTATGGTGTTCACCACATATCTTTAATTAGTGAAGAGTTGGCTAGCCCGCAAGTTTATGGCTTGTGGTAAAGGCGATAGGAAAACCATAATTGGTAATCAGCTCACCAAAGATAATATTGATAATTTATCTAAGAGTTGGCTAGTCCAGAAGCAAACGGCTTCCGGTAAAGACAAATCAAATCCGTTGAAAGCTGGTGATTTGCTCAAAATCACATGGTTATCGGTGTACCAAGGTTCTTACTTGAACTGAAACATTTGGCTACTCCAGAAGTAATGGCTTTTGGTAAAGAGATTCAAATCCATTAAGTTTTTCTCAAAAGATTGCTAGGGACTAGCAATAGTTTAGTGTGGGGGATTGATGAGTGTGTAAATACTCATCATTTTTGATTAAATCTGAACTGCAAAACGTTTAAAAATGCTCAGAAATGCATCAAAATACTGAAAATATCTCAAAATTGCATTTTATATGTTTCAGATGCAAAATGTTTAAAATCAGATGAAAAATGAGCTAAGTTTGCATAATTGGCAGTTTCAGTCCCCCAAGTTTCAAAAGTTGTCAAAAACAGTCCCTGGTAAATCAAAATAAAGAAAAATATCATTTCAAGTCCCTAGGGATTCTTGAGTTGTCAAAATTGGTCCTTGAGATTTAAATTTGCAAAATTACAACTTAAGTCCCTAAACTTTCAAAAATGACAAGTTCAGTCCTTCAACTTCATAAATTACATATTTGGTCCATTGGAATATTGGAGATTGGCAAAGCAGGCCCTTGGATTACTTTTCAGAATCTACATGTATGGTCCTCGGATTTCCAGCTTTTACACTTTTGGTCCTTGTGTTACTTGAATATCAAAACCAAACCCAAGCCCAACTCTTGTCCAAGCCCAATCCCACCCAACTAATACCTGGTCCAATCCCTTTATATCCAACCCCCAACCCGAATCCAACCCACCGCGGTTTAAAATAAAACCGCCAACCACCGGCCACCTCCTTTTTTCCTGTCTCCCCCTGCAACTCCACCTCTAGCTCACCCTACTCCACACTTTGTCCCCTCCAACCACAACCCTCCAAAGCCACATTAAATGCCCCTTTCCCTGTCCAAGCTATGGGAACCACTGGCAAAAACCTTTTCCCGCCAAATTTTGATCCTATGGCCAAAATTCACTCAAAGCATCCAATGGCCAATTTGAGAGATGGGATTTAATCAGAAGATGTGAGAGAAGCCTTTGGCATATAAAAAGGAAGGAAGAAGAAGCTAGAGGGGAAGTAGTTAGTTTAATAATTTTCCTTAATGTCGTTTTCTAAATAAATGTCTTAGTTTAATTCAAAATGTTGTAATTTCAGTTTCTATGTATCACATTTAAGTTAAAACATCATTGTAATGTGTTTTTGAATATCAATCAAGTTTTTATATAAGTTCCAAGTTTCATGATTACTGTTGTATAATTCAGTTTCAAAGTCTCATTTGCAAGATTTCAAAAGTTTAATTTCATTCTCAAATAAGCTTATTAAAGCTCCTTATAGCTTTTTGTAAGCTTATAAGTTACTTTTAAGCAATGTGTCATGTGGTCAACAAAAGTCAACTGAGGTGCCAAAATTTGAATCAATCATTAATGTGGGTGATGCAGAGCTTTGAATGGGTAGGATTAGCCTAAATTAGTGTAGGTATGGTTTGGTTTTAGCCTGCAACAAAAGCTGGACACCTGTGAGTAGATATCTCATTTTCATTTCACTTCAGTTTGCATAATTATGTTTGTACTTGTATATGTGTTTTAGATTGGTTTTTACCTATTATTTAGTGGTAATTAGAGTAAGTAAACTTCGGTTTGATCAGTAACATACACTAGTTTAGTGGTTAGCTTAGTTCAAAATTGCATATCAGTGTTTTAAAGGATGTTTGGATTAGTTGGTTAATCTGTGTTATAGGTTAATTCATTGATTAAGACCTGTTGTTTCATGTTTGTTTAGCTCATTTGAGCTCATATCATCATAATTTTGTGCTTGCACACTCTCAAAGTCAACATCATCCTTCATCTGTCTTAATTTCTTAACTGATAAGATTTTTAGAAATCAAAATCTTGTTTTGTGTTTAAATTTCATAGATATAGTTTGCAGAAGCCTCATTTCATCATAATACATCAATTTCATTCCACAAATTGGATTCAAAGTTCAAATTAGTCAACATTTCATTTCTGCTTCCAAAGTCAAAACTTGAAAAATCCATTTTGAGCCCAACTGGGGTGAATTTTCATGAGTTCATCTCTGGGCCAAATCAAGTGAAAATTGTAGTTTTAAAAAGGTCAACTGGTCTATTTTCTTATCACCATTTTAGTGGATTTTTGTAAATTTTTTATAAGCTCAAAATGAGCTTGTCCATTAAGGTCAAAGTGCTTGTGAGGGAATAGTCACAGTGCACTTTTCTCAGTTTCTTGCAGTCCTTGCACCAAGCTCATTTGAGCTTATCTAGGTCTGACCCTTGGTTTAGAGATAGTCAGCCAGGTCTTCTTTAAGATCCAACTTTTAGTTTTCACCCTCAGCTTATTAAGTAGCTGATCTTCTAGCTCAAATGAGGTAGCCTAAAACTGTTTTCATCACTTATAGCCAAATCATCAAATCTTAGCAATTTGCATTTTAGAGGTTTAGAGCAGTTATAATATTAGTTGCATTTGGGTATTCTTAGAATAATATAGCTTTTGTGTTGCTGTGGTGGACTTTTGTGCTCATTTGCTTATTCCAAGTGCTTATTTATAAGCACTTGTTCCTGCAGTTTCATATTCCTCCACATAACCCTCTGTTTTTCCATTTTTCTTAGATTCAAAATATTATTTTAGACTTATCTTGAATTTTTCAGATTTTTCTAAGTCTGTTTGGTATTTTTCTTGATTTAAATCAATTTTTAAGCCTTTTTAATTAGTATTTAAAACAAATAAATCAGAAAAGGTTCAAAAAAATAAGTTTTCATTTTTCTTAAGTTAAGATAAATATAAAAAGACAAAAAAATATTTTTTTCAGATTTTTCTTAGTTAAATTTGTATTTTTAAGCAATTTAACTAGTTTTAAATAGTTTTTAATTCCTAGAAAATAAAAAAATATTCAGAAAAATACAAAAATAGTTTTGAAAATTCTATTTTGTTATTTTAGATTTTCCCAAGTCATAATTTCATTTTTCTAGCTTTATTTCATATTTTCTTGTATTTTAGGTTATTATTAAATAGTTAAAAATAGTTTTTAATTAATAATAATTAATTTAATAGTTATAAAAATAATTTTCTTTTTCTAAAATTTTTCTTTTATCATTAGGTTTGTAAAAATATCATTTTCATATTTTTAGGCTTAATCTTGCTTAGTTTCACATTTTCTATTATGCGTAACGTAGTTTTAAATTCAAGTTTTATAAAAACACAAAATCAAAAACATCATTTTGCAAATAGTGATAGCGTTTATTTAATATTTTTTATCTGTTTAATTTTCTTTAATTTAGTTTAAGCCCCGTAATTTGTATACTTTTCTTTAGTTATAATTGAATCAAACTCTTTTCGTTCAAATCTCTCGATCACTACGTTTGATTATTCTCGCCGACTTCGTTGGGACATAACGACCCTGGAAACACTATACTCTCACGGACTTCATTGCATTTGTTTCGGTGTTTTAAGTTTGTTACGGTTAGCCATTCACAAGTGGCTCGCTTGCGTGATAAAACTTGACGGTCTGGGAGCGAATCAAAGGGATCCGGCCCTTGTTAATCCAAGGGATCCGTGGGAAAATTGAGGGATCCGTGGGACGCTCCCTTTTTCCCATGGTTTTTGGGTCATGGGTCATGGGTATCAAGTAGATTCAATGTATCTACAAGATGCAATGCATCTAGTCAATGGTTCATGGATTAAAACCATGGGTCATGGATATTATCCATATATGACTTATGCGTGATGTCATACAATGGGTTATGGGTTAAGCTCCATGGGTATGGGTCATGGAGTTTGGGTTTTACCCAACTACATTCAATGTATTTGGTCAATGGTTCAAATACTTAAGTTTCTACCCATTTATATTACCCATTATAATACATACTAGTTATGTATATATTTACCCAATATGTAAACACTAGTTGTTATACATAAACTATTTAACTAAACATGTTTAATGGTTTGTTGTGGGTTTGATCATAACGCAACATAACAAACATGTACGAACCTGTGTTGTAGCATACAAGGACTTGAGTCGTCGAGAGGTGTTGAGAGTATGTTGAGACAAAATCTAATTACAAGTAACTTATACATTTTACGTTATGTATTACAAGTTACATGTTTGTCATCAACAAAACAAATGAGAATGTATAGATTAAATATCTTAATATTTGCACTAACAATCTCCCTCTTTTTGATGATGACAAAATATATGTAAACGTAATAGATAGGTAAAATGTCAAAGTTACTTGTGTCCGTACTTCCTATACATTACCTTCTCCGTTTACACTCTTCTCCCCCTTTTGTCGAAACAAAAAGGGTGCGCCCTTGGAGTTTAAACTTAATTTCTCCCAAGAATGGCGAGTTTGCATCATCCATAGTGAAGTTAAAATAAAAACACCTTATTGCTCCAATTGGCACACCATGCCAATACCTTCAACACGAAACACTAATGACGAAGCTTAGCAACTCATGACCTTGAGCTTGCACGTCTTCAAGAGGTGGTGATCTCGCCTTTAAGAGGAACCTATAGAATCACACAAAGAAAAAAAATAGAAAGATCCTTTGAATTATAACCATTATTGCCAACGGCTCAATTGATCAAATATTTTAGGCTTAACCTACATCAAGGTTAGTGTTAAGGAAAAAAAAGATAAATATATGATGAGAAAGAAATCTCCCTTTTGTTGAAACATAAATGAATTTTGAATAATGAATGTGTGCATGCTCCCCCTTGACGGTTGCCCCCCCCCCCCCTTGTTAAGGGCGTCAAGTATTTTAGGAAGGCTAAGACGAAATTATTGCAAAATTTGCAATGTTTTTGCTTTGACAAAAAACTCCCCTTTATTGAGAGCGTCAAGTTCTCCTAATGTGTTTTGAAAATCTACAAAACAAAAAGTTAGTGCAAAATTATATTCGTCCTTGGACGAGTAAGTCATATGATGCACTTTATAAATGCTTGATGGAAGCTCCCCCTAGCTCGAGGGCGTCAAGAAGAACAAAGAAAAAAAATTAGTGTAAAATTTCGTCCATAAATAGACGAGAATCCCATACACATCAAAGTGTATATATATGAACCTAAAAAGAAAGGATTAGTGTCAAAAAGAGAATAATCCTACTACTTGCATCATCATGGTTGGTTTAAAGGTTGTAAGGTTTGTTCAAGGTAAGAAAAAAATGTGCTTAGGGATGAGACACATTTCATTACGAAATTCACTTGGCTTTTGACAACATAGATGTTTGTGGAGGATGGTTGAGCAACCATGAATTTTAGTGGTAGTGAGACACTTGTAGGATGTGGTTGACACAAGTAGCTTGTGGTTTGAGGTTGTGGTTGACATAAGTAGGATGTGGTAAAACATGAGACATACTTCATCACGTAGTTCATGAAGTAGTCCTTGGACACGGTGATAATGATAGAAATCATCATTATGACTTAGAGGTATGGAAGTTGTGGTAGAGGTGATGAGAGGTCAAGTTTTACTAGGTAATAAAGAGACTCAAGATTAGCAAGGGATGGTGATGAAAGGTATCAAGGTGAATCTTTGACTTGGTTGATGACTCAATAGAGGTGGTAGACATGATGACTTTGTGAGTAGTGATAAAAGTGGAGTAAGATGGTTAGGATGATGCAAGATTTGGAATATAAAAAAAATGGGCGAATGAGCACAACTTAACTTGATGATGAAATCGACCATTGTCATCCTACAAGAATCCAAAAGAGTTAGTAATAAAGGAAAACATTTATACAAATGGATAAATTGTTCACATAAAATCATGAAACGAAAAGAAAGAACTCGTAAAGAATCATATAAATGCAACTCATTTATAAACATATAAGAAAATGATAATCCTAAGTGTTGAGCAAGTGCTTGTGTGGAAAAAGGAAATTTGAAATGATTATCTAAAGAGATAATGTACCTACTGTTCCACGGTTCCACCGGTTCCCTCACTAGAGGGATCCGGCTAGCTTAAGTCTAGGGATCCGGCTAACAGATGAGGTGAAAAAGAGGTGATTGAGTTCTAGAAATGTCTAGCACCTACATATCCTAAGTTACTCAGTCTATTAAGTGTCTTACATGAAGATGGACTTAAATGATCAAGAGAAAATGATTGATGGTAGCTAATGATTGCCTTTTTTGGAAGGAAATGGAGCTTTATGAGCACCAGTGGATGATCAAAGATGACACTAAGAAATTTGAGAGTGTCAAGTGGTGTTAAATGATCCTAGAGATCAGATGATGACTTAAGAGAGATTTGGAAAATTCCTTAAAAATCATAAGAAATTAAAAACTAGTTTTTGGCCTATTTTGAGGTAAGGATGACTAAAATCAATTTGCTAAAATTGAGAGAAATATCAAACTAGGTGTTTTGAGATGAAAGGAACAATGTGTAAACATTGGAGCGGAAAGATGTTGAGTTTTGAAGTAATGATAAATCAAAAATACTTCGAATGTGATCCTAAGTCATCCATGAGTGAATGTGAGATCAACTGATCCTAAGAAAAGTTTAAGTGATCCTAATGTAGCATGTTTAACTAGTCCAATAAGGTCTAGAATGTTGGATTGACGCAAGGAGGGCTAAAAGGAACTTTTGTCCACCCGGATCCTACGGATCCTTCTCTTGAGGGATCCGTCTAGTTACATCTAAAGGATCCGGCATCTGAGACAGATTTTCTTAACAGAATAGTTGCAGAATTTTGCTCTATGTTTTGAATTATGAAACTAATGATTTTTACAGCAAGCATACATGTATACACCTTAAGCAAAGCAAGGAGAGCATGTAGATATCACATATAGGCAATCAAATGAGGTCGATCTCACAAATAACACAAAGGTTTAGCAAACTTAACAAGCACTATTCAAGAAGCCCAAAACAGATTTACGGTCTAGATAGTAAATCATTTACACTAACAATGACATGCAAGGTATGTGTCTAGAGAGAAAATAGCACATGATGGTGTTCAAGACAAAAGAGTTGTGAGGTGCTCGTTTAGGACAATCTAGTCATTACGGATGGTGATTAGCATACAATGAGCTTCGTCCATGAAGTCATGTAGCTCTTCTAGATCAAAGCAAGATAATCGCTTGATGAGGCAAGTGGTTGCGATTAACTAAAAGAAAAAATAATTTTACAACTTGTTTGATTAGTAATCCTAAGACAATGCAAATTATTTCCATTGTAAACTTACTTTAGGAAAACATAGGAGTATAAATTTCTCAAGTGAGAGAATGAATATGAGACTATTACTAGCGGTGCTCAATTTCGGATAAGCACGACCTTTTTTACGGGCGATTCCACATACCCAACTTCTATCAAGGAAGCAATTCAACCGCTAGGTCAAATTGAGTTTCTAGTGCAATAAGTTCTCCAGTATTCATTCTCAAGTTAGAAAATTTTATATTCCTACAATGGCCTATCGAAGAGTAACAATTATGATACTTTGCTTCGTTTTTATTAATATTATACTTGAAACAACTAAGGTGACGAAGGTGTCATGTAAAAAAATATTAAAATTTGTCCATATGGTGAACAAAAAAATGGTTGGATGAGCTAGTTCGACATATGTTGTTGGAAAGCTCGAGTTTGGACTTTCGGAGATGAACAATTATATTTGCGTTGCAAAATAATTTACTTGAGTATATCGGATGAAATAATCAAGTTTTCAATCCTACTATTTAGCTTGGAAAGCGTTCATGAAAAGGAAAACGGGAGAGTACATCATCAACACAAGTGTAGGTTATGATCTGATGTACATTCTTGTTGTTTTTAGAAAACGATACAAGAAAATATGAAATCAATATATCATATAAGCACATAAAACATTTATGTTGCACACATGACAAACTCAATCAAAAAGCCATTTAGTGTGTTATATGTTTTAAACATTTTTCAACTTATAAAACTAACATTTTCGACACAACTAAATGTTATCCCAAACACTCCTTTAAGTAGCACATTGATTAGTAGAATTTTACTAAATCGACAAGCAAGAGAATGAATAGCAAGGTAAGGAACCACATATGTTATTCAATCAAACAAGCACAAAATCTATTTGAGATAAGCAAATAAACAAGTAATGCAAGGAAGACAATTTATCATTTAGCATAGCATACGAAAGTTCTTTTCATCGCTTTGTGTTAAATATAAACATGTATACCAAGCTTGATTAGTTTCTTTTATAAATATGATCAAAACCTTAATTTCAAAAGATGACACATTGTTATTCAAAGATGAAAACATCTGTCTCCAATTAGATCAAAAGTTTGTGCAAAAGTTATGACCAAAAAATGACTTTCTATTATAAAACAATGATTCTGTAAATTTTTGTTTTGAATCAGTTTATGAAATTATTTTTAAATGAAAGTAGACTCAAATACCTTTAAAACGATAGGTGGCACGACTTCTAACGACTTACGGTTAATTAGTTATGAATTTTTTAAATTCAGAAAAAAATTGTCTTCTTTACCATGGATCCCTTACTTGAGGGATCCGTCCAGTGTAAACTGAGGGATCCACGGATCTGACACAGAATTACAAAAATGCATGTTTTGACCAGACGAAAAGGTTTAACCTTTGTAAACTTTTTAGTGAAGTTATATTATCCATTTTTACCTTTATTCAAGCTTGATTAACACGATATCTAACAACAAAACTTCAAAGAGAAAAAAACAACAAAACACTTTTCATATTATGCTTGACTTCACCAAAAATTTAATACAAGGACCTTACTCATTTTGAAAACCATTTGTTTTAAAAACTAGAGCCAACCCGCTCTGATACCAATTGTAAAAACGTAGAGGGGGTGAATACGTTTTCGTTTCTAACTTAAAACTTTTGCATCAAATATAGTATAAACCATTGCATTTGCTAATCTCCACGCGAGGATGCATTTAACGCATTACGGCATGTAAGGCCGACCCCTTAATACCACATAAGATTCCGCAAGATTAATGGTTCATTATAAATCAAGTTTCACCATTATTAGTCCGGTTGCTTTTTCTTGATCAAGCGTGTCATAATATGTAAAGTGTTAAATATAGTTTATGACAATACGAAAGACCAAGTATGAATCACAAACATAGACATCAACCACATAGAAAATAAACAATGTAATGCAAGAATAAAAGTAAAGCGATAAGTAAAAGGATAGACAAAAGTGGTTCGGCTACAAGGACACCTTCCTTGCCCTACTCCACTCCCCGAGTCACCTACTCGAGAGTTACTTCACTAGATCAACAAACTTCATTCTCGGCGGAGAAAACCTTACACAACGTCGCTTTCACTTTTTCCGGTACTAAGCTAAACACCGAGTTCTTCCACGAGGTAGAACCAAACCTATCACAACTTCGCCTATACTTTATCCGGTACAAGGCTAGATATCGGGTTCCATTACAAAGGAGGAACCACTACCCGACCAACACGACACGACACATCTATGACACCCGTTATGTTTTGTGGCCCAACATAACAAACCTTGTGTTTTATGGCACAAACACATAAACCATCTAGTCTAGTCATAGATACATGACACATCTATGACACCCGTTATGTTTTGTAGCCCAACATAACAAACCTTATGTTTTATGGCACAAACACATACACCATCTAGTCTAGTCATAGATACATGAATATGATACTAGATAATATCCAAGACAATTTGTCTAATGGATATGAAATCCTAAACTAAACATCAAGAACACAAAGCATGATGTAGTTAGTCTTCTATGAATGAATATGACAAGTTTCCCAAGCTTGTTGTAGAAGATCTTCATGTGCTTGTATGCTTGTGATGGGTGATCACTTCAGTAGGTAAGGATGCAAGATCTCTAAGCTTGCTTTGGAGGATCACTTCGGGAGTATGCTTACAACAAATGAAAGTTAGAAGCATTATGATCATATGAGATGAGGGTGGTTTACATGTTTCCTAATGATCTAAATATTCTAGAAATGGTGGAGAGAAACTATGTGTAAAGGTGTGAGGAAATGGTAAGAAGTGGCTTGTTATTTATAGGCAAAATGACCAAACTAAGTTTCTGACCCAAGGATCCCTTCTGAAGGGATCCGGCCCTTGTAAATCCAAGGGATCCGTGGGCAATTTGAGGGATCCGTGGGACGCTCCCTTTTGCCCATGGGTTATGGGTCATGGGTATCAAGTAGATTCAATGTATCTACAAGATGCAATGCATCTAGTCCGTGGTTCATGGATTAAAATCATGGGTCATAGATATTATCCATATATGACTTATGCACACTGTTCTAAAAGGCTCGCAAAGGCCTCGCAAAAGCGTGAGGCTTGGTCATGCCGCCACGCTGCCTTATGGCACATGTTTTTGTAAACTCGATATTTATGAGTTATAATATAAATATATAAATATTTTCATACTTTTTGACGCCTTATGCCACGCCTTATAAACGCAAAAGCTTCGCCTTAGCCGCAAAGGCGTAAGGCTTGGTCATGCCGCCATGCCACGCCTCACGCTATTTACAACCATGTTATTGTCATGCAATGGGTTTTGGGTTAAGCTCCATGGGTATGGGTCATGGACTTTGGGTTTTACCCAACTACATTCAATGTATTTGGTCAATGGGTCAAATACTTAAGTTTCTACACATTTATGTTACCCAACTAAACATGTTTAATGGTTTATTGGGGGTTTGATCATAACGCAACATAACAAACATGTACGAACCTGTGTTGTAGCATACAAAGACTTGAGTCGTCGAGAGGTGTTGAGAGTATGTTGAGACAAAATCTAATTACAAGTAACTTATACATTTTACGTTATGTATTACAAGTTACATGTTTGTCATCAACAAAACAAATGAGAATGTATAGATTAAATATCATAATATTTGCACTAACAAAAACGGTCAAATTACATATATGCCCTTTAGTTGTTAATATCAAATCTTTTAAAAAGAGTATATTAGTCTTTACACAACATACGGTTCATTTTCCTTTCCCTTTCCTCCCAAAAGTGGGAGGGAATATTTAGTTAACAAAACTTCCTCCCTATTTCCTTTTCACTTCCCTTTTCTCCCTTAAAAAAAACTTAAGAACACAAAAAACTTTCTATTTCCTTTACTTTCTTCTTTCATTTCAACTCGAAAACTGAGCGTAAAAGAATGGCAGCGGAGAACATAGAAAAAGGTATTTGTACATTGAATCACTGCATGATTATAAGAGTGTTTTAGAAAGCCATGGTGTTTTAAAAAAGTATTTAGGACCCGTTTGGTTTGTGGATAATAGAATCAGATTTGCATTTGGTATGATTTGAAAGAAAATGATAAGAGAGAAAATAAAAAAGTATTTAAATTATATATTTGTTTATATTTAAATTGAGATATTATATGTTATTTTAGGAAAAATAAAAAATAAATAAATAAATAAAGGGGCATTTTCATATATCCCCACATATACACCCATATTTACATATTTCCCCAAACAGTGCTTTAACAGGCTTGTACATCATGCATAAAAAACTTGTGTTTGGGGAAATATGTAAATATGGGTGTGTATGTGGGGATATATGAAAATCCCCCATAAATAAAATAGAAGATAAAATAAATAAACATGTAGCTAAGAAAAATAGTAAAGTACAATACAATTATCTTATTGGTTAGATTCATGCAAAAGGCACCAGTATAGGATGGAATGAGATCTTTCATTCTATACTTTTTGCCACTAAATAAAATATACACCGAACAAGTGATTTATAATTTCTTTATATCCATAACCTCAAATTCCTCTATATCAAACGGACCCTTAATAAAGTGCGTGATTCTAAAAGTATTTAAAATAATATTTAGTTATTTTCTTTTTAAATCTTTTACAAAACCTTTAATTCTCGTGACATGAGTTTTTTAGCAACAAACCAACCCAGCTTTTGATCATCTTCACGTCTTTAATTTATTATCAACTTTTATTAAATCCGAAAGAAAAGATAATAGTTAAATAAAAGTTAGCCAATATTGTCTTCATTCTTACTTATAAACCATTGCCGAATGGCAACTCCGATGACAGGTGATGACGTACAGCATAATTCCGGCATCATCACTAGAAGAAGCCGAGCAAAAGAAAATGTAATATTTTCGATCAACAATGTCATTCCATCTCAAGGCATTTAATTTAGGATGTAGTTACGAACGAAGGATACTTCCATTTGAACATTGCGATAACAATCGACTTTGTGTTAGGTAGTTGTGGTATTGGGTTTCGTTAATCGTGATGGGTGTGATGATACCGGTCGATATGTTAGAATCGTGTGACATGGGAGTAATATTAGTCCGGGTGATGACGTCAAAATCAAGTTGTACATCCCAATCATCGCTAATAAAAGAGCCAACAGTGATAAAGATAACGAAATAAGGATATGAAGTTGAGGATGATGACCACAAAAAGACTTCACCTTTCATAGAATTTTATGAAGTTGAGGAAGATGAACAAATAATACAACATTATGTTAATTAGTTCTAAAAATGCATATTTTGTTAATTATTTTTTAGAAGTACTATAGTCAATCAAAAAACTCTTATAATGAGTCCTAGTTGGTATATAATGGTGGAGCCACACATAAATTAATGTTTCTTTATTTGTTAAATGGTTTGTGTTGCCAAAGAATGCAAATGAGCTCCTCCCCAATAAGTGGAAGCTACGGAAAAAGGCCCATCTAATTAATTCAGAAAATAAAATAAAAACACCCCTTAGATTCCTTAATAAGGTGAGTTTGGGTAAAAGAATATTATAATTGTATTGGTTTTGATATTACTCCTTTCTCTCAAAGACCATTTAGATTAACG
This sequence comes from Chrysanthemum makinoi, assembly GCA_910596185.1. Taxonomy (NCBI): domain Eukaryota; kingdom Viridiplantae; phylum Streptophyta; class Magnoliopsida; order Asterales; family Asteraceae; genus Chrysanthemum; species Chrysanthemum makinoi. The sequence goes on from OU343225.1 coordinate 128,570,786, forward strand.
TTAAAATATTTAGAGCACTGGGTACAGTGGTGTCAAACTCTCGTGCCGTTCTCGTGCCAAACTGCCACGTCAGCAGTTTTTGAATTTGGCACCAGAAAATGTTTGGCACCACATTTCAGATCCGTTGGCATAGCGAATTTCGGTGCCAAACTCTTTTTTTTTTTTATATAAAATGTAAAAAGAATATATTCTAAAATTACTTTATTCATTAAAAAAACATTACAATAAAAAAACATAAAACTTAAAAGATAAAAATTACAAACTAGTTATAATTTCTCCAAACATGTTCCACAAGGTCATCTCGAAGATCGTTGTGTATTTTGCTATCTCTGAGTTCTTTGTGTTTTCGAACATGTAAATCATATCTTTCGGTCCATTCCGTGCAATGTCCGGCGTTGGATCAACGAACACATCTCTTAAATTCACAACGTAATTTTCGTCTTCCAATATCATGTTATGCAACATTACACAGCAATTCATGATCCTTGTCAAAGCGTTGATTTCGAAAGCACGTGCGGGTTGTCGTATAATTCCCCAACGACCTTGTAGGACTCAAAGCTCTTCGATATCCTTTCTAGAACTTTCTGAATTATTTTAAACCTCAACGCGTTTTTCGGACCTTGCAAATGAAAAACGTTTTCACAAACACGGACCATGTTGGATAAATGCCATCGGCTAGATAGTAACCTTTGTTGTACACATGCCCATTTACTTCAAACGGGCATTCCAGAGCTGTACCGGCAAGTTCATCATCAAATAACGGAGAACCATATAAAACATTTAGATCATTATTTGCACCAGGAACCCCAAAATAAGCATGCCATATTCATAACCGTTGATCCGCAGCTTAACATAATAGTTGGGTATTTATGGCCACGCCTTTTGAATTCAGGGGCTAAGGCTTTTGGGCAATTTTTCCAATCCCAATGCATACAATTAATACTCCCGAGCATTCCGGAGTCCATGTTTTGTTTATGCAATTCATATAACATTTCAATATCATTTAAAAGTGGGCTTCCTTAAATACTTCTCAACGTATAAAACATGTATGCATTTTGTAAAGTCGATTAAACATTGTCGTTGAGTTCGTTCGGCAATTTGCAAGTACTCATCAAACGCATCAGGTGCAGGTCGCACGCTAATTGCCGTATAGCAGATGTGAACTTCAAAATAGGATCAATACTTTTACGACCGGTAGCATCATAACCATCTCTAAAAATTTGAAAGTATTTGGGAAGGTTTGGCATCATAACTTAGAATAGCATTAACTATTTTTTAAAAAATTGTAGAGCTCATACGATACCTTCGTCGAAAATTCTCTCCTGGATATTTAGGACCAATCTCTGCGTCGTAGAAATAGTCGCCGATTAGACGTTCCGCCGCGTTCTCGTTGACGTGGTATATATGCCCTCCTTTTAGGACTCGATCTTGATCCACCGGCTTCTTGATTACACAAATTCATATATTGTTCATACTCTTGATACGAACGAATATATCTCTCTCGGTCGTCTTTAAAAAATCTTCATAATTGTCTAAAGTGCTTCCGCCGAGGGGATGGTTTGGATCCATAATGAAAGAAAAATGAGTGTTTTTGAGGTGTGAATTAGGTTTGAAGAGTGTGTGAAAATATGGAAGAATAAGGAGGTTTTAATAAAAAAATTTGGGTACAAATTCAAAAAAAACGGCTATATTTGCCACCACCAACGGCTTTTTTTTACAAAAAAAAAAAAAAAAAAAAAAAAAAGAAGTCTGGCTGTTAAGTTTGGCGCGAGGGAGTTTGGCGACGAGTAGGGAATCTGCGCCAGCTGCGTCGCGCCAAAAGGTTTGGCACGAGCCAACGTACTCACCGTACCCCCTGCTCTTAGGGTGTGTTTGGTTGAGGGTATTGAGGGGTAAGTAATAGTAAAAATAATAATTAATGATGCTTGGTTGACTATAATGCAATGACTTATTATCAAATAGTGGGTAATGGACCATTACTCAATAAATTTGGTGGAATGGTTTCCTTACTCTTTCCCTTTCCTTAGTATTTCCTTTGCCTTTGCCTTTCTCATTACCTAGTTTGAACCAAGCGCACCCTTAGACTATTATTGTTAGTCCTCCATAATATGGTAGGGAATAATTTTGTATTTTCTTATCTGCAAGGGATTTCGAATGATCAAGTTAGTCATTTTATTTTGTGTTCTTGATAATTGTAGTGTGCTGTTGAGAGTTTCTTTGTAAGCATCACACTTGTTTGATGACGATCTGTTTTTCTTTCTCTTGTATTGGTTTGAGGTATTAATAAGAATTCAAAGATAGTTGATTGAATTTATCGATTCTCTTGATATGTCAATTTATTTATAGAGTAAACATGAGCTCCACATATTTAGTTCATCGTTAGCTAAAAGTCGTGGGATAACAATTTCATCCCTGGTAAACTCACAATTTAGATTTACGCTTAGCACATTAAACCCCTTAAGTTTGCGATCACTGAAACATTTCACGCGAGCATACTGATAGTGGCCATTATAGCCATCTTATTGACAAATGTTCGAACAACCCTTTTATGTAACTACTAACCTAGGCAAAAGCGACAAATTCGTGTACTGCAACCTGAACTCTCAGTTTGACCATGCCATAGAAAGTTAAAAAAAAGAACAAAACAGCAACTCTAATACATATGACTTCAAGCTATATATTGTTAGCTAATGAAAATTTACGGGTAAAAGATCTCAACTTCTTTAATGTCTTCATCAAGTTTATTGTCATGCAATACAACTTTTGTAAACATCAATCCAATTCAAAATGATTTGACGACTAGTTTGAGTTGGATAAGAGTATGGTCCAGTAAGATTGGGCTTATCTATGGGTATACCATCGCCTCTTAGCATTTCCAATTCTTTCCATTTCTAACAAGGGATACCTTTGTACTTCGTATTCATGTGTTAGATTTAATGAATTTCTTTTAGGGGCAAACTAACAAAATGTGTTAAAAAAAGTAGCGCAACATATTTACATTTGATATCATACATTTGTTTCAAACGAGAATTGAATTCAAAACTATTTTATTTAGAAGTATGGGAGAGTTGGTATATTTATTTCCCAAAAAGAATTGTTGTTTTGATACAACCTTAAAGACAAATAGTGTATTTTACTCTTAAATCCAGCTAGTCACAACGCTTGGTAATCAGCTATCGGCTATCGATGGCCCATAGAGTAGAACAATTCGTATGTCATTGAGAGTACAAGTTGCAATCATGTTAAGTAGTGATTTTTGTCGGAATTTAATTTAAGAGATAATTTCATATTTATCCAATCTAACTATCAAAATCTCATATTTACCCAAAACACAAGTTTTTAGTGCACATATACAATGCTTTTAAAACATGTGTTGGGAAAATATAAAATTATGAGATTTAAGTTGGGTATATATGAAATCGCACCTTAATTTAATTTGTTAGATGAGTTTTTTAGATAACCATTGTATTTTTTTAAATTTAATTAACAAAATATATACTTCTAAATTTATTTAGTATATCACATTATATCTAACTTCCTCAATTTGTTTTGTTTTGATAAAGTTTTAATTTTGTTGAAGGGCTAATATAAAAGGTTAATTTTCATACAACAAAAAGCAATACAAACTTATCTAATAAATTTTTAATCATCATTGTTCTACTAATAACGAATGGTATTTAAATATACCATATACCAAATTATTTGTATCAAAGACTCAAAGTACAACAGCCCTACATAATGGGTAATTTTAATAGTTCAGATCCAAAAGTATCCTCATTTGCTTTAATTCGTTGAAACGCATAACGGCGTCGAAAACACGCACCGATAACATGCGAGAAAAAGTTAATCTATAAAAATTATATTCCATCGACTTTTTTGCACGAAATGTACGGGAAATCTTACAAGACGAATGAGCAATGAATGACTAACATGAAATGATAGCGATGGCTATTTAACGATGCCTGTCTCTTTCAAGAGGTTTTAATAAGTTTGTAGAAGAAGAAAATAAAATACATATATTATTTTAAATATGTTTAAAAGTACGTGATTAGTTAAATAAAATTCTAAAATGCAATAGTCGCCTTAAAAACTCACTTTTAAGCGAAAAAAAGTGATCAATCTTCACCCTCCATTTTTATTTGATCTAATAGATGAGATTAATCACAACAATTTAAAAAACTCACTTTCATCATTTTTTTTCAAATATTAATATCTTTCAAACCGTTAATCGTTAAGCGAAAAAAAATATATCATTGCGACGAGCATTTAATTATATTTCTATAGACTAGAAGGGTACCCGCGCAATGCGGCGACGGGTACCCGGTGACTATTTTTGTGGTGAGTAAATGTTTTTCATTTTAAACATTCCTTATTTAGCATGCCTTAAATACTTTATATCGTAGTAGATATATGTTTTTCAAAAGTATAACATTTAAATATTTAATTGTGTTTTCAAATTTTAGTATTTAATTGGTGATTATAAGTTTTATGGGCTTTTTTTATAAACAATTCTATTAAAATATATCATTATTGGATGGATTACTACATGGTTTAAATAAGACTTTAACTTTTAAATTTTACATTAATTTTCTATTTTTTTTATAATAATTTTTTTGTCTTAAAATTTTAAAACTTCTTTTCCTTTTATACTAAGACCCAAATGTTTTATAGTGTGATAATGTTGTAGCTTTTTTGTATTCTTTCGTAAACTATGAGTTTTTCTTTATATTAAGATTTCGTAATTGAATTTTAATGTACATTAGTAACTTTTTTCAGTTTTATATGTCAGAAGTATTAGTATGGTGGTTACACATTTATTTCCAATTAAATTACTTATTTGTTCATTAATACGACGGTTACAACTTTTGAGGTTACAAGTATTGATCAAGTTTTGAAATCCTTCCATAATAAGAAATGTTTTTTGTCTTAATTTTTTTAAGACTTCTATAATTAGAATGTCGTAAATGCATTATATAGTAGTATAGATAGGCACTTTGATATACTTTCGACAAAAATTTTATTTTCGTATTTTTCACCTTTTTTTTAAAAGTTTTTTCGTTTTTTTACATTACTGAAATTTGCATTGAAAAATCATATATGATAAAACACTAATTTGAATATCACATGTGATATTAGTGTAATATCATATATGATATGTAATATCACATGTGATATTAGTGTAATATCACATATGATATTACATATAATATCACATGTGATATTACATACTCCATCATATATGATTTAACACTAATATCACATGCGATATTCAATCTAGTGTTTTATCATATATGATTCTTTCATGTAAATTTCAGTAACGTAAAAAAACGAAAAAAATAACGAAAAAGGTGAAAAACGAGTTTTTTTTTCTTTTTCGAAAGTATATCAAAGTGCCGTCTATAGAAAGATAATTAAATGCTCGTCGCGATGGTGTAAATATTTTCACAATTAACGATTAACTTTAAGAGATATTTAAATTATAAAAAATATGTGAAATAATAAAATGTTTTTAATCTCAGCCATTAATTTCTTTTTAGATGGATGGTGGAGATGAGTCCCTTGGTATGTGAGAAAAGTTTGGTATGTAAAATAACTCTCCTCCTATAATATATGCTAAAAGGCATTTTTGAACGGGGCAAAAGCAAATTTCTTAAAAGGCTTGTTTTCATTTAAATTACTCAACCGTGTTCGGTATCGACAATATTGAACAAGAATATCAACAACAACATTCATCGTTCTATCTAAACGTAAAGTCATATATATATATATATATATATATATATATATATATATATATATATATATATATATATATATATATATATATATATATATATATATATATACATATATAAGAGACTACACATGCCACATCATTAATGCTTACTAGGCATTTTAATGTTGACATGGCGCCTCTTATGATGAGGTGGAAATGCCACCATGGCACCACATCCGCTTACATAATAAAAAAAGATTTGTAGCAAGCAAGATTCGAACTCAGGTCTAAACGTCCACAAACAAGCGACTCAACCGGTGGAGCAAGCCACAAGTTGTGATTCAAAGCCCCTATCCCAAACTAATATTCAGTAAAAATACTTACCATCTTCCCACAAAACAAACTATCATAACAGTGCCCCTACTCAATCGCTCCTAAATCAAAATTCCTATTCAATGTTGGTCAAACAATGGTAACTGTAACCGTGTTTTTCAAAGTTCATTCAAACGCCTCACCTAAAAGTAAGCCATTTCTTCTCGATCAATAACAAATAATCAATTCATTCCATGTTTATTTTATCTTTTTTGGCCATGTCCTCTTTAATCTATCTCATATTTCTACATCTATTCCCACCAGGTACGCTTGGTTCTTAACAAAATAGTCAGATATCTTTTTTACCTTTTCATATATAAACTGTTTTTTACGCATTGATCATTCTTCATTGCAGGGATTTTCAGATTTCGTACCCTAATTCTTGGATGATGATTATTTCAGCTCGGTTTAGAAGGTTTTTCCCACCACTACCTATTGATTTGGTATAAGGTAGGTTCATTTTTGCTAAGTGTTTACCATGAAGGTTATGTTGGTTTGTGTATAAATTTCTCTAATTTTGGTTTAGGTGATGAATTCTAACTATTCAATGTAAAACTTAACAATTCTATTTAATTGAAATGTTGGATTTTTACCCTAAATCATACCTATGTGGCTATGTGTGTTATTTTTATTCAAACCAAGTGTTCGATGAAATGTCAAAGTAAAAATCTTTTGATATACATGGTTTTTTACTCCTTTTTATGTTTTTAAAATTCAGATTTGCCACCTGTAATTTGTTACATATTATAAATATCTCATCGATGCAGGGACTCAGTTGTAACATTCGGATTGCCACTGTTGATGGTAATAAGTTCAACAAGGTTTGTTAATATTTGAAAAACACAAGAAGTTGCAGTTAATGAATGACTATGTTAATGAGTGTGTTTGTTTATGTCTAATTTATAAAAGATTTTAATGTTGGGAATGACTATGTTAATGAATGTGTTTGAATATTATACTATGTTTCAGGTTTCTTTTTTAGAAAAGTTGTATGGTGGTATAATGTTGGGAATGATGCACTGCTTCCGGGAGAGACGAACTGCTTCCCCAATCACAATCGATCGCACAAATCTGAAGCTTCAATTTTTTTTTAAGGTAGTTCCTATCTTTCTTACCTCCTTTTACCTTTGATCTTCTTATAAGTAAATTTACAGTTTCTATGTTGATCAATTGATTGCATCAACTTGAGGTAAACGTTCATTATATGTTGGGCTTACATCGTCTATCATTCATGATAGCAGCATTGTAAGTAGATTTTTTTTTGCAATATAATATTGATATGAAATTTGTGTATTGCTCCGCGTGAGTTCTACCTAGGAGGATCCCAGGTTTTGGTCGATGTAGGTGTTGTCTACAATCTACATCGACGAATTTGACAAAATGAGACCATAAAATAGGTTAGGTTAAACCAATAGGTTTATCTTGCTTCTACATTATCATGGAAATTCTGACATATTTACAAATATGTTATAGGCTTGCTATACATGAATCCATGGAACAACAAACGATATCCATTGCAAAAGCAGGCAGAACAACTATTCTCAATTCTAGAACCTCTGTGCTTGCAGCTGCAAAGTTATGACGATCTTAAGGTACTTTAAATTGCTACGAAGTACATTATTTTAGTTTGTATCTGCATTACCATTCACGTGTAAAATGTACCCCACCACATTGATTAGTTAGAGCATCTTATTTTTCCACCTTGAGTGGTAAATTGATTTTCACCATGATTAGCCACTATTTATTGTTTGATGTTCTGGAAATCCAAGCAAGAACACCAATGAGTAGAGAATACTTCAACCGGAGAACCTCAAGTGAGTATAATTAAAAGATTTATGTACGAAGTTACTCCCCACCTTTTAAGCAGCTTTGGACTCGAAATTATGCAGGGGTATATGATTAAATCCACCAAAGCACTGGTGTGAAATTTGAGCTGGTTATCCGGTTACAATGAGTCTTTTTGGTATGAGTTAAAATGGGCAGGCTTGGATTTTGTTAACAAGGAATTTTGATTGTACGTATTATGCATTGTAAATACACTTGGATCTACTTTTCTACATTTTTTATCCATTTTATTTTTCTGTCAATTATAGGGATTTTATACTTTTAACATGTATGATATATGACATAACCTGAATTGAACCATTAGTAAGTAACTGGCATGAAATTGTGACCTCTAATCATGTGTAATGAGATCTAATTGAGTTGTTATGCACGTTGCAAACCTATGCATTAGAGCCATTCATAATCGCGACAAAAATTTAGGTAAGCATCATATACCTGTTTCATAAGCTTTTGCATCCTCACTTCTGTGATATAACCTGAATTGAACCATTAGTGAGTAGAAACCTTCTTCAGCCTCCATTCGGAAAAGGTAAAATAAAATTAAGACCATTTTCTTGACATGTATCTTAACAGAGGTAAATGTGAAAAGAGTTGGTATTTTACAGTGGTATATTTGAATTGGATGCGAATGGATGTGCATATTTTTGGTTTGAAGATCTTTGGAACAAACCTCTTGGTGTTGCCGCCTACTTTGGATTTTGTAGCAAGTATAATATAGAACTTTTCAAAAGGATTATGAGCATCTCAGATGCCCAAAGTAAAAGAAAATGTGACACACTTGACAACGCACAAGCATCATGAAACAATGAGAAGACAGTAAAAAGGCGCTATTTCAGGAGGAGAAATGTAACAAAAAATACTCATCTTTCCTGTACTAAAAGTAAATATAATACGCCCACCAAAAGATAAATTTATTATTATTAATTATACAAGAAAAAATACATTCATTTGTTCTATAGCATATTTATAGGTAATTGTTTATTAGGCTTTATGCTTCTGGTGGTCAAAAACAGGAGACAACAAAGTCGTCATTAATGGCATGTTCTTATAGAAAATAACCGGATTGTTGTATGGATTTTATATGCCGTTGTGCTTATTTTTTTGCCTACCCATGTCAGGTTGAATTGAGGGGTTTTGTGGACTTTTTAATAGCTGAATGAACGGGGTGTTTGGGATAGTGTTAACAATTGAATTAAAGGGGTGTTTGTGACTATTTTTGCAGCGGAATAATTGGGTGTTTGGGAATGTTTTTACGATACTATGGGACTCATAAATTAAAGTGTTAAAAGTGAGCAGATAGGTTTTCCAGGTCTAAATAAGCAATGTAAATTAGCAAAGAATAAATTAAAATGAATAGACCTCTATTTATAAATATATTTAGCAAATCCCAAACAGCCCCACTAATGTTTGGATAAATGAATACACATCTACTTTACGTATGGTTTTTAGTTTAGATATTTGTGTCTTCATCTTTATCGAGTACTTTAGATATATATGTGTATTAATATAGGAGGAAACAAAAATCTTTCACTTACAGGAGTAAGAATGACTCTAAGTGTATGGATTGCAAAATATACATGTGAAGAATCCGTTACATGTACATGCAACATATGGTAAGTTTCTAATGCGGTTTTTAAAGCCAACTTTTGTTAACGTTTCCTGCACTTCCTTTGCTGTCCAAACAGCCCCTGAAAAGGTTCTGTCCATACAGCCTGACAACATAATATTTGAACCTTTTTCCGCCCATATTTTGTCAAGCAGATACCAAAAACCGTGTAGATACTATGTTTATACAGAAAATAAGTGACTACAACTAAGAAAATAGTTTTAGGCATCTCATACTCCATTCACATTAATATGATCACAAATTGGGCCAGTTGAACGGCGAACATGTTATTGCTTTGAAAGATGTGAGGTGCCTGTTCATAGAACAAGTTTTAAGGATATTTATTTGGTATATTTGCATCGGATAATTAATTCGTCTCAGGTACTTACAAATGACCATTGCCAATATTTCCTCTTTCAGGTACTTCGATTAGAATATACAATCTTGATACTTTTCCATAATTTAGATATTTTGTAAATTTTGGAAATAACCCGACATTTACTCTTAGTTGTTGAGAGGCCTGAAGTATCTCCACTCGACAAACATTCTCCACCGTGACTTCAACCTGGAAAGTGGAAACTTACTCATCAATGCAAATTGTGACCTGAAAATATGCGATTTCGGGCTTACACGTATCAGAAGTGGTAAAGACCAATTCATGATAGAGTATGTGGTTAATAGGTGGTACCGAGTCCTGGAGCTACTCCTTTGCTGTGACACGTGAATTTTATCCTATTGGCAAATAGGCGATGATATAGTTATAAAGAATGCACCAAGTAACTGATTACATGAGCCATTCAGATAAATGCTATCTCAAAAAAATTAACAATGTATGTATTTCGGCTATAATTGTACACAAACTGAGCACAAGCAATATAAGTTGAGCACAAGCAAAAATTTAACAATTCTTGTATGTTTCTCGCTTTTTATCCATAACAATATTTCTTTTTTGAATAACATTATTGAACACCAGCCTCATAATTGCCGTTATTTATTATTTACTTACGTCCATTTAAATTTTGTCAAAAAATAACATGTTTAACCGCCACTCAATATGAGCTAGTGTATATATATATATATATATATATATATATATATATATATATATATATATATATATATATATATATATATATATATATATATATATATATATATATATATATATATATATATATATATATATATATATATATATATATATATATATATATATATATATATATATATATATATATATATATATATATCTATACATTATATAAGAGGAGGCATGCCACATAAAATGCCACTTGGCATCCCATAATGCCATGTCATATTTCCATGTCATCGTTTTGATTATGTCATCATTATTTTAATTATTTTGATTAAAATTCGTTTTTAATTATTTTAATGAGTAAAAACTCGGATTAATTAAATGTAAAAATAACAATGTAAGGAATTGAACTTGGGTTGTTTGTAATATTAACATATTTCTTAACCATTAGACCAACATGATTTTTGGATTATATTTTACAACACCAAATCTATAAACCTGTGTAATTAATTATTTATGTTAAAAACTATGTTTTATATTAATTCGCGTAAGAAAAAAAATCTACTCCTCCTTTTTATCAAAACCCTAATAATCCGATATGTCGATCCAGTTTCTCTCTTTTCCTGAAAACCCTTATATGTTCATGTAACGAACTGATCTTAATTATGTGGCATTTTGAGGTTTTTACTAATATGATTTTCATGATTTCAAATATAGGAACATGGTACATGGAGGCTATGATTTTCATGATTTCAAATAGAGGAACATGGTACATGGCGGCTATGGCTCAAGGTTGGATCAAAATCAATAAAATTGTTTTCATAGTTTGTTTATATAAATTGCATAATTCTTTATGTAAATCATTACGAGATTTGAATGATGAGGCCAACTATACACCTTCACCAACTATTTGAGTCCAGGTAAAGTATAATTTGATATACCATGAAAATTTAAAATTATTAGCCTTCTATTAATCCAATGCTACTGTATCATTAATCAGACATACTTTTATTCATATCCAAACAGCTCCTATACTCAACAAGTCAACACATACAAACTAACATCATCACAAGATTACTTGTGTTTGATACTTTGATACCATGAGCTGATGCTTCCTCGCCACCTTTTCTAATATTACACATATTAATGATATCTTTCTATTAGAGAGATTATTATCTATATAGAGATAAGTTATCGAAGTTGATACATCCTCACAATCTTCTCTTTTTTGGATATTTGATATATTTGCTTTAGTAATGCTCCTTAAGTGGGCTTGATGATCCTAATCAGCTATTTTCTTATGATTCGATGAAGAAAACTTTGGCTCCTAAACCCGAAAAAGCGAAAGCGCATGTGCCGGACTTACTAACTGTTGTGCTTGTGCTTGAATTAGCTCCATATGCACTTACCCTCTCAAGTTACTTAAAATGCGACTGCTGTCCAGGTACAACCGACTCTCATTTTTTAAATAATTTAAAATACACAGTTAAGTTATAGATCCATGGAATAGTAAATTGATTGCGTGCATAGTTCATTAGTGCAACTTGGTAGTGTTCAACTATTAGTTTAATACTCACTCACCAATCCCATGAAAAGCTGCAAAATTTAACTTCATTTTCAAAAGTAGGATATGAATCCATACATTATGGATTAGATCCTCAAATGCTCAACTCCCTCATGTTAGCATATATGAGATTAACAAGCGGTAGTTCCCTACTTATATGTTGGATTATTATACAGTATCTAAATGTAAACCGGAGGTAAGTTACTCATTTGTATTAACGTACTCACTTTGTAAAATTACAACTGATCTTAATTCTGCGGCATTAGCTTACAACGACTCTGGGTTTAAAAAGTGAATATATATTTTGAACATATTATATGAACAAGTTGCCATAATCTGAGTTTTCTTAAAAGCCATTCCCAACAGCTATGTCAAAAATACTCAACTAATATAGGTTATGAATTAAAGTCATTTAATCTTTAACTTCATTATTCGTTTTAGCAGTTACTTTGATATTAGTATATGTGTTGATATAATATTTTTTGCTCGTGTTTCTCTCAGTCCCTCACTTTCTCAAACATTTTTTGTGTTTATTTATACTGATTATATTGGCAAGTTAAAATCACAATAAATAACCTTAACATTGTCAAGAATTATAGTCAATGGAATTTAGTCGTGTTACATCCAAATTTTAAAAATTGTGATGCAAGTGTTCAACTTCTACTACAAACCTCTGAATCAATGCGGGACTATAAGTATGTCAATTTTAATCTTTATACCGTCAATACTTTTCTGTATGATACATTCCAAATGACAAAATGACTTTCAATTTCGATGATTCATGGTGTTCTATGGAATCGAGCATTACAACGGCATATTGCTTTAATCAGGTGATGGAGGAAATGTACAAACGGTTTTCCCTAGGAAGGTTATTTTCAACGGTGACGAATGTGTCATGCCTCTCCCATATGAGTACCCGACACATCCAAATGGTGGTTTGGTTCTTTGACATTTAACATTACATTTTTTAGCTTTACTTACTTTGATGTTATAAACCATTCAAGATATTTTGACTCGATCATTTATATATTGGTTAGGGTCAATGGCGAAGAATGTCTATTGTGTGAGGACGTTTAAAATTGTATATGTATAGAAACATGTCAGATGTAATGTACTTTTTATATACATTGAAATCAAAATTATATACAAGATTGCTTTGAGAAAGTCTTAATTTTTTATGGGATTATAATGATGATTAGCATATAACTATAGGGAAAGAAATCCACAAGACAGAGCTCGATGGTCCTTTGCTCCGAATTAAGACAGATGTCGATCGTAACAACTAGACACGAAAGTCTTATAGGTAAGTCGTCCAACTCAGGGCTTTCCTAATCAAAACTAAAATTGACCAGATTTCTGGAAAAAATGTAATAGAAAGTTACTATTATTTCAATACTGGCAAGGATGGATAGTAAAGAAACATGTTGGAAATCTTTTCTATGTGAAGCTAATCTCTATCCAATACTAGCAATTGAAAGTTACTATTATTTCAATACTAGCAATAGAAATTTACTATTATTTCAATACTAGCCTGAACCAAGCTTCAAAGTACCAGTGATCTGGACCACCTCAAATACAGAGGATGCAAACCATGTTCATCGATCATCATTATATGTCATTTGGTGATGAATTTTTTATGCCATTTTTCGGTTAGATACTTTCTTATATAATTTTCTTTGGCTTATGTTGTTATACTTACATACAATATGTTGTGTTGTTTATGGTGCCTAGACACGTGACCTACCGAACCGCGCCTTATCAACAGCTAACCGTGGTCGCCAATCATATCAATGTACTGTTGTTATCATTATGTTAACAACTACTCTAGCATATATACAGCCATTATGTGTCAATGAACACTACTTACATTTGCTTTTGTTTGTTTTCAGCAATGCCAGATTCAGCACGCTCAACTGACCCTTTTACTGTGCATCTAGGAATCAATGGCAATCGCAGAGGTCAGTATTTTGCAGATAGTTTCCAAGCACTCTCTTTCACGGAAACTAATCGGCTCCCTATTTTAGAATACTCCTTTTCTTATCTGTTCACACCTGTTCCTAAAGAATATAGACAAATTGGCGAAGCTTATATTTGAACTGCTAATATGTAGTTAAATTACAGGTTCTAATCACATCAGAAAACCTATAATCGATTCATTCATGGCAAAAAAAAAAAAGAAATTTTGCAACAAGTAAGTATCTTTCTATTTTGCAATATTACCTAAATGATTTTTAAAAAATTTGGGTCAATCCCAAACAACCTCTTACTCCATTGCATTACTGCAATGCATGATTAATGGGGAAGCTAAGCTGGGAACAAAGCTGGAATGGATATGGAATGTTGCAAAAGTTATAATGGGTCCACTGTCAGCCATCATCTTTCACAAGAAGAGTCAACAAAAAACATGATTCATGATCAGTGGGTGTCTAGCATGGCCAAAGAGTGAGACAAATAACTTGAGAGACAAGGCTCCCTTGTGTGGTAAAAAATTATATTTTAAGATCAGGGTGTTTGTTGTCGTTTTTCCTATATGATATCTATATCAAAAACTTAAGTTGCGGTGTGGTTTGGCTTTCCGTTTTGATTTCAGTTAGTTCACATTAACTTTTTTTTTGGTGTGGATATAATGAATCTGATTTAGCCACGTTGAGTTATTGATATGCGAAAGAGAAAGTGATTTTAATTCTGTGATTAATTTAGGCATTTTTGTACATGAACTTCATATCTATTTGTAGCTTACAATGCACATGAAAGAAGTTTTTGGGACTTGAGTAGGGTGTTTAAGACTGCATATCATGGTAAGTGGAATTGTCTATCGGATTGAGTAACGGGTCATAGCAGGCTGATATTGTAGCGGCCAATTTTAGAATGGGTAGAAATGGACAATTTTTAAATGGGTGGGTTCAATCTTTGGTACCATTTAGCATTTACTAGCACTACCACTTTTTCTCTATCACGTTCTAAATTCGTTTAAACTTCCCATGTGGCCTACCTAAACTTTGAAACCGGGTTAAGTTAATGATGGAAATTGTCAAATGGGCCTATTGGTAAACCTGTCTTTCGTTAGTATGGTGTTGCAAACACATTTTGAAGTAATCGCACTGACATATCCAATGAAAAAAGAAGTTTCAGTTGTTCGTAATAAGATTGATTCTATCAACAAAGAGTTGAAACACCTAGCACAAACCTGCCAAACGAAGTTAAAAACGCCTTTTGGCGACGCCCAAGTTGTCGTCTTCTGGTCACCTACCAGTGTGCTAAACTGTCTTCTACAACTAATTCTGTTGGAAACACGTACAGTCAACTGAAAACATAATTTTACAATATTAAATAATTTTTTATTGATTCTGATATGTCATTGCCTAAAAAAGTATCCTTTAGTAAATTGTGTAAACTCATAATCATTTTTTTATTTCGTTTAATTTTATGGCATATTAGGTTTGAAACTTTGAGGCTTTTTTCTTTTGAAGACTAAAATGTAAATGAAGGGTTGTTTGGATCAGGTTACTACACAAACAAAGAATGTTTGGCTCATACAGTAAATTCATATATCAGATGTATATAATGGTCCGCTTAATTGGTTCAGGTTAGTTGGGTATTGGATCAAATATTCGATTATAACACAAGTTTAGTTTGGATTTAAATACTATTAGGGAAAAAGTATTATATTCATCAAAGTGTATGAAATTTGGTGCCCCTTTTGGATGATAGGTTCGCAAGAATGGAACCCTGTTGACACTTGCCCAGAGTAAGCTATCAAGATGAGGAAAAATGCACCACCAATCTTTTTTCCAGGTATCAGTCATAAATTTTTTTTGTAGACTATATTTTTTTGAATTTGTCCTTGCATTTGTCCTAAATCCTAATCATGGAAAAAGTTACACATCTTGAACCATTATCTTATCCGCCTAACCCACCATTAATTTTTGTGAAAATTAGTAACATAGTAATGGGTCATAACATACCAATGGGTCACAGAACTGGTGAACTTTAAATTTGGTGTGTGTAATCATTACTAGACGTGGTAAAATGGGTGAGTATTGTGAATAGGATATTGGCTCAAAACGGGTAAGTTTCTGATTTCGTTTGGGTATGGTTAGTATATACGAGTCAACCATTTCTTTCATTTATATAGGAAAATTGTAGTGTTCCATTTTTGTTTTTATCATAATATTTGAATTAGAGTTGAGATCAATATAGAACTCATATTTGTCATAGAACAAATGAACCAATCATAACCCTCCATTTTTTATCTAAATTAATACAAAATCATTTTCCACCTTTTTTTAAAACAACATATCTTACAAACGGTAAATCTTCAAAATATAAAAATACACCATCGTGACGAGAATTAAATTATCTTTCTATAGATATGCACTTTTATATATTTTCAACAAACATTTTTTTTCAAAATTGGTCCAAAAATCATATATGATTTTTACGAATCATATATGATTTTAAAAAATCATGTATGATTCGATTTTTACTAATCATATATGATTTTTACAATCATATATGATTCTCAAAAATCATATGTGATTCGTAAAATCGAATCATATATGATTTTCACAAATCATATATGATTTTTGTTGACCGAAATTTTGAAAAAAAAATTATTAAAAATATATAGTAGTGCATATCTATAGAAAGATAATTTAATTCTCGTCACGATGGTATAATTTTTATCGCGTAACGATTAACGGTTTGCGAGATATTTAATTTTTTAAAAAAGGGTGAAAGTTTATCATAATAAAAAAATGAATGGCTATTATTGGTTGATTGGATCTATGGTAAATTTTGGTTCTATATTGAACTTTTGCCATTTGAATTAAGATGATTAGGGTGACATCCATCCATATAAATCTAATCAAAGCGGGCACTTGGCAGCAGCCAACGTATGTTCTTCCTCTGGCCCTCTACTCAGTTTTAGACGTCTTCGAATCGAGATCAACATATATAATTAGCTTTGATGCTTTATACTACTGATGGAGAGTGTTCTCATGTTTCCTGTAACGTCAACCATATCGCGCAGGAGAAAGTTGTAGAAAACCTAATTGATCAAAGACAAAGAAGGATAATCTGGAGAAACTTGTAGCATAATCTGGAGCTTGCGGCGCATTGAAGAATTACTGGCCAAGATGCCTCCATCAAAAAGGGCTGCGATGAAATGATGTTTTTATAGTCTAAGATTATACCTTACAAAAATAAGACACTCCTCAAACTGCTGATCTGTTTAAAATAAGCAATCCCAAACACCCTCTTAAGCTGATAAGTAATATTTAGTATACGGATACAACTGTTTATTTACTTGGTTTTCTGATCTATGTCTAGATATTTAAATGTTAGACCTTATGTTGAATATTAACCATTTCATTAGAAGTTGTATAATGTGCGAGTCCAGTAATTACTCCTAAAGAGATAACGTTAA
This sequence comes from Chrysanthemum makinoi, assembly GCA_910596185.1. Lineage (NCBI taxonomy): Eukaryota > Viridiplantae > Streptophyta > Magnoliopsida > Asterales > Asteraceae > Chrysanthemum > Chrysanthemum makinoi. The sequence continues at coordinate 128,588,353 of OU343225.1, forward strand.
TTTTTTGTTTTCTACTTTTATTTGTTGCAGGCATGTTCATTTTTAAAGCCATCTTCATGGGTTCAGTTCTCTTGAGGTGCATCCACAAAGTCTTCCCAAACCGGACCCGGGAATAACACAAAGTATATAAGGTAAACAATTAAACGGGTAACAAATGAATTTAATAACTTGGAAAAAAAAATTGGGTTTGCAGGTTCATCACCCGTTTTCACCCATACTTATAAATTACCTGTTTTCACCAGCTACTATAGTATTGGTCCATGTTCTGAAATGTACTTACACATGTCCTCTTTCTCTCTTCAGAAATGCACAGACGAGACAACTCTACCGTCTTCTTGCTATACTGAGCGCGCGTTAGATAGACGAGCGGTCAAGAAGTCCACCATTATAAATCTCTAATGAAACACGCGGTTAGTCCAAGCCGTTTAAAAAAGGTTTAGCAAACTGGTAAAACATCAAATAGTGTCAAATACATATAAGGTAACACTTCTAAATATATTCAAAATCACCTCTTTGATGAAAGTTGCTGAATCATGTGAACTGCTCTTATTATTGTGACAGTTTGTACCTGGACAGCATAACAATTCGTAGAACTGGTATTATTGATACACGAAGCTCGGGATGATGGACCACCGACTCAAGCATTAAACCAACTGTAAGAACTACTAAAGGTAATTACTACTTACTCGAAAGGGGAGTTCTTGAGGTGCCCGCAATGGATTTATGCTGCCTAGACTTTATATCCAGAGATAGGTCACTGCAGATATCAAGTTACATGCATTTAGTGTCTCAATTTTGTGGCATGCCAAGTTTTTTAGGTATTACATTCTGAACTTGTTGACAAGTGGTCATGTAATGGTCTAAAGGTTAAGTTAACCAGAAGGTTTGTGCCAAAAGGGGATCTTTGGGATTGCTTTCAGATTAACTAACTTTAAGGGATGTTTGGGATATCTTATTAAACTACTTAATGGGCTGTTTGGAATTGCTCCTTAGAGTTAAGAATTTATACAGGTTGCTTGGGTATTCAGGTTTAAACTGCTATTAGAGGTTGAGGTTAAACATAGACTTTTATTATAATTTTATCATAAGATAATCTATTTTATTCATCATTTCTTAACGGCTGTTTGGGATATCTTATTAAACTACTTAAAGGGTTGTTTGGAATTGCTCCTTAGAGTTAAGCATGCTTATCTTGCCACTAACATAAACCTGTTACACACTCTTTATTATGCCTTGACTAATGAAGGTTGCGGTTAACTTTTGTCCAGGCACAACCAGTTAAAGTCAATGTTGTTAGACATCCTATCCAGAGATATGTTGTATGGTTTGGAGGCTCGGTTCTTTCATCCACAAATTTGATTGTGGTACCACTATGTATTGCTTCCATGTGGTTACCTTTGACTAACCATGAAGAAAATGAAATACATAGAAACTTGGAGTTCAGTAGTGTCAAGGTCTTAAGTAAGTAATATAAATAACAGGTGGGTACAATTTTTCGCAATTAGAGAACGTTAATGTCACTTTGAAAATTTCATCTAGAAAAATGAAGAAACCATTAATAATCGTACCTCAATTTTTATCCTTTTACGACATTTGAATCAACAGATTTGTCGACCGATGTTGTTTCAGCGAGGTCAGTAATGGCCAACATATTTCTCAAAACATCATTCTAAAAGGTAATGCTAATCTTAGATTTCAAGAAGGGGATGTGATAGACCTTTTGTGCAAAGCAGAGTTATTGCTTGGTGATTATTTGAATATTTGCTCATGGATGTACAAACACTTGTTTATGTATTTTTATATTTTGTAGGTTGCAGTGAAGTTATCAGCTAGCAATATAGGTGCCATTGTAGATGCGTCGAAATTGAATCAAAGCATAAGCTCGGGAATATTTCAATCAAATTCACGTTTAAGAGGTTTGTAATATTTACCTAAAAATATGCAGATAGCCGCAACGAATATGGGTTCTTGCAATACTTGCAAAAATACGTATGTCGATGGGTATGTAAACATGAATGAATGGCAGAATGATATTTTAATATCTTTGTTACATCATTCAGATATTTTCTTGCCCAATTTTAACTACCACTTTATGATAATTTTTTCATCTATGAAGGTACTGGGCGATCACTATCTTTAAAGCTTCTGACATAATTAGAAGAAGAAAGTCGAGCAAATGATGTTCCTGCTGGTATGAAATTGTCATGATTCACATATTTGAGTATTCATCAAAATAATGGCAATGATGATTTTGAAGGTGCCACATGTTGCATAATGGCAATGATGATTTCAGTATTCATCAAAATAATGGCAATGATGATTTCAGTATTCTATCTAAATTAAGATTACCTGATTGAGTCTTTTATGTAACATATGGCATCTAATTTAAATTTAAGTAATATGAAGCTAATCTAAACACCCCCTTAGTTTCTGTAATTTATATTGGAAGGTGAGTTGCCTAGAGAATGAAAAGGGAAATGTTGCTAATAATTTATTCTGAATTGACTATTGGGCATCCATGGACGGAACTATTTTTCATATTACAGATCATGAACCAGACACGTACATAAATGGTCCCGGCACGGCCTGGGTATGTCTCATTTCAGTTTTCGGGTTTTAATTCCCTACTTTTGACTGTGTTTTTTTCTTTTGAACCTGGGTGAGGGGTATTTGATCTCACTTAACTATGATGGTTAAATTAGAACGAGAAAAAAAGGAATGGAAAAACAATAAGAAAGAAAAAGAAAATCATTGAAGTGTTTTACAAGTTGGAAAGAAGTATTTCTTTACAAGGAATTACTCTAATATTCTTGCGTTTGCCAGTGGCAAAAGGTACGTGCTGAGTTTTCTGCATTTATATGTTAATGCTACATACAAAGTTGGTATTATAATTTAATTAAGTATTTTACATCACTACTTTTGCTTGCGTTTCATAATAGAGAGAAACCGTGTATGTTTACAAGATGTGGATTAATGACTGTTCATTTTTTAAACAATTATAAAACTTTGTTTCTTTTTAAGCTTATTGTAGATGACAGTTGAGAATGAAGACCCGTAGAGATCTCAGATTCATAAAGTAAAGGCTCATACTTTGTACGTGTTTCTGTTCTACGTTTTCTAATTCTTCATGTATTTTACACTCACTTATGATTTATGTTTTGCTTCTGATTTCTACTGCTGTTGTAGCTTGCAGCTGACTCCAAAACAAACATGGCATGGTTTTTGAGAAATGGCTACATTTTCGTCCCAGTTTTAAAAGTAACTGAAATAACAAGTTTAGCTCTTTTTTTCCCTAAGTTATTAGACCGTCACTCGGACAGGAAGTCCTTGAATATACGACCAAGATCTTAGATTGATTAGTTGTCGCCAAGAATTCTTAAAATTCAATCATCCTTATTACATCTATTTTATCATAGAGCCGATTGAAGGAAAAAATGTGGCACCTACATGGCTGATATCGTGTATGTTGCTGAAATCGTGTCATTACGTGATTGGATGAGGCCTTACATAATGGGATATCCGGATTAGTTAAGTGAGGGTGTATATACTATTTTGATTTGGATGGTATTATTCAATTTCACGGATTTATAGTCCTTTACTTATAGCTTTCCTTATCTTAGAGGTTATTTTATTGGAAGATGATATAATGAATAAGTATCAATACATTAAAAAACAATGGGTTTCTCATATGTAGTGAAAGTTGTATGGTGTGGATAAAAAAAATTGTATTTTTTTGGGGAAGTATATATATGTGTAGTCATAAAACATTGTGTTTGGAAACTTTTTTTCCGTATCTTTCATAGATGTTGCACTCCAAATTGTTAAGGACCATCCATATTTCTCAACGGATATGTCCATAGGAGTTCTGGCTCGAAAGCCTGATGCTTTCAAAAGAGTAAAAAAGAATTTGATAAGAAGAATTATCCATTCAAGTAAGAATAATTAAAAAATTAACTATTTTGAAATCATTTGGGACGTGTACAATTCATTAACTGATTATGTGGTTGTTGCTATCAATTATGAGTATGAAATCTGCTCATGAAGAGGATACAGATGCACTCGAATTGCTAAAAATCATTATGGCGTCAGACTCTCAGACGAAGGGAAAAGTCCAAAATTGATCATATACTCAATGGGCCTCCTCACCTGACTGATGAAGGGATATTATATCGTTTCAGAATATTTTGTAGCTGCAAAAATGGTCAACACCATATTTGTAGTTGAGCTCTTTCGAGCCTATCCCGATCTAATATAGGAAAAGAATGATGATGAGCACGTTATTTCATATAGATGTTATGCACCGTCATTAAGGAATCTACAACCTGTTGTATGAGATAGGATTGAGGAAGGATCGGATAACCGAAATAGAAGACAGAGATAACAATAACATGCTCCATTTACTTGCATTGACTACGGTGAAAACGAGATTCCATACTACTGTAGCATCTCTACTTATGCAACGAGAGTTATTGTGGTTCAAGGTATGTCTTTATCAATCTTGTGCTGCTACATGAAAGTTTAATATGTGATGATAGAAATGTACAGTGCAATTCATCGATAATAATAGTATAGGCCTCCCAATCAACGGGTGCATTAGACTTTTAGAAACAAAGCGTAGATGAAGCTTGAGCGTGTGTGTCCCATTATGTATGTATTGTCTTCTTAAATATATACTTATAAAGTACGTCCAGCATGTAGCATAACTTAATCAATGAAATGAGACCAAAAAGCTTTCTTACAGAAAAGAACGTTTCTAAATTTCAATGATCAATCAAAAAATAATTTAGTATGAAGCCCTGACTGTTTTAGAAAAACAACCTCTCATATTCAAACTCCAACTTTAGGTGAAAAGTTAACTTTTTTATATTTTTTTTTAGGGTGGAGCAATTAACTCAGGAATGCCCATCATACCAATTCCATTAATATTGTTGTTTACGTTAGTTTATGTCACTGGGAGTTGATAAAATATAAGCTTATACAAAAGATATGTGCCTCTAAGGCAAAATTACATTTTCAAAATCGTTCGGCCTTTCAAGGTAAATGTGATCTTGAATTTTTTATTAGTATTATTTCAAGCCCGTCAACAGGCAGCTAGAACTCACTTGAGTGGATTTGTTTGTGTTATAATTAATGTGTATTCAATTGAACTGTTATCAAACTTTTAGTGGAATTTTTTTGCTTTAAATTTGTTGAATAAATCCATTTTCATCAAGGAAATTGTTTGGTGTAGGAGGGAGGGCAATGGAAAAGGGTGGTGGTTTAAGTTTAAAAGTCTTCGTTCAGATGCAAGGTAATTATTACTTTCTCACTTTTGGTTCTCTGCATACTGGGCACCAAGCTTTAGTATTTTGCTTACTATTTTGTTGCACTCACACTTTTCGGAGGAATTGGGTATTGTTGTGTTGATCATTATTATTATTTTTGATTTCCAGTTCAAGGTTGCACCTCCTAAAAAAAAAGGTATTAACTATAAGCACAAATTCTAATGTGTAGTTTTTATCGCGAATTGGGCAGCGAAAATCCATATGATGATCACGTTTTTTTAAGGTCAGACTTTTGCTTGTGTTGCATTAATCGATGTAAACATATGTAAAATTACACAAATGGCACTCGATTGGGAATGATTTATCTCATAAATAACGTGAAGTCGGTAAGTATACATGTTTTATTTGAGGTGGGCCAATATTTTACAATGTTCGTAATTTATTAACCGTTACTTAATTTATTCATTGGACACTTTTTCAACCATTTTTTATCCGTTTTCTTTCGCTATAGTAAAATATGTCAACGATAATTATAAGTCATACCCGTCCATCGGACGGTTTTTGCATAGTTATATATATATATATATATATATATATATATATATATATATATATATATATATATATATATATATATATATATATATATATATATATATATATGTATGTATACTAGTTTTCGAAGCCCGCTCAATAGGCGGGCATGATTTATAATTATTTGTTTGTTGTTTTTTGTTAATGTAAATACGTTTTTAAAATTTGTCAAATAATATTATTAGACGATTGGTGGGGCATATCTTTTAATCATTTGTTTGTTATTTTTAAATAACTTGTATACATTTTTAAAAATTGTCAAACAATATTATAAGACATTGTTTTTTTTTTAATTTTTGTTTTTTTTTTAAATAAATGATTATAAATAATTGTATGGTTTTTATGGATGGTTGTGTAATGCCCTTTAGCCGAGTATATTGTCCATTATTCCAGCTTCAAAATCAATCAAATTCCACGTGGGCCGTGTCATCCACCCTAGGCATATTTATAAACAATCTTTTAGACGTTTTTGTCCGCATATAGAATACATAAACTCTTTGAAGACCTTCACAGTTTGCTCTGCAGTCATGAGAAAATTGATAAATAATCAAATAGCATAAAATGTACTTAAGTAAAAGATGATCATATATTCAGGTTCAAAGTCATAGTACTTGTTGTTTCAGTGTACGTAGTTGTTATCGGCAAGCCCATGGCAGGACTTCTTGAATTTGATAAGCCTGTTGTATACGCATAACATGCATACAAAATAAGTACTTTTAGTGGACCGTGTGCCACTTTCCCATTGGTCAAAGGTTGTTGCCTCTTTTACTATTCACCCCCCGTTTCTCCGTAATAACCTCGTTATACAAACCCAAACACCTAATCTTTGTACTATCGAAAGAAAACCACACAGGTGTAAAAAAAACAAATTTGTACTATCTTATGGTAACTGTGCATAAGAACCTTATTGATCGTACTTGCTTTCTCATCTTATTTTGCCTAAAGAAGAATTCAGGCACACACTCATCCACCCTCTTCCACCGTCATGTGTCATCAATTACCGTTAGGTAATCATCAATCCAAAACTCAAATGTTTTAAGTTTAATTTTTGCTAAACAGTAAGAGGACTAGGTGTCACGATGAGCTTAACCTCTTCGTCAGTGTCACCTCAGCGCCACATCAGCATCCCACTTCTCCATAACTAACCACAACAAACCCCCCCCCCCCTCACTCATAACAAACCTCAATCTCTTCATTTGGGGCCCACCACTACCACTTTATTTTTTTATTCAATTTTCATTTTCAAATAAACTAAATTCATTTCATTCAAATTAAAAATACAATACATAACACAATAATGATAAAAAAAACGATACGGAAAAAAAAACAACACGAGTAAAAAAAATACAACACATACTACTGGATTTAATGTGACAACTGGTAATTTAGGGAGTTTATTTTAGGTAACCGCATTACGTTAAACTAAACCGAGCTTTTGCCTTTAACACTATTTTTATAAACCATGACTTGATTTTATATCGTCTATTGGTTTTTACGATTTATTTTACTATTAAATGAGTTATCGTACGAGTTTTAACTCTATTTGGTAGGCACTATTCGATTCGGCACTAGAAAAGCCTAAAACGAGAATTATTGTAACTTTTAGACCGTAACTCGAAAATTGACAAATAAATAGTCGAAACTCGTGGAAAAACATAAATAACGATGTTAGAAAGTTGAATGAACGTCGTGGGACAATATATGAGCTCGGGAATGGGTAAACGGGATAGTTTACGAAAAATGACGGCTTCGGCCCCTCCACTTCTACATGGCCGGCGCCCCCCTCCTCCCCAAAATAATTATTTTTAAGTCCCTAGCTCCTATTTATATAAACCCACTCACCCTCATTTTTACTTCCACTTTCTCTCACTAAAAACACATACAAACCACTCTTTCTCTCTCTACTCTCTCTCTCTTCAAGAAATAAAACCCTAGCCGCCACCACCACCTTGGCCGCCGCCCACCTCCGGCCACATTCCGGCCAAAATCCAGCGAGTGGTGCTACACTTCCACCACCAAATCATAGATCTTTTCATCCTCTTTCCATCCATATATAATACTCATACTAAAACCTTCATTAACACCCTCAAATTTAAAGATTTAGATTCGTACTTTTAGGGTTTTCATCTAATATTGCAATTGGTGCTTGAATAAGGTAAATGGAACATGATTTGAGCTTGTTTGGGCAATAATAACCCACGTATGGATTATTAGGGTTTCGACCTAATCTCCAAATTTGGGGCTTTTGGGTGGAACATGAAATTAAGTCTAATTAGAGTCTAAATAAACAAGTAATTAGTTTTTGGTAAGTGTGTGGTGTATCAATTTGATGGGTTTATGCATTTTAGGTTTAGTTTTATATTTTTGGTTAAGATAGATGATGGGTTTTGTGTTTGGTTAGTGATTGAAGCTTGAATGATTGGATTTGGATGTTGTGGAATTGATTTGGGTGATGTTTGAATGGTTTGGAAGGGTGTACGAGCCACATAGGGCACGTACGTGGCCTTTGGCTTGCGTACGTGACCCACTTGGGCCATGGGTCTGGTTCGGGTCGATTTGGTAGCTTGTTGGTTGATGTAGTTAAGGTTTGGATGAGACGCGTGGAGCCGAAAAGCTTCTAGAGCTTGTTTGGTTCACGTGGTCCTAACCGTGACCATGTCATGACCATTAGGGTCATAACATTGGTTTCGGGTATATTTGGTTGATTGATTGGTTGGCGAGATTGTTTTGAGTTGGTTTGGGATTGAATTGCGATATTGTGACTTTAAATTTGGACTTGATATATATATTGTTGACTTTGAGCTACGTCGACATTACTTTGACTTTTTAGTCAATAGTTGACTCCGACAAAGCCGTAACATGGACTTTAGTATAATTTAGACTATTGATTGATTAAAAGCCGAGAAGTTATGACTCGTGCTTGTGGACTCGAAACGAATATCGATATGAGATTAATATTGGAATTTGACGAAATATATATATATATATATATATATATATATAAATATATATATATATATATATATATATATATATATATATATATATATACATGAAAATGCTAATAAATTATGAAATATAAATAATAAATGGGCTTTTGAACCAAAAACATCGATAACAAGTTTTATCTTGTTATTTACTATTTTTATGAAAACTAACGACTAAATTGGAAATGTTTTGTAATAAATAAGTAATTAATGATTCGAGTACACATTTATCAATAAATGTCGATTGTGGACATTTAATACTAGTTTAAGTATTTATTTACTTACGTTGTGTGCATGGGTTACGGATAACCTAACGTTAATAGTGTTGATCCACGTGGGTAGCGGACTTATTAGGTTGACGAATCTAATAAGAGCCCGCTAGGTACGTGTGACACACGGTAAATTTTCACTAAAATTTAACTAATAATTAGTAATTCATTATTACTAAGCATAAGTCATCAAGCATGCATAAGCTTTGCCTTATCATTTGAGTAGATAACTCGCGTACAGTAGACTATCGCATCACTTTTGCATTCATATCATTTTATGAACATTTCATTTCATTTTTGTCTTATGATTAAATTGTTAGACGAGAGGTTATCTCGTTTTCCCTAGTGACCGACACTGCACGCGTACCGACACTATGATAAGGGCTTGATAAAACAAATGACAAACCTCCGTAATGAAAAATATTACAAGGATAATAATATCTCCGATGCGTAACTATAAAATACTACGTTATAAAAGTTATCAAACAATGGTACTTCAGTCACAATCTAATTTCGCGGGACACGAAATATTTAATACACCTTCACTTAAACAATAACTCTTATAGGACTCAAACACAAATAAACCATAAATGTAATTTACATATATACATACACATCTTACATAAAATAAAACCTTTTATTTTTTTTGAGATATACATCTCTTTGTCTTCTCTCCCCTCACACGACAAAAACAAAAGCAGAAAAATAAAGATATCAAATCTCCATCTTCAACCTCTACTCTTGGCTGCCCTTGTAGGTCGAATCTTCCCAAAGAGGAATACCCAACATGCTTCTTCCATCATCTCCTCTTCTCTCTTACCAAAACCATGTAACTTGTTGTCTCTCAAATCCACTCCTATGATGCGTTGGCTACTATTCGAATGAGTCCAAGATGAGTCAAGACAAAGCCACCCAAGAGAAACATATCTCAACATCAATCTACCTTGAGCCAAGTCCAAGATTTCCTAAGTTTTTGGAAGTTAGCTAATTTTGGCTTCACACCAAGACCTCAAGATGGAAAGAAGAGTCCAAGCACTCCAAAGACACCTCTCCGAATAGTGGTGAAGGTAGGAGGCGCCAAATCATTTTCCTCACCACTTTCACAAGAAAATTAGGGTTTGGGTAAAGGTTAGGGTTTCCGAAAATTGGGTTGGGGGTTTTACAATTAAGGGCGCATACAAGGTGATTCAAGATCCAATCAGTGTAGGGTCCTCGAGTTAGCTTCATCCTCAATATCTTCATCTTACTTGAAAAGGTTACCAATTTTACCTCATTATAAATGTTGTTGTGCTAAGAACTTTGATAATGAGGTTTTAAGTTTTGATACCTTGTATAAAATTTTTGGTGGTATTCGGTTGTATAAATTTATCAACATTTTTGGTATGAGGTTGTCATTTGACTTGATGGTGAACTCACTTAGATGCTCGTGGTTCACATCAGTTAATATCTTGTTGTAAAATTCGTGTCAATAAAGACCCTACGCTAGAGTAAACCTCATTTTTGTTAATAATAGATTGTTATCATAAGAATATTATCGTGAGGAATCGATAGGGTAACTCGAGAAATAAACCTTGTAATGTCAAAAAGTAGCAGCAGATGCATAGCAAATTTGACTTTAATATGCATGACTCATTTTGTGATATCGACGTCTTATGTCTAGATTGGGTCACTCTTAAGCAAGTCGTGTTTTATCTCTAGTGTGGGTCGGGAACTCACTATGGGTAAACATGAGTCGTGTATGCTTACTTCTCTTCCTTTCAAGCGGATAGTATAACTGAGATCCAATCGTTATGTCCATTTTGTGTCGTCGTTTCTACTGCACTAGACATCGTTAGCTAATAATTAAGCACGGGTATCTAATCATAGCCGAGTAGCGAATTAACTCTATGAGTCTTGAACGAGTGGAATTTGCTGTGGAAACCACCACTGTGGCGAAACTTGGTAATTACTTAGGTAAAGGAAAAATTTGTTCGAGTTGAAATACATGAAAAGTCGACCCGCAACTAGTGAGTCGATTTCAGTCTTAGGTCTTAAACTTTGTTGTCACACCTCTAGTCATAGAAGCCGTGGTCGTATTGAGTCTTAGGCATTGTTAGTCCAATCCGAATAATAAGATTCTTAATCGGGTTTCTAATCCCTAGTAAAGCAGCGACCCAAGTAGGGTGCATATGCTTCGAGCACACCTATGTCCGGCTTGATGATGACTAACGCATGAGAGGTTGGTCGAGTAAAACACTTGGACTATTTTAGACTAGAAGAGCAACCCATGGAGGGTGACTTGGTCTAATTAAATATGTCATCACTCCCGCAAATGGGACGTCATATTGACAAATCTAAAAATAGTACCCACATTCTTGTTACATGGTTTATTTCCTTCAAGTCGCAAACACTCACAAAGAGTGTTGCTTTTCTAATAGTATCACGACACCACGGAGGTGGTCGTATATCATGCCTCCCTTCCGGACAAGCTATCATCTTCGGATAAGCCATAAATCATACACTACAATAAAAACCTTTATCAACGTTTACTCTTCACTGTCTTCGTAGATGGTGAAAAACTGAAGGAAACATATTGAGAGCCACACTGGGCCACAGCCCAGTCCAGTCTAATGATTCTTTAGTACTCTTATGGTCCGAAGCCAATCCTGTTATCCATTTAGCTGGGCCACAGCCCACATGACCAATGAGAATCCGCAAGGTGCTAAGCAAAACCAACAAATGAAAACCCGAGGTGTAAAATCGAGAGCTAAGTCAAACCAAACTCGACATCCGCATAAGTCATAACCTTCCACTTCTATATATATATGGGCCGCCGTGTAAACTAGTACTAAGATCTTAAAACGAGTAAACTCAAATGAGGAGTTAGAGACTAAAAGCTTAATCTATTAAACAAGTCTATTACCAAATATTTATAAAGCTAGACTCATTTACCACGTATTCGAAATCTCATACTTATGTGTAAAAATATTGTGTCGACAAGTAAAACAAGTGCGAAAGTGTTACTACACGAAACAAATATTGGAAAATATAATCTACTTGATAGAGTTTACGTCAGGGTTTGACGCCAAACGTGTTCGGATAAACATATCTATGTCAAGTAATCTACTAGTTGTAAATTATAAATGTTGAGAACAAATTTTGATAAAAAAAATTAAGACTACTATATCCTTTTCATCATTTAATGAATTTGAGAGTCTTCAAATTTAACATAACTATTTTCTAAAGACAATTAGAAAATAAACCAACTTTATTAAATTTTGACAATATCATTATAGTGATGACATGAGAAAGTATATATACATTCATATACTTACTAGTAAAGCATTTTAATCATTTTTACAAAACAAAACTTTGATTTTAATACAATTATGAAACAATATAGATTGAACCATTTTAAGTAAGCGATACTTAAAATAATGAACTAAAACATTGCCCTCCTTATCTAGGTCGCGTGTCAGTGCCGCTTCACAACAATTCACTAAGTCCCACTTTTGGATTGCACATTTGCTAAGGTGAGTTTTCATAGCCCCTCTTTTACTTGATAAGTTGTTTTATACACTTTGGGGTGAGAAAATATGCAAAAACCCTTTTTATGGACCTAAACTATTGCATGATTACTATTACGTGGTTTAGCCTAAGCCCTTATGTCCCTAGAAATGCCCCCCTTTCATGAACCGTCAGTTCCCTGCTGGGAAGCACGAATGATATAAATAGATCTATTGAGGGTGACTCCTCCGTTCGGTTGGCCATTCTTAGGCCAAGGCGAAACGTATACCATGTCGGAATCGAGTGTTCGCATTGGGCCTATATATTGTATGATATCATTTAGCATACAGAAACTGTCGTAGTATCGGTTGCATGAACTTAGAGCTAACGTAATAGATTTTCATCCATATATCATTATACTCTCAATAATGATTTTATGTCTTTAACTTTGGTCCATACCTACTGTTTTAATATAAACCTATGAACTCACCAGCTTTTAGCTGACCTTTTTAGCATATTTTCTCAGGTGCTAAATTTGTGATTATGGATGCAAGGCAAGAGGTGGTAAATGGTCGTAGAAATATCTAAAGAAGTGTTTTTACACATAATGGTGTTTTAAATTGGGACCACTGAACTTATGGGATGTGTCCATTTCATCCAAACAATGTTGTAAGATGATATTTTAAAACCATTTCATGAAATCAAACGGAGTATGTATTCCGTTCTTTATTACTTGTGTTGTGATCTTCAATTTCGTAACATTCCCCTTAACACGTATGCTTCCGCTAAACCAAATTTGGGGGTGTTACAGTACGTTGGGTAACCTTATTAATGGGTGAATTATCCTTATGACTCTTTAGGATACGATTGATTTATGGGATAATAAGCGACACGAATAAATAAATGAGTTTATCGAGATGATGAATTCGATAAGGTCTACTATTTATTCCAAAACTTATTGAACTATGGAGCTTATCGCTTAGACGTCTCATCGTGTCGCATTGAGTCACATATTGTGTTGAATTGAGACACATATTGTGTTGAATGGAGTTACATATTGTGTTGCGAAGCATAACATATTGGTTGTTTGAGTGCATTCATAGCATCATATTGAGTCGATACACCCACATGAGGAATACCAAACACTAGGATTAAACGGTGAAACGAGACATTTTTGGAAATAAAGAAATGGAACATATTGGGGTAGATAACGTTAATTTTGAGGAATATATATATTAAAGTTGGTCTACATTAATAGGTTGTGCCGAGTCGATATTTGTTGTGCCGTGATACCGTTATCTTCTGCTAGTGTTTATTTGTGCGTTGATTGCTTGAGGTGAGTTTCATAGCCCCACTTTTATCTACGTTTTTAACTAAATTGGGGTGAGAATCATGCTACTGTTTTTGGACCGTGAAAACTAATTGGATTTGCTTATGTGCTTGACTGTATAGATAGATGTGCGGTAGTTGTTGCCTTAGACTAGGTTAAACCGTTGCCTAGCTAAGAAGAGAATTTTACCTCGACCTAGTCCGGGGTTGGCAATTGTTCTAGATTTTGCCATAACAGGGCTGGACTAGAGTCGCGGGGCCCGAGTAATCCCTGAATGTGGGATATGATTGGAGATCCGGGTATGATCAGTGTGTGAAACGGTATTTATCTATCTTAGGTCTTGCATAGCAAATCAACTCTTACAGTTCCACTATGATTTTGTTGAACTTAAACCTATGAACTCACCAGCGCAAGCTGGCCTTTTAGCATGATTTCTCAGGTATTTGAGAGATGTTTGGATTACTTGATCGGTGGAAGCTTGGCAAGAAGGCGGGCTTCAAAGATCATTTCTGACTCTGATAAACTTTGGGGACCAATTTTATTAAATCATGTTTGGGCCTAATATTTACACTTTTGGATTAAATGTTTTGAATGACTAAATTTGGGATTGGTTTTGAATGTTAAATGACTATCTTTTTGCTATACTTGTGTGCGATACCAATGAAATAGTAACGCCCCGAAAACTTGATTAAGTCTTCCGCTGTACCGAGAATTGGGGGTGTTACATTTAATCTTCGACATCCCACTTCGGGCGATTTTTCAAAATCTCTCAAACGTGAACATACTTGAACTCCTTTCCACCAAATTGTTGCTGAAAGTTTAGTTTCGCATTTTCGAGATGAGTGTGGTCATTTTGAGCACTTCGACGCTGCAACTGTTTGTAAATTGCGTTGAATTTTTGCAATCGACGTTAATCCTCGTCCATTTACCCGTGATTGAATTTTTTGTACGATAGTCATCGGTTGTCTGATTATTGAACATCTGCATAACGTCGTTCCAAAAAATATTTTCGGAACGGTTATTTTCCATATCTATAGCTTGCGAAATTGCTATCCAAACTTGCGCAAGCAAGATTTCTTCAGACTTGTTCCACTTCGGAATTTGAGACATTTGTGTGTTTTTTTTTATTTTTTTGAATTGATGTAGATGTGAAAAAATGGTGGTTATAAATTGTTATTTATAGGGGTGGTTTTCAAATTCAAATTCAAATTCTAAAATTCAGATTCAAAATTCAAATTCAAAACCGTATACTTTTGAGCGGGCTAATTCAAATTCAAATAGGAGCGGGATAATTCAAATTCAAATAGGAGCGGGGTACTTTAAAATTCAAATTTAAATTTTAAATTCAAATGGTTTAGTTTTGAGCGGGATTATATGAGCCTATATATACTACCCTATCAGTCACAGATTACACACACAACTCACACAATTCATACACAAAAAATGTCTCACAAAGATTTTTCTCAGCAATTCTCAAGTCCAGAAAAGTTGCCGGAAACCAGCTTTCCAACTCCAAATCACTTGCCGGAAACCAGCTTTCCAACTCTACCAGAGTTTGAAGTTTACTCAACACCACAGGAAAATGTCTTCCCGGTGGGTTTTGAAAACATCCCATACCTCCCAATTGTTCCAACTCCACACGTGAGCAGTCCACGGTGGATCTTCAAAACACCACCCGCGGTTAAGTGAGGCTTCCCTCCGGCAACTAGAACAAGATGAAGAAAACGGTAGGGAGATTATGGAAGCGGCACGTGAAGAAGCTACTCTCGTGAGCAAGAAGCACGGGAAGCTCTGTACCTCCAAGACAACTATTTCGACATAATGGAGCGTCGGCTCTTTAATGGGGAGTTTGATTCCCCTTCAAGTTCTGAGGGTTGGGTCTCAGATGATTCGTTTTTTTAAGTTTTAGTAGTTTTATTATGTATTTCATGTTTTTATGTTGTTTTTTATTAGGGAGATTATGTAGTTTTTTTTTATGTTTACACATATTATGCACTACAACAAAAGTGGCTTTTTAGGACCCTTTGTGTGGGACGGTATGATAATGGAGTCCTAAAAAACTGTTTAATAGGACATATGAGCGTTTAGGGTCCTTTTTAAATATTTGCTACTTAGGCGATGTCCTAAAAAGGTATATAATAGGATGGTCGATGATTTGGGGTCCTATTATCATATAACTTAAAATGACACTTAAAATATGGATCCTAATAAATTACCTTTATAAGATGTTTATTCATTATGGTTGTATTATAATAAACCATAATATGACACTTGAGCTTTGAGTCATAAGACATCAGTTAGTTAAAACGCTTATTCACAAAAAGTTTTATTATAGCAAAATTTAATAGGACCTTTGACACGTGGGTATTATAACGTTAACCTTTATAGGACGCTTATGTACAATGGTTTTATAACATCATTTTTTTAAAACGATTATTTGAAAAAGTTTTATTATAACAAAACTTAATAGGACCCTTAAAGGATGCATATTAATTATGGTTTTATTACAATACACCATAATAGGACACTTGATATATAAGTCATAAAACATTAATTATTTAAAACGCTTATTCGCAAATGTATTATTAAAACATAACTTAATATGACAGTTGACACTTGGGTCCCATAGATTGATACACCATTATAAGACACTTGATATTTGAGTCATAAAACATCGGTTTTATGGAACACTTATTCGCAAACGTTTTTTTTATAAGAAAAGTGAATAGGACCCTTGACAATAGCGTCTTATAACGTTAACCTTTATAGAACGCTTATTCATAATGGTTTGTTTATGATACACCACAATATGACACATCTTTTTAGAGTCGTAAAACATCCGCTTTTTATAACGCTTATTCAGTTTTATAGAACGCTTAATTGCAAAAGTTTTATTTGAAAAAAAATTAACATGACCCTTGACAACTGTGTCTTTTAACATTAACCTTTATAGTACGCTTATTTGTTGTGGTTTTATTATCCTACGCCATAATAGAACACTCCTTTATTTGAGTCATAAAACATCAGTTTTTTAGAACGCTTATTTACAAAAGTTTTATTTAAACATTAGTTAGTATGACACTTGATACTTGGGTATCAAAACTTGATACACCATAATAGGACACTTGTTATCTGTCTTTGTATTGTTATATGTCTCAATCTTTTGGAAGTTATGTATGGGTTATCTGTCTTTGTATTGTCCTTATCTTTTACACGTTTTCGTCCGTATTTACACGTCTTCGTCCGTTTTTACACGTTTTCGTCCGTTTTTATACGTTTCATCCGTTTTTACACGTTTTCATCCGTATTTACACGTTTTAATCCGTAACTACACGTTTTCGTCCGTATTTACACATTTTAGTCCGCTTTACACGTTTTTGTTGGTTTTACACGTTTTCTTCCGTATTTACGTTTTCGTCCATTTATACATGTTTTCATCCGTATTTACACGTTTTCATCCATATTTACACGTTTTCGTCCATTTATACATGTTTTCATCCGTATTTATACGTTTTCGTCCATTTATACATGTTTTCATCCGTATTTACACGTTTTCATCCGTATTTACACGTTTTCATCTCTTTTTACGTGTTTTCATCCGTATTTACGTTTTCCTCCAATTTTGCGTTTTGTCCATTTTACGTTTCCGTAGTTTTTCTGAGGTTTTCTTCCGTGTTTACGTTTTGTCGTTTTACCGTTTTCATCCGTATTTACATGTTTTCGTCCATTCATACATACTTTCATCTGTTTTTACACGTTTTCGGTCATTTTCACATGTTTTGTCTGTTTTTATACATTTTCATCCGTTTATACACATGCAAATACAAATGAAACGTGTAAAATGGATGAAACGTATAAAAATCGGATGAAATGTGTAAAACAGATGAAAAGATGTAAATACGGATGAAAATGTGTAAAAACGGATGAAAGCATGTAAAATCGGACGAAAACGTGTTAAATACGGATGAAAACGTGTAAAAACGGACAAAACGTGTAAAAACGGAATAAAACATGTAAAAACAGACGAAAACGTGTAAATATGGATGAAAACGTGTAAAATGGACGAAAGAAAACGTAAATACGGATGCGTAAATACGGGATGAAAACATGTAAATACGATGAAAACGTGTATAACGGACGAAAACGTGTAAAAACCGATGTAATGGCGTGTAAAACGGACGAAAACGTGTAAATACGGATGAAAATGTGTAAAACGGACGAAAACGTGTAAATACAGATGAAAAAGTGTAAAAACATACGAAAACGTGTACAAAAGGAAGAATACGTGTAAATACAGATGAAAACGTGTAAATGCGGATGAAAACATGTAAATACGGATGAGACCATGTAAAAACGGACGAAAAGGTGTAAATACGGATAAAACGTGTGAAAGCGGATGAAAATGTGTGAAAACGGACGAAAACGTGTAAAAACGGGAAAAACGTGTGAAAACGGATGAAAACGTGTAAAACGGACGAAAACGTGTAAAACGGACCAGCGTGTAAATACGGATGAAAACGTGTAAAAACGGACGAAAACGTGTAAAAACCGTCGAAAACGTGTAAATACGGACGAAAACGTGTAAATACGGATGAAAAAGTGTAAATACGGACGAAAAGCGTGTAAAACGGACGGCGTGTAAATACTGGGACACGAAAACGTGTAAATACGAATGAAAACGTATAAAGGACTAACGGTCGTTACTTAGTTGTCAAAAGATTTGAAAAAGAAGATGACAAGGACATTTTGGTCATTTCATTCGGATATGGATTGGATCCGTAACATATGCAAACAAGTGGACTAACGGTCGTTACTTAGTTGTCAAAAGATTCTGCCGAAGGAATCTGCTCAAGATCTGTCAAGGTCTGTGTGTCACTACAAAAAAAAGCCCATTTAGTGGCACACGTTTTTAATCACAGATTTACATGTGTCACTATACTGCGTTTTTAGTGACGTATTTTATGTGCCACTAATGTTTTTATATCTTTAGTGGCACTTTACAATTTGTGCCACCATTGTACACGATATTTGTGGCACAAAAATAGGTATGTTATTAAAAGTATGTGTATTTTGTGATACACCATGATAGGGGCATTTACATACATCCCCGCATACACACCACTATTTACATATTTCCCCAAACCTTGCTTTAATAGGCTTGTACATCATGCATTAAAAACTTGTATTTGATAAAATATGTAAATATTATGTGTAATGTAATGTATGTAAATCTCCCACCATGATATTATGCTATTAAAAGTTATTTGTTTCCTTTATTTAGTTTTGATATGTGTCACTAGTACTAAAAATTACCCGCCTTTGCACTCAAAAATAAATTAAATCGAGCGCCTTTTATTTTTATTAATTCCCTCCTACTGTTTGGATTATATATCCCTAAATTAATTGTAAAGATCTCAATCAGTGTTCCTAATCTCCAACCCCTATTACTCATTCACTCTAATCTACAGCCCCTATCTCTCATTCACTCATAGTTATCTCAATAAAAAAGATTTCATTCGATCATTATTTTCATCCTTTTGCGCAGGTAAGTGAATAAATTTTTTTATCTACCTTTCGTTTTATATATCTACCTTTTTTTCATCTTCCTTTTGCGCAGGTAAGTGAATAATTAGATAACCATGGCCAATTAGATGTTTTGTATTAAATCGTTGAGTTATTTAGTTATGGCCAATGATAATACACGAAACATCCTTAACTATGGCCAATGATAATACACGAAGGCCAATTAGCACTACTAGAGATTGTGAAATAGAGCCCCCTTAATAGAGCCCGGTTTTAGTTAAAAACGGGCTCTATGAAGATTCCATGTTTTAAAAAAGGGTATAGAGCCATGTTTCCTTTTACAAAACCGGGCTCTATGTTGACAAATATTTGAGCCGCGTTTTCTTTATCAAAACCGGGCTCTATTCCTTTTATTAGAGCCATGTTTTCTTTAAAAAAACCGGGCTTTATTAAAAAAACATTAGAGCCCTGTTTTCATTTACAAAACCGGGTTATATCAATTGTTGTTTTGTAAAACTTTAACATTGGCGTTCAAATTGAAACATAAATACTCAAATCTTTTGAGCGGGTTATTTCCCTCCCAAATTTTCGTTACCTTCAAAACACCCACAACTTTTTCCCCCTTTCCATTTCACAAACTTTAACCCTGTAACCCTACCCTCACTTAACCACCGTCACACACCAGCACCATCACCATCACCTACCGTCGCACACCATTACCGTCACAGGCCACCTTCATCACGCAACCAAGCCATTAATAAACTAATCCAATTAGGAGGTATCAAACTGCTATAATTGATGTTGTTGTTCAATTAATCTTTTTAATATTTCATTAATGTTGTTCTTAAGTTTATCTAATAAGTTGTGTTTGTTTATATGTTTTTTGTATTGTTTATAAATTATTTGTAGAGTTTGGGAATGTTATTGAATTTTGTTATTGATGTGATCTTTTATTTGGTTTTAAAATTAATTGTGTAGATTTTTTATGACGTAGTACATGTATTAATGTATTCCAAATAAATTATACAGTAACTACTCAATGAGTGATTTAAAGTTTTATTAATGAGTGATTTTAATTTGGTTCTCTTGATGCATAGCATAGGCTCACTCGAGGAGGTATCATCTCCTGAAAAGAAGATACAAAAGAAAGGTAAGAACAAAGCAATAAGAGATGCTAAGCTAATGACCGAAGGATATTGATAAAAAAAATTCACTGTAAACAATATCATAGACATTAACATTCACAATTGGCAATCTCCCAGACCCACACATGGCAACAATGAGCACATAAATTAATAAGCTAGAATGGTTGGCAATAGTAGCACGTTAACATTGTTTAAGTATATTATATCCACAGTTAGATGACTCTACAAATAGCCATTACGAGATAGGTCGGTTTAA
This sequence comes from Chrysanthemum makinoi, assembly GCA_910596185.1. Classification (NCBI taxonomy): domain Eukaryota; kingdom Viridiplantae; phylum Streptophyta; class Magnoliopsida; order Asterales; family Asteraceae; genus Chrysanthemum; species Chrysanthemum makinoi. Next base: position 128,609,207 of record OU343225.1, read on the forward strand.
TATGCCTGATTAGATTATTAGATTAACATTAAACTGCTGCTGCACGAAATCAGGACAAATATTGTATTTCGTTTGTATTATCATGTATCAACACAATATCATGGATCCTGACATAATTCAAGGGTTTCTTTGGGCGACTAACCTAGTGTTTTTTGCATCTAGGAACAAGATGATTATATCTAGAATGGACGATGATAGTCAGGAATGATCATGTATATGAGCAGTATACGTCTGGGATGATAGCGGTACAAATATGTTTGCAAACCGGATGATAGCCGGGTATGATCACATAGTCCAGCAATCTTGCTTATGCACTCTGTGTCCTGTGTCGAATAGTCGTGCTTTATGCAAATCTAGACTACGTGCTTTGTGCACTCAGTCCTGATCCTAGACATGCTTCTAAAACGATTGTAACATATTAACATCTAGGCTACGCGCATTTTTTTAATATTCTGGGAATACAGTAATATATAGTTCACTGATTCTTAAACTCCATTTCTTTAACAACATTGAACGAATATGTGTTTCTTTTAGATAATCTGTATGTGCAAGTTGTAGATGCTTTAAAGTTTTATTAATGAGTGATTTTAATTTGGTTAAACAACAAAAGTTTTATTAGACTGGCTGCACTTGCTGGCCAATTGTAGTGTTTGGATAAGCTTAAAAGTTTAGGCTTGTGGACTTAGGTAAAAATCGTCAAAGGCATTCATCAGTTTTGGGTCAGGAGTTCACTCTAACACTTACTGTTGATGGATACAGGGTTGCTAAATCATTTGGTAAATTACATTTTATTGGTAATGTTAGTTATTTTTATGCTACAATAATAAGCATGACAATGAGTCAATGAGGTTGATTATTCAACATCAACATCTTTTCCTTTCAATAACGAAGCAATGGCTATATAAATCCAAACCAGTAAGCCTGCGAAAAAAAGTCAATTCATGTCGATGTGCGCCCACATTTTCCTGCTCATTCTTTATTACCTCACTTTGTAGCCGGATAGACTTCCTGCAAATTCTTCCAATGTTCTTTCTTTCGTGCTAATATTTTTCTGAATATGTTGATGGTACAGGTTTAGTTGAACCGCCAATCGGGTGAAGGGGTACTCATGAGCATGTTCAAGGACAACGCTTGGTTGGTTCTTTAGTGTCCCATAACGAGGTACATGTTTGTTTTTGTAAAGTCTATGTAGAATGGCATTGGGCGACTCAAAACCATCTAGAAATTAATGAAACAGATGCTTATTATTAGATTAGGTTGTTTCTAGGAATATAGTATCAACCAAACCAATAAGCCAGAGGTCATTTTATAAGGAAAAGCTCCATATATGTTCCGTATTAGTTAGTTACCTAATATCCTAAAGGGTTCACAAGAACGTAACTACATCAGAGGTCATTTTAGTCCATAAATTTACAATAACTCACTATTTATTGAGATATTCCACAACATCTACTGAAAAAACTGCTTACGTACTTATAAAATTAACCTTAATCAGATCCCCTCTCTCTAAACTTGAGAGGATCCATTCTAGCTTCGGAAAAAGTAAATACATTATGATCACTGCTATGGCTACTCAATTCCTAATTACAGTACTTCCAGGTTCGTCGATGGGTCAATGCAGACCCGGTTTGACCCGTTACTCAATACTACCATCTTGCGACCTGTATCCTTAAGTATAAAATAGGCGTGTAATGGCGGTAGCGAACATAATGTTAGTAGCCTAACTGTTTGTTTGTGAGTTGTATGTCGTAATTAGCTTAAACTTCTTACTATAGATTTATGGACTAGGCTCTAAAGATGTTCTGTTGTTTAACAACTCCATGTGTTTTGGTACTAATATTCAACTAAAGAATTCTCACTAAAGCTTGGTTTAAGTTCTAGCCTAACTGTTTGTTTCAGTGAGTTGAGGTTTTTTCTGATGTATCAGTGGTTAAAAAATTAGTATAGTCAGTTTCTTGCTATGTAAATTATCAAAACCGTTGTTCATTTGTGTTAACATGGCATGAATAGTTACCATCTTCCTTTCTTTTCATTATGTGGTGGTGAAGCTTCTGAAGGTGTGTTTGTTGGTGCCTTCCTTTCCATGTCATCTCTGGCAGTGGTAATTATATATTGCATAATGAAATTCATCTTTTTAATATTAGTTTGATTCTGTAATCTATATATGGAGTCATATAAGGGTTGCAAGCAATACTTTGAAAATTGCCTCTTTCTGACTATGTTATTCAGAAGTGTTTATCTTTCTGTGTTATATACGTTTCTAGTTTTAAGCTGAACTAAATTACCAGCTCAATGTGATATGGCTGAAAACATAAACAGATCATACTTAAGCTCTTTTAGATTCCATTAGATCTTATAGTAAGAAACTATTAATATCAGTTGCAGCTGGTTCAATGTTTATTATCTTTGGGTTATACTCGTAATAAAACAAAGTATCTAGAATTGTTGCTTAGACCTATTGCGGTTTTGGGTACTCAACTACTGAAACAAATGATGCAAATTCCTCTCAGATGGACACGAAAACTAATGAACATTTTGATAATCATAATGAATTTGGGGGTATGTGTCTCTGCAACACTAGAATCTTGCTAATTTATTATGTTTCTTCTATGTTTTTGCTGTCAAAGTTTTAATATACTTGCTAATTTATTAGTTTGGACATAATGAGCTAATTTGACCCAATATCAGATATGACCACTAAGTTCTACATAGTACTTTCATCTGTGTGATATTACACGATATTTTCATTTTTTGTGAATTTTTCTTTGTACCCTTTTGGGGAGCATAGATAGATGTTAGCCTAGGCAACTTTTTGTTGTCGGAGATTGTATTATAGATGTCTGCTGGTTATGAGTGTTTCTATACAACAATATAAGTAAACAAACACCAGGCTTTGGGAAGTGATGTACTCATGATCATTAACTACACCCCAAATTTTTTGAAGCATTTATGTCATTGTTGATGCAGCTATAGTATCTGCTCTAGATGATTACAAATATGAAAAGAACTGCTCTGTGTCCACTTTTGACCAATGTCTAACTATACATGCTAAAATGCTAGGGTGCGAGCGTTATCTGATACATGTAGTTATGTACATGCTATTGCGTATTTGTCCTATGCCTTTGTGGTTTCATTTTCTATCAGCTTCTGTGGCTTCATTTTCTATCAGCTTCTGTGGCCAGGATGCCGATGTTCATGGTCTGTAACAAAGGGGGTGGCCATGTCTATTCATGGCAAAGCGGTAAGTGTTACTTAATGATCGTTGCAGATCTTGGTACATGTTTCTACATTAGTAGGTTAAATATCAATTTGAAATGTGTATTTTGGATTGAATACCATGTCAAATACATATATTAGTTTCACAGCTTTTCCTACAATTTAACGATGAGCGGGTATATCGATAAATATAAAATGCCCCGCCTTAGCAACGCGGCGGCATCGTATCAATCAATCCTTGTTGAATTAATATTCATGCACATACTCATAAAATGTCTAAACTACGACTACAACTATGAGATTCAAAAGAAGGACTTTACCTCTGAGGCCTTATAAGAATAACACCACAGCAGCTTCACGAAAGTAAGTACCACATCCACTTTTTACTATCTTATGCTTCTTTGCTTAGGAATATAGTAATTATTACTTAGAACTGACCGTATTAATGGATTAGATATACATCATGCTTATAGACATTGCACTTAATGATTATTGCCAAGATAGTGCGTGTTGTTATTTGTATGTCTAACGGGTTTACCCTTAATTCATTTCTTTAGGTGTTACTATCCGTTGCAAAATGTACATTATATCTCGCACGGAGTCAGACAATTGCAAAATACACATGGAGTTTTGAATGTCATGTGTCCATAATGGTCGTGCCGTACCACCGCATGTAAGCAACCGTACGCTTTTAGTCATCGTTGAACATGTGTATCATGAATATATAATTACATCTCTATTCTTATGCATTATTCAACTTCTACCAGACCATTTATTCATTCTCTAATTTAGATACGACTGGGAAAATACGAATTAACTTCTCTATTTTCATTAAACAGGTCAACAGGATTATAATACGTTGCGGCCGCTGAGTAGGTACAGTTGTTTTTCTCTCTCTCTCTCTATATATATATACATATATATATATATATATATATATATATATATGTTTTTTTGTAGTCCTAAAACTAATGCATTGTGTTCATAGACCTCCTTTAATTCAATATACAGTTTTCTTATGGTGATGTATAAAAAAATGAAAGCCAAAAAGCCCGCTGCAACGAATAATACATGTGTCTTGACTATAAATTGATAAATGTTTGTTGGCTGAAATCTAGGTTGGGATGAAGTTGTCCTTAAAAGCATTCTAAACTCAACCGAGCTGTAGCAAAGGATGGGTGAGGAGCTTGAACCCAAATGATATAGTTGGTGGTACATAGATTGGACGAGGATGGTGTGAGGTAAACGTTCAAGTACCAACAAAAAGAGATGAAGTGTTGGTGAGACCCTATGGGTTATTTGCCACAATTGAAGACTGTGTTGGTGCAACCATAGCATGGCCTTGTTCCTTTATCTCGGTATGTCTTTGTTAATCTTGTGATACCAATAATTTTACTAACATGGAGCTTAATGCTTATACATGGGTGTTTATTTGTAGGTGGTCCGTGAGGATTGAGAGAGATGATGCATGATGACCACGGACTAAGCTTCATGTTGCGTTAATGTATTGTTTAATATTAACAGACTTTATGTTAGATTCTGTCTACCTTATTTATGTTTAGTGATTTTGTTATGACAATTGCTAATTTGAAATACAATTTCGTTTTATTCATTTAATATTTAGTTGATGTTTTATTCATATCGTAATAATAGAGTGTGCATGGTGAAAATAGTGTCCTATCATATCACTTGTCGGACTTTGAAATTGTCCTATTAAACTTATTAACCGTCCTAACAATTAACTTAACATTGTAAAAGTGTCCTAATATGTTGTTATTAGGGCGTTATTTAGGTTGTTAATAGACATTTTATACGACCAAAAATTGGTTTCATAATCTTCTTTGAGATATTAGAACCCTTTTCTTGGTGCTAAAATAGCTATAATGTTATATGATAAGCGTCCTAACAATTATCTTTTTAAGTACGCTTGTATGTGTATCAAAAGATTAAAATTAGGTAACAACGTTTTACAACATTGTAAAAGTGTCCTAATATGTTTTTATTAGGGCGTTATTTGTGTTGTTTATAGACCTAAAATGCGACCATAAAATTGGTATCGTAATCTTATTTGAGTTATTAGTACCCTTTTCTTGGTTGCTAAAATAGCTATGATGTTACATCATAAGCGTCCTAACAATACTTTTAAGGGCGTTTTTATGTGTCTCAAAAGATTAAAAGTAGGTAATCACATGTTAAAACATTGTAAAAGTGTTCTAATATGGTTTTATTAGGACGCTATTTGTGTTGTTCATAGACATATAATACGACCATAAATTTGGTTTCATAAGGGTTAGGACGCTTTGGACCTATTACAACCGCCTTACATGAAAGCTTTCATCCTTGGTCCTATTAAATGAAAGGTCCTAAAAAGTACCATTTTATGACGCTTATGGGGGTCCTAAAAAGCCACTTTTCTTGTAGTGATGTATTTCATATTTTTAGTTAATTGTTCAAGTTTCAGTTTAAGGGTTTTATCATTATGCGTTTATGTTTGCATTTTTTTTCCTCCATGAACATTTCAATCTATGCAAAAAACACTTCACCTTATTAAAATTCAAGTTTCAACTATCACAAATATCACTTTTTATTAATTAAAAAAAAATGTACATTTCAACTTCTTGCGATCGCCCGGCGAGTTTTCCCCTAACGGGGGTTGGTGTCACGGCGAGCTGCCACGTTGGACGGCGAGCTCCCACGAATACCCGACACCGTATGCTCTAAGCAAAGCACCCCTTAGTTTTATAAAAAGATGTTTATAAATTTTAATTTATATTTCTCATAATTTTTAGTTTTATATTTTTGATTACAGATGTAGCCCTTGATTCCCACACTCCAAAACACGCATACACCAACCTCGCAATAACCAGGTATAAAAAAAATAAAAATAAAAAAATAATAAATCAATTTTTTAAAATTTATTTAGGGTTTTTTTTTGCTGTGTTGTACATAGAGGATGATGAGGTGCAACTTGATTTGAGGTACGTGAGTGATGTAAAGGTGTTGGTGGATGCGTGTTGCGTCTGCTTACGACACAAACATACTTTGGTTTTGGAGTAATTTTCAATTTTTATTATGTGTTTCAGTAATTTAGATCTTCGAGGTTTTTAAAATTATTCATTTTCTTTGAATGAATAATTTTGTTTTAATGAATCATTGGCAAGCAAAACTGTGGTTATGAAAGAGGAGGAGGAAGAAGAAGGTTAATGGTTAAAGTGGAAGGAATTGATTTTGTGAATTGAAACCAGTAAGTATCTCTATTGATATCATTTTGACTTTTAAACAAATTTCATGGATAGTCATGAATTTGACATGGATTTTTAGTTTACATGATTTTTGTAGGCTGAAGAAGGTCAACCTGTTGTAGTTCTCAGCTCAATGGTTTTTGGGAGTTGGATATATGGTGAGTTACCAGTTGATAAGATTGTCTATTGTATGGTTCAGGGGGTTGGTTCAGAGGGTGCAGTTCAGGGGGCAATAAAGTTGCACAGGTCAGTGTAGATTCTAATTATAGTAATACTTATGCCGTTGTACAACACCTTACACTCTATACACTAGAGAAGCTACCATCTGATGTTGCAATTTCGATTATGTTAATTTCTTTTATCTTTATTTATGTAAAAAAAATTATATGAATCTATTTTTCTATCACTTGCAACAAGAACTAAATTAGAAACCATTATTCGAGATTACTTAGGATACACTAAAGAAGCTAACATCTGATGTTGCAATTTCGATTATGTTAATTTCTTTTATCTTTATTGATGAAAAATCTATATATGTTGCCCTATAAAGCTGTGGATATATGTCATAGTTGAAAGGATTGCTTTGGAAGGCACATTGAGAACCTCGAGGATTGGTTAAGCTTCAAAAAATATTTTTTATATGTATATATGTAGGTTATGAATATGAGGAACCTGAACTCATTTGATGACACACAAATTATATTCCCTGAAAGATAGCCATATTCGGATTTGCTACGACATCTTCTAGTGAAAAAAATATCGTCATACTGTAAGTAAATTAATTACAGTTTGTGGTGATGATGGTTAAAGCATTGCTTAGTAAGAATAAATTAGCATCTGATACTTTTTTATGATGTGTATTGCAGTGAATACTTCATGCAGTTGAATGCACCTAGGATCAAGGTTCTTCAATCACAAGATGTCTTTGGTAATGTCATGAGAGAGGCAGTACCAAAGTATCCTTTAAATGTCAGACATCACAAGCTTTAACACCACCACAACTATGAAGGACTTTCGAAATCTCACATCATTCAGGTATTTATAAATCATAATGATTAAAATTATATAAATTTCTTAATACCATATATTTGAGGAAAACGATGGAAAGCTTTATGGATTCATGCCACATGCTCATTATCAATTTCTTATAAAAGCAAAAGCTATAGAAAACGTTGCTATGCTACAAAGAATACTATTATTGATGAGATTGGTAAATATGAATATGGAACTTTTTCATATGAAAAATAGAAGCAACATTTTGAACTAACCAATTATTGAATGATGCTGAGATGGTATTTTTGAATATTCAATAATTGAACATTTTTAGCTAACTAAGTGTCTCTTTCAGGGCCTACCCTGACTGAAAGAACTAGCTTATTGCTCATGTTTTTGTATTAAACTTTACCCATCTGTGGGACTAAAGTCAATGTTAACACATAATTACTTAATTTCATCGTGATTTTATTTTTTTGCGTCATTCTCATTAGCCTTCTGTTTAAGATCTTGCATTGATTTTTAATTCAGGTACAATTGATTGGGTAGGCAAATGCTTCCTAAAAAACATCCCTTATGTTCAATAAATCTTTACGCTTTATCATGTCTTAACTAGAATCAGTGATTTCGACATAATTATAATGAATAGATTTCGTTTATGTTTCATCTTTTATGTGTCGGGTGGGTAAAATCAAAACATTTAGTTAAAATAACATGTTAATTGGGTTGAAATTTGCCGAAATGTATATCTACATTTTAATGCAGACAACCTGCTAAATTTTTAGCTCTATATCCACCAAACTGAAAAAACTTTGTAATTTTTTTGGACATCAATTACTCTATATGAAGCGGACTTATACATGTTATGCAATAATTGGTAGGGGGTTTTGAAAAGTTGCAAATATTAAAGGAACAAGTACCACCATGAATAGCGATGGAGATGCAAGGGCTGTTTGAAATTTACTTTTTTTAGGTAAAGGGTTTCCCCGGTAAATATATTACTCCAAAAAACATTTAAGTACAAAGGATATGAGTGAAGTCTCATATCTCAGCCCGTTACATAGGCGGTAAAACTAACATAACAAGACACTTCCTATCCTTAAAACAGTAAAACAACCACTACTCACTAGATTACATTTGACACAAAACCAAACATAACCTATCGTCTAGATTGCTTACTACCACGACCTTGGCTCTTGATATCATACATGTCAGAAAAAGCATCCAATTGCCCTGGTAAATCATAGACCTGATCCGCATAATCATCATAATAATCTTCAAGCTCATGACCGCCGCATGTTGATGCGAAAAATTTAGCCGTCGGATTATCCGGCTCAAGCACCTCCTCATCATCATTGTCAGAAACAATGACATCCCCCACTTTAGAGAATGGGTTACCCACCATAGAATACGGAGAGGAGGAAGAACTAGGCTTAGTAGCCGTATCATGCGTCTTTTCTTTCAAATCAACCTTTTTAAGAGGTTTACCATCATCATCCACAAGAGTAACTTTCCCCTCAATAATTAGCTTTTCAAGCTCCTCAATTTTTCCAACAATAGGAGTAGTACTAGTGCTACCATTTCCACCCTTAGAAGAGCTACCATCTTTGGTCAAGTCAACAGTAACATTAGGAATATCAGCCTCATCAGCATCAACCCTATTAAGAGTATCAAACGGATTTGATGTAGTAATATTCGTCCCACTTGTACTAGCCACTTCAGTAATCTTCTTCTTTGTAACATCCGGCTTCTTCGACACGCGCCGATACACGCTTCTTATGTTTAGAAGGGCTAAATTAGCCCATTTTCCCACCTCAATACCACGAAACGCCTTCCTTTGAGGCATTTGGAACCCATCATTCTTTTGTACTTGATGTTTAAGGTCAACAGCACCGCGTTTGGGACATTGGGTCTCATCATGGCCAAAAACCATACAAACACCACAACGAGGTGGTTTCCACTCATATTCCACTATGACAGTATGCAATACCTCCCCTTCACCATCCCAACTTGGCACAACAATAACCATTGTTCCCTTAAGCTCCCGATCCGCCTTGATGTCAATCAAAGCTCGAGCATAATCAAAACGCCCCATGACTGCAAACACATAGAGCTCGTGTATGCATCAAGCATAATAGGGGTACCAAGTTTGGTAGCTATGGCACTCAATCCATCTTGAAAGCGGCAATAGGAATATCATGTAGTTTCACCCGGGCAGGATCGAACCCAAACTCTTTAATAAAACTCGTCCCGGGGGTCCACTTCTTCAAAATAATAGGAACGGATCGAATAAACCAAGGTCCATTCTCTAACACTCCATTTAATCCCTCAATAGAGGCAAATTTGAAGAAAAATAAACCCTTAGAATTCATCATAGAGCGTACCACGCCAAACTTCTTCCATGCATTCTTCACGTGGTTATCAACTACGGAAATGCAACCCTCTTGCCAATAAAATACCCAAAAAGAGTATTATCAAACTTAGAATTAGCTTCCAAGATAGATGACAAAGGAATTTTACCTCGCCTTCTCATTAAGAGGCTTGCCCAGTATCAAGAGCGTGGAAATTAACTTTGCGGGTAGCGTAGTAGATCCCACCTTACTTGCAAGCGTAGGAGCTTTCAATCCATCGTTGACACGCTTCATCCCCTTCCTTATTCACATTCGGATTACAAAACAAAGCCACCTTAGGCATAGAAGTTTTAAAGGATTTACTTCCAGCCATATCATCAAGATTACTAGCCAAAGTAGTACGATCGTAGGTGCGATTTAGAGAACTAACACTAGGGCTGTTAGTGTCCATGCTAAGACTCTCAAATCCGTGAGTAACGACACTTGAAGCCTTTTCCGGAGTAGTCTTATTCAATGATGAGTAGTTATCAGCACCACCAACATCATGTTCCAACGTTCCCCCACCTTTATCCCTCTCTCTCGTAACCCCCATCATGAATAAATCACAGCAATAAAACCCTCAAAACCGCATACAGACCAACGTCAAGATCAGAAACAAAAAAACCCTAATCGCTTAGTGTTACCAGCGTTTTAATAATCCCCACCAGAATCGATCAACAACTAAATGTTACGCATCAGGTAGGATGGATCAGAACGATATAAGCTTATGTAAATAAATGCCAATGATTGTGTATAATATAATAATGCTAGAGAATGAATGATAATCAGCCAAACCAAATATATATATAATCGACTTGAGCCAACGAATTGAATATAATGTCTAAAATTCCACTGCCCCAGTATTGTTGTGATGGACCAATAGAAAGATAGAAACAATTAAAGATCGTTCAAGGCTTTGATGATTTTTGGAGTGATTTAAAGTTTTGCGATCGGTAAGGGTTGCTCCAAAAAATCACCAAAAGTAAGAGTATTTTCTAGGGTTTTTTTATTGGTCCATCACAACAATAGTGGGGTTGTTTGAAATTTACAGTATACCTAAACACGGGTTGTTTGAAATTTACAGTATATCTAAACACGTCAGCCTCATGACAGAACGCGGGCTCATCTGCTCGTTAACATTAAAAAGAAACACCCCCTAATTCTGACTTAACCCACTATGCTTTTGACGGCTTAGATAACGATATTATCAATAGGGTAAATCGTATAAAACTATAATCAACTTATACTCAGTATCAATTTAAGTTATTCTACTCTTTTTCTTTCTAGTAAAAAAGTGTACCAAATCTTTATTATTATAATATGACACTATTAGTGGGTTTTCAAGTCATTTAGCCAATTACCCAATTTTCTGACGATCTTTTTAGTGACCAGTTTTTCTGATGACCCACCATCACCAGCTTCATTTATCACCACCACCACCATAACCCACCACCACCTTCATTTATCACCACAACCACCATAACGCACCATTGCCACCTTAATCTATCACAACAACCCACTTTTCTGGTGACCATTTTTTCCAGCAACCCACCACCGTCGCCTTCATCTATCATCACCACCACCACCTTCATCCATCACCACGGCCCACCATCACCTTCATCTATCACCACTATCATCACCACATTCACCAACACACAGTTAGTTTAGGAACATATAATTACCCACCACAACCAGTTGTGGTAGTGGTAGCGAAACCCGATGGTGGTTGTGTTGGTGAACGTGGTGGTGGCGGGTTATGGTGGTGGTGATGGTAGTGATAGATGAAGGTTATAGTGGGTTGTTGTGATATATTGTGGTATGTTATGGTGTGATAGTTGAAGGTGGTGGTGGTGATGGTAGTGATAGATGAAGGTCATTGTGGGTTGTTGTGATATATTGTGGTGGTGTGTTTATGGTAGTGATAGATAAAGGTCATTGTGGGTTTTTGTGATATATTGTGGTGGTGTGTTTATGGTGTGATAGTTGAAGGTAGTGGTGGTGGTGATGGTGGTGGTGGGTTGTGGTGCTAGCGGGTCGCTGGAAAGATGGTCATCGAAAAAGATCGTCAAAAAAGTGGGTGGCCGATTAAATGACTTGGAAGCTCGTTGGTAATCTCATATTGCAATTAAAAAAAAAATGTTTGGTACACTAAATTAAAAAATAAATAAATAAATATACATAAATAGACTAGTCGCTCTGGTGCTTGGCACTTTTTGGACATAAAATAATTTTATCTAAAAAATAGACCAAACGATCGGGCGACCTGTACAACATGTTAAGTGTCGCCTTATGAAAGTCGACAAGTGTTCGGGTACATGCTAGTTGTTCGGTTTATGAATTCGCCAAGTGTCTCATTATACAAGTTGTCCGGTCGCCCTGATTATTTTAAAGATAAAATATTATCTCAAAAATAGTATATTAAATTGAAATTGAGTAAAAGTCAAGTATATTTTTGTGCAATTTACCCTTATCAGTATAACAACCATGTGAACACTTATTACAAAAATGGATCCAAGTTTCCTAGTTAACCAAAAACAAATACAAGGAAGGGATCCAGTAAGAAGAAAAACTAAAATGAGAAGAATAAGAAGAATTACTAGCCACAAATTTTAAATTGAAGTGAGATTTTTAAGGGGGGATGCATTGATATTTGTTGGTGCATCTAAAATGTATGATTGTGGTTTCTTTTTATCTTTTTCATTTTAATTTTTCTTCTTATTTGATCCTATCTGATTATGAAACATACTAAAAGATTCTTCATTTGCAACTTTTAGGAGTATTGAATGCATTCGATATAGAAAATGCAAGAATGTTCAAGTTGGCCGAAAAGAGATGCACGTGGTATGGGTTTTTTATAAACCTTTTGGGGAAAATTGTTCAAGTTTGTTAATGTTTTTTGCATTATGTATGATCGCTCTTTTCAACGTTTATGTGCAATACGATGGTTGTCTACACATGAAATGGAGTGTTAGGCGTTTTATTAATGTAGCTAGTAGTAGTATTAAAGGGTGACTAACTGGTTAGGTGACTTCAAAAGCTAAATAATGATGAGTCAAGTTTTTATGGCAATAATTGTGACGTGCAAAGATTGTGTAAGGATTTATATTTTAGGTTTCTTTTTAGTTGGGTAGGTTTTTGGTTATGATAATTTTGATACAAAAGTTAGGCGTTCCTTGTTTGGATTTCGGTTCCCGTATCAATTGGATCTTAATGTTTGAGACCTGCGCACTAAGAAAACAGAAAACACCCGTTAGGCTTACCGTGGGATTGTCTCCCACGATTATCCTCCGGCGTGAGAGTAAGTAATCGGTTTTTAGGGTTTTAGTTGAGAGTTAGAGCTATTGATCGTACCTTTAATGAGGGCTGGGATGCCCTTTATATACACACGAAACCCTTACTGGTTTCGTGTTCCCAATATTCGCGTATCCGCCTAAGTTGGTTATGAAACACTTATCTCCCAAGATAAAAGATATCCGATATCGTAAGCCATAAATAACTTAGGTTTGGGCCTTCGTGAGCCCAAACCGTTATCGGGTTAGCCCCAGATCGTCTTTGGGCTCGCTAATAGCGGTTATTAGTCGGGTTCGTGAACCGAATGTGGACTATACGTCATCATGTCCCCCCAGTCTAGTATGCGAGGACAACTGCGGATGCTAGACTAATAGTCAGAGCCCATAAATCCTTCAAGCGTAAGCGGAGAAGCTAAAAGGTTTCCGCCTTAAGGAATACACGGTGAATCTAGTCAAAATATGTCAAAGGCATACCTCGTAAAACGTGGGAAAGTAATCGAAAATGTGTCACGCCAACGGATCATATCCACACATTTGAAGATAGTGGAATCCACGCATTAGACCATCGTGGGGATATAAAACCTATATAACCCGGCCTCCTTTTCGCGTGTTTATCACAAGAAAAATCATTTCCGCCATTCTTGAAAAGCTCCAAACCGTCAACCAAAACCCTTAATATTCAAAGGTAATAGCGCATGCGTTAAAAACTATATCATGGTCCGTGGTTTGACCGACTTTACCTTCGACATGACCGAGGATGAACTTCGTGAATTCACCTCGATTATTATATCCACTCATGGCGCATCCGGTTGTTCGGCCGCAGGCGTCAATTGCGGATTTCCCCGGGAAGGTAGGGTATACACAAGTTTTTCGAATTTGCGAATCAACGTGTGCCCATATCCTTATTCTTGTGCGACGTATTAAACTACTATCGATGCGCACATATCTCACCATAGTATAGGTGCGGCAAAATAACAAACTTTGAGGTTAATTGCGCTTATTGGCGATTAACCCCACTATATACCTCTTCGCGCTTTACCACACAACGTGGTCCAACGGGTGGGTGTGGTCGCTAAGCGCCGGAGGCTACAATGTTACACTAATAAACCGGACGCACTTAGGAACCGGAGGAAAAATTTTTACGGGTTGATGAAGCGTTGTTCCTGGCGCCGCCTTCTATACCCGAGTTCTCTGCCGAAGGATGGCGCCCCTCCCAGGACATATAGCGCATGATGCGGAGACTATAAATGTCAATCGATTCCCATCAATTCCTACCCCTAGGAATTTTTGTGCATATGGGCATCGACGCAACTACTTTGGTAGGCCCGATGAGGTGCCAACATTCTTAGACGCGGATGGCCAGGGTGGGTGCTCGTCTTTCGTACTCCTTAGCTTTATTAAAGTGAGCCTTTCTTTTCACCTTTGTCCTTTATATAACTTGTTTGTTGTTTGTTTCTGTCTTTGCTTGAGATGGATCTATTCGGCTTGTGAACTTGGAAGCCATGCCGAGTTATTGTAGGGGTGCACCCTTTAGGGAGGGAGAAGTCCCTATTCTGGAAGCTACGGCGGGGCGCTCCATGGAGATGCAGCTAGAGAATCCGGTGGGTGATTCTTCCATGGCGCTGGAGGCCATCCCATTGCGCAGCGTGCACAAATGTAGTGGAGAGCGTGGAAGTCTCCCAAGAAGATCCGATGGACGGAACCAAGGGTCAAGCGCAAGAGGCACCGGTGATGATGGCAGTGCGTCTAGGAGGAAGCGCCATGTCATCCATGACGTGGAGTCATCATCGGATGAATCATCAGTCGCCGTAACCTGAGACTACCCTCCCAGTAAGTATTGTCACGTGAAACACTTAGTGCATCTTTACTTGTTTGTATAAGATAATCATAAAATTTCTTTGTTTGTGTGTAGTGTTGATACCGCGGGAGTAATCTTTGAGCACTCGTGGAGTCGCCACCCAAGGCGGGTCCTGCTCACCTTGATCCTCCCTTTGAGAGGACCAAGGTGTAGATCCATTGGCGGCTAGGGATGTGTCAATGGATCGCCTTGTTGAGGAGCTTGGTTTGGGCTGCTGCGCACCGGGCTACATTGGTTGCTTGTGACTAAAGTCAAGGTATCTTTGGAGAGAAGATGTCACTACTTACCCAGTGAGCCGGAGCGTTACGCTAGAAGATTATAAGGCTACCTGCGTCTAGGCACTTGGATTTTTGGGGCATGCGAAGGATGAGCACTTCTCTCGGCTGGGAGAGTTTCGTGCTGCTATGGAGGGATGTTGAGAAGCGGGGAGATGAAGCGAAGATAAGTATTGAGTATGATGAGGAGCTTTATCTGCGGTTAGTTTCCACCATTCTTGAGCTTGCAGTGGCTCATTGGCCATGGTTTGCGCCTTCTTTGCTCTTAGTACTTTAGAATCGAGAGAGGTGGTAGAAAAATTTGGGGCGGTTGTGCGGTCTTGGCGGCTAGCGCGTGGCAAGGCGTTTGTAGAAGAACTTCATGAGTGGCCTTCGAAGTGGTCACGCTTTCAGTGCACAGGTACAATAAGGATGCTTATGAGGAGTTCGTTGTTGCTATGGAGAAGATGAAAATATTGGAGCTTCCTCATATTGCTCGGATGGAGCGACCAAGATTACCCTATCGGTGTAATTATGGAGGGTTAACTTTGGCTCCATCATGTGATGGTGAGAGGCACAACCGGACTTTTTTCGGCCCGATGAGTCACGGTGCAGTGCCCATTTTGCTCGCCAGCGACCTCTTGAACCCGTTAAGCCTTTGGAGAAGGAAATTCCTTTGAAGGAATCCTTAAAGGCCCATGCTATGAGGCTTGCCAAGAAGAAGGGTGTGAAGGGAAAGGCCATTCTGTGTGGTGTTGGCACGGCGCATCTTCCCAGATCTGACGGGGTACCTGTTAGTGTTGCCACGGTATCACGCCAAGATTCGGATTTGTTGAAGAAGCTGAAAGAAGCTGGGGACGCTGCAAGTCATGTGGAGAGCTCATCTCTTAAGCTCTGTAATAGTATATAGGTTGTATCTTTGTAAACATCCTTTTGTAAGAACTTGTGGTTCTGAATAAAATTTTCCTTTTATTGAATGTGTCTTGATGTGGTTGCGACTTATAATGTTTGTACTTAGTTATCCGTCTTTACGTAAAAAAATGTTCTCATTGTCTAAGAATCAAACTGTTGTATGAGTGCGAATAATACATGGAGTCCATAATCGTGTATGAAAGTCATAATCTAAGATACTTAAAACATAATTACTAAGTGTTTTTATCATAATCGTGTATGGTGTGATATGCAACGTACTGTAAATATCGTATTAAGGAGTCAAGAGTCTTGATTCCTGGTTTGTTAAACGTGCACAGTATGCATTGTTGCGCATCCATCGTGGAATGCGCAGTGAACTTATTCCAACGTCTTGAAAATAAGGTGTTTAACAAGGACGCATGATCCAATGTTGATGGGTTTGCAACCCTCTTACTCAACGAGTTATTTAGTATGTTTACTCATCCTTTGCACCATCGTGGGTGTGGTAAGTGCATGCACGCCATGTAGGCAAAAGATAATATAACAACAATGTTGAGATATGAATAATATGTAAATAACAAATTAAAATGTGTCGCGGAGTTAGCTAGAAACCGCGACGTTTTATTAATACTTGCAATTTTTTGTAAAAGAGAAGAAGGACATTTGCCTAAGTAAAACAAAATGTAAATACACAGATATTTATTGAGCATTGTACTAAAGTACGGGAGTATCCGTGCACTGGGCCGTAGCCGTTCCTAGAGGTAGCAACGTTTGAGATTGCAGATGTTCCATGTGCGTGGTAGTTCGCGTCCATCCATATCACGCAGCTTGGTCCTTCCCACTTCGGTCTAAGTTTTCCTGTATCCTCTGCGTGGCTCGCATCATTGGCGCAATATACGAAATCGCTGTGCGAATGAGACGCGAACTTTAGCATCGTAGTATCCCTTCATTTTGACTTAGCCAGCGCCTGCATATAGGCTAGCGTTCAGCTTCCTTTCTTCCAGATCCAAGTCAATACGCGCTCATCGTCATTGGTTGTAACATTAACTTCAGAAGTCGCGAATAGTTGGCATCCCTATTTCGCCGGTATGGCGGCTTCGTTCCATAGACAAGAGAAAAGGAGTATCTCCGTGCTAATTTTGATTGAAGTGCGGTGCCCCCACAAAACAAGCGATAGTTCCTCTACCCACCTTCATTTGTGTTTGTCTAAGCGTGCTTTAATTCCCTCACCTAGACTACGATTGGCACGCTCTACCAAACCATTTGTTTGTGGGTGTTTAACCGGCCGAAGTGTTGTGCAATATTCAGTTTCTCACACCATTCCTTAAAAGGGTTATCACATAATTGTTTTCCGTTGTCTGAGATGATTTCCCGTGTAATCCAAACGGCATACAATATTTTCCCAAACAAACCGCTTTTACGATTTCTGTGATTGTCGTGACCGCCTTTGCTTCAATCCACTTGGTGAAATAGTCTATAGTTACTATGAGGAATTTCAATCCTCCCGCCGCATGAGGAAAGGACTGCAATGTCGATACCCCATTTATAGAATGGCCATGGCGGCGTAATAGGTGTTAGCTCTCTTGTGGTTGGCGTGGAGGTTCTGCGTGAACTTGGCGGTCGCCACACTTTTTATTAAGTCCCACGCATCACGGTGCATTGTAGGCCGGTAGTATCTGACCGTAAATGCACCACCACGGACCGTGGTCCCGAGTGCATACTACATGAACCGGCGTGGATTTCTCGGATACGTAATCTGCTTGAAGGGTCCTACACATCGAAGCCATGGTTGTAGAAATGAACGCCGATATAGTACACCGTCCCAAAGCTCAAACCTCTGTGATATGCGCCGTACTCGTCGGGCTTCCTTCTGCTCTTGGGGCAATATGCCCTTGCTTATAAACTCGATGATTGGGGTCATCCATGTAGGACCTTGTTCCTCTATCACCGTGGATATCTCCATCTCCGAGATGGACTTGCTCTTCAGAGTTTCCACCAATACTTGTTTTGACAGGTGCACAAAGCTTGTGGATGCAATCTTGCTCAGTGCATCCGCCTTTCTGTTTTCCCCTCTAGGAACTTGTTTGATGGTAAGCCTGTCGAAGCCCTGGATTAGGGACTTGGTTTTGTCAAGATATTGAATCATGTTCTCCTCTTTAGCCACATACTCGCCCAACACATGGTTGGCCACTAGCCGGGAGTCCACATTTGCTTCCAGGTTGCGTATGCCCATTCAGGCTGCAATGCGTAATCCGCGATCGGGCTTCATATTCTCTCGTTGTTTGTGGTCGTGAACTCAAAACGCCAGATGCGTAAGTGAATTCCATTCCTTCGGACTTGTGAGGATAAGGCACGACCCGAATCTACGCATGAAGATCCGTCCGTGAACAAGATCCATGGTTCTTGTAGTTCCACCTTGCTTTGTAAAGGTCGTCATCGTGTCCGGTTTCTCGATGATGAAGTTCGCGAGTATCTACCCCTTAACCGCAATGCGGTGCGTAGGAAATATTATGCTCACCTAGCAACACACTCCACTTCGTAGACGCCCGTCGTGGGTTTGGAGATAATTTGCTTGATAGGTCGGTTGCGTAATCACGCTATTGGGTACGCTGGAAGTACTGCGTGAGCCGTTTGGCGGTGAATACTAATGCTAGGACCAACTTTTCCATTGCACTGTAGTTAATCTCCATTTTCTTGAGTGCTTTGCTTACAAAATACACCGGTGTTTGCACGAATTCATTGTCATTAGTAGCACCGCTACCACGCTCCATGGGTTGCCGACAAATACATAATTAATTCTTCCTCAGGCAACTAGCGTGGGAGTGTTGCTAAATGTTGTTTAAGTTGTATGAAGGCGTCTTACGCTTTCGTAGTCATGAAAGTCTCCCTTTTTATACACTTCTTGGCGTTTTGAAGAGAGGGAGTGACTTGTCCGGTGATTTGGACAAGAATCTGTTCAAACCGCTAGTTTTCCATTAAGAGACCGGACTTCTTTCAACGTCGTGGTGAAGGAAGTTGGATGACGACCTTTGTTTTTTCTCGGACACGGTTTAATGCCACGGGCTCTATCAAATATCCAAGGAACATGCCCTCTCAGAGCGCCAAAGGTGCATTTCTTAGGATTTAACTTCATGTTGATCTCAGTAGAGTCTTAAATGTTTCCTCAATGTCGCATCAATTAGGTCCTCCGTATGGCTTTTTATGACAAGGTCGTCAACATAAACTTCCAGGTTGTGGCCCACCTGTTTGTCAAATGCATTATCTACCAATCGCTGGTAGGTAGCGCCTGCGTTTTTTAAGCCAAAGGGCATCTTTGTATAACAATAGACGCCTTGGCTCGTATGGAAGGCCATTTTTTCCTCATCTTCTTTAGCCATTTGGATTTGGTGGTACCCTTTGTATGCGTCTAAGAAACATTTGAGTGGGTATCCGCACAAAGATTATATCTTCCAATCTATCTCTGGTAGTGGGTAGCAGTCTTGTGGACATGCTTTGTTGAGATCCGTGAAGTCCACGCACATCCTCCAACTACCATCGCTCTTCTTGACCATCACTGGGTTGGAAAGCTAGTCATGGTAGTAGATTTCTCGCATGATACCTGCATCCACAAGTTTGTGTACTTTTTCCAAAATGGCTTTTGCGCGCTCTGGAGCCTGGCCGCGCTTCTTCTGTCGTATTGTTGGGTATCCTTGTCGGATTCTCAACTTGTGTTATGTCGAGTGGTACACGGTCATGTGCTTTGGTTCCCATGTAAAGATATCCGGTTCTTTTGCAAGAGTGCGACACGGCCGCCTCGCAGATTATCGAACAGCGATCCTCCGATAGATGCTTCTTGTTCTGGGTACTCAGGATGAATTGCAACCCTCAGGTTTGATACCTTAGGTGCGCACTTTTCTGGAATGTGTGTCGTCTCACATGTAACCGTGTTACATTCTCTAGATGGTACGGTGGTATTGTAGAGAGTAACAATGCCTCCCTCCACTGGGAATTTGAGCATCCCATGTGCTGTAGACGGTAGACGGCTGATATCCTTGGTCTTCCAATAATGCCATTGTATGGCGAAGGGGATTTGATCACCATAAAATTCATCCAAGCTATCGTCGAGTGTTCCTGGTTACCAACATTGACTAGTAGACGTATTTGTCCCATGGGCCATATCTTTTCTCTGTAAAACCGGTCAACGCCGTCATGGCGGGCTTAACGACTCCGTATCTCCTCGCGATGCTTGAAACAATGTTCGTACATTATATCCACAGATGCCCCTCCATCGACATACATGCGGTGGATATCGTGACCCCTGCATTAATCTCAATGGTGAGCGGCTCTACCACTGCGTTGTCCGCCAACTTGGGAAGGAGATTTCGCCCAGCGAAAACTTTTAGGCCGATCTTCGCCTAGTCATTCGCTTGCCATGATTGTATCATGTAGATGGTGTTAGCCTTATCTTTGGGTGCACCATCCTTCTTGTTCCCTGTCTTTTGCTTATCTTTCCTTCCTTGATGTTCTTAACTAAATGGTCCAATCTGCCTCTTTTACCGCTTATCAATTAGGCACAATTGGACACACTCATTGGTGGTGTGGCCCTTACGTCCCATGATAGTCGCGAGATCCGTTCCCTACGCCGCTCTTCTAGGGTGCGCATTGGTGGGGGCCTTGGGAAGTTCGCGCCTTCTGTTGCGAATATCTCCTTTGGAGTCTTATTTAGCGGGATGTATTTTTCGTTATCTCGTCCGCTCCCTTGGCCGCGGTAGTTCTTGTTGCGGTTGCTACTCTGGTCAGTGGATTGTCTCCTAGGCTGTTCTTGTGACCTATAATTTGAGTAGCCTTTCTTGCTGTCCGTTGCGGCAGCTTCTCCTTGGATGAAGGACCTTGTGCTTTTCATAAGTTCATCAAAGGTTTGGGGAACTTTGTCGTTCAGCCTTTTAATGAGTTCTGGGTTATTGATCCCGTTCATGAACCTTGAGATCTTTAGTATTTCGGGGCATGCCTTGACATGTATGCACTCATCTTTGTAGCGCTCCACATAAGCGCTTGTAGATTTCCCCTGGCGTTGTTTAACCCCGCAAGTTCGACGGGTTTTGGCGACTTCTTCCTTTGAGTGAAGTTCGCCAAAGCGCCTTCCGCAACTCTTCAAAGCCATCAATGCTTCGCGTGGAAGCTTTCGAACCGTTTAGCCGCATTTCCTACTAATGTGGAATTGAACATGTGGCACCACACAGGTTGTGGCCAATTTTCGATGGTAGCTGCTGATTCAAAAATTTTAGGTGATCGTCCGGATCACCTGTTCCATCGTAGGTTTTCACATTGGCGGGCATGCGCCTTCTCTTATTTTTCCGAGAAATCAGCGATGCACCGAGTGAACGCGATCCACCTTTTGCGCGCCAAGGAAGAGACATATCTTCCTCCTCCCGGTCGCGATATCTTCCCTAGACTTCCAAAGGTCCTGTTCACTGTGTCCTCGTTGTCCGAGGAATTATCGAACGAGCTTTTTACTATTTGTCCGCCTATATCCGAGGAGTCACTAGAGGACGAGCTTCCCCTCTTTCGCGCTATCCCCTCAAAATCCGAGCTTGAAGAGCTTCCACTTGGGGAGTACCGCTGTCAAGTTCATCATGGACCTGCGGTCGCCAAGCCTAGTGTGGATATTGGTGCGCCGTCCGTCCTTTTCGTGTTCTTCCGGATCTTGCAGGTCACACGCTTCATCGTTCTCGACTCTACCCCAATCCGGTAAACACCGGGGTGGCGGCTATCTTTCCGCGCCTCTTCTTACGATGGCGGGGATGCTTCATACTACGTGTCGAGTTTAGTCGGGCTTTTAGGCTTTGACTCGACCTCTTTTTCGCCTCCTCTTGCATGAGGGCACCCAAGGTTTCGTAGTTTTGAGACACGAAGTCACTTGGCGCTAATTCAGGCGCGACTCCTTCTAGTGCGAGAATGTCTGTTTCCACATCTGGACTCCTGTTTCGGAGAGGTGCCGGCGTTTTGTGAGGTCCTTTTCGAACCGACCGCAAGGGAGTGGTAAAAGGTTGCAGCGATGGATCTTCTACGTTGGTTGCCGTTGTGGTGGTATGGGTTGTCCCGTCGTGGTTCCCTTCTTGGGAAGACCACATCGACCCTTGGTTTCTAGCCATACCGGTTGTTCCGAGAGGCTTGCTTAGAGGCCGATCCGCTTTGCTGTTTCTTCCCTTGTAGGTCACCGTGCAATCGCTGATTTAGGTTTCCTTGCTTTGTCATTCTAGTTCTTAATGATGGGTCCCACGGATGGCGCTACTTGTTGATACAAAAGTTGGGCGTTCCTTGTTTGGACTCCGGTTCCCGTGTCAATTGGATCTTAACGCTTGAGACATGCGCACTAAGAAAAGAAAACACCGTTAGGCTTACCGTGAGATTGTCTCCCACGATTATCCTCCGGCGTGAGAGTAAGTAATCGGTTTTTAGGGTTTTAGTTGAGAGTTAGAGTTATTGATCGTACCTTTAATGAGGGCTGAGATGCCCTTTATAGACACACGAAACCCTTATTGGTTTCGTGTTCCCAAATCTTCGGCGTATCCCGCCTAAGTTGGTTATGAAACACTTATCTCCCAAGATAAAAGATATCTGATATCGTAAGCCATAAATAACTTAGGTTTGGGCCTTCGTGAGCCCAAACCGTTATCGGGTTAGCCCAGTCGTATTGGGCTCGCTAGTAACGGTTATTAGTCGGGTTCGTGACCCGAATATGGACTATACGTCATCAGATAAAGTTATGTTACTTTTATTTTTATATATTGTCAAAATAGTTTTTTATTTCATAAAATTTCTCACTTTCAAAAGAAACTACATCTTCACATACAATGATCAATCAAAATTTAGCCACATCACATCATCACTCAAAAATAATACGAAATTGTTTTCATCATGTTAATTTTCTATCACATGGGCACATAACCAAATGTATTTTCCCAATATCAAATTACAGCAACGTATGACCAAAATAGATTGACTAACTTATAGTTGGTCTACTACTAGACGATAAGATCGATGTTCTTAATTGTTTCACAAAACAAAGTTGAGCAACAGTCTCAAGTTTATTGTGTTTTGGAAATATAGTTCTAATGTTATTATTGTATAAGAACGAGATATATTTGACCGTGCGTTGCAGCGGGTGAAAAAACATTCATTTTTTAAGTTTCGAATAAAGTTTAGAAATGTTTTCATAATAAAAAGTAGAGTAAATTACATGGTTCGTTTATGTGGTTTGACCAAAATCTCTAATTGAGTTCTTATATTTTCAATTGCGCCAATTGAGTCCTTATTTTGAAACTATGTAACACCATTCGTCCTTATCGCTAACTGTCATTATCTTCTCCGTTAGCTCCTAGTCGTCAAGTGGCAACGTTAGTTCATTAACTAAACGACCGTTTGCAACGTTAGTCCTTTATACTAACGGCCGTTTCTAATTAACTTAAAATTGGTTTTCTTACACGTTTTCGCCCGTTTTCTTATGTTTTCGTCCGTTTTTATACGTTTTCGTCCGTTTTTATACGTTTTCGTCCGTCTTTATACGTTTTCATTCGTTTTCTTACGTTTTATCCGTTTTTATACGTGTTCATACGTTTCATACACGTTTTATACGTTTTTGTCGGTTTATACGTTTTCTTCCTTTTTCATACGCTTTTCTCCGTTTTTATACGTTTTCGTTCGTTTTTAGACGTTTTTGTCCGCCTTATACATTTTCGTCCATTTTTATACATTTTATTCTGTGTTTATATGTTTTCGTCCGTCTTTCTTACGTTTTATCCGTTTTTATACGTTTTCATACACTTTTATCCGTTTTTGTACGTTTCGTCCGTTTTTATACGTTTTCTTCCATTTTTCTTACGTTTTCATAAGTTTTTATCTGTTTTTATACGTTTTCGTTTGTTTTTCTTACGTTTTCATACGTTTTTATCCGTTCTTATACGTTTTTATCCGTTTTCGTCCATTTTTATCCGTTTTCGTCCATTTTTCTTATTTATTTCATACATTTTTATCCATTCTTATACGTTTTCATACGTTTTTATTTGTTTTTATACGTTTATACATTTTCGTCCATTTTTCTACGTATAAAGACGAACGAAAACATATAAAAACGGACAAAAACGTATAAAAACGTATGAGAATGTATAAAAACGAATAACAATGTATGAAAATGGAACGGATAAAAATGCATGAAAATGTAAGAAAAACGGACGAAAACGTATAAAACAGACAAAAATGTACAAAAACGGATAAAAACATAAACTTACCTGGTGTAGTAGTCTTTAAGTTGGATACATTGTTCCGAGTATTTTGTTTCTTATGTGATTTTGATCCTGTAAAATAATAAACAAACTTTAACAAACTAATTACTACTAATCAAATGATATATATATATATACAAAAAAAATAACTACTAATAGTAAAATTATCAACTAATCAGACTGCTTGATTATTAGACCATGGTATTTGATTCGGCAAATACATCATTATTGTATACTCTTTCATATATATGGCGCAACCCAATTCTTACTTTTTTTAATAGAAATACCTAAAAATCGCCCAAATACTACTAAAATCCCTCTTGATAGTGAGATATGTTGTAAGTGATATAGGTTGTATATGTAAATACTATAACGGATAAAACATAAGAAAAACGGACGAAAATGTATAAAAACATGCCAGAATTGATAAAAACATATAAAAACGTAAGAAAAACGAACGAAAACGTAAAAAAACGGATGAAAACGGATAAATGTATGTAAACATATAAAAACGGATATAAAAGTATGAAAACGCATAAAAACGTATGAAATCGTAATAAAAATGGACGAAAACGTATAAAAACGGATGAAAACATATAAAAACGTAAGAAAAACGGACGAAAACGTATAATAACGGACGAAAGCGTATAATAACAGACGAAAACGTATCAAAACGGATAAAAACGTATGAAAACGTATAAAAATGGACAAAAACGTATAAAGACGAACGAAAACGTAAGAAAACGAGTAAAAACCTATAAAACGTGTTAGAAAACCAAAATTTGAATTAATTAGAAACGACTGTTAGTAAAAGGATTGACGTTGCAAACGATCGCTTGGTTAATGGACTAACGTTGTCACTTGAGGACTGAAAGCTAACGGAGAAGCAATCTCTATATTTTTTTCTACTGCTATACATGGTTCTATCATGATCATATAAAGAGAAAACACATTTGGTTAAAACTTTAAAACTAAAAAGTGAGTAATGTTGTGATAGGGCCCAGAGGAACAAGCCATTTTATTTATGGGGGCTCAAGATCGTATAAGAAAAAGGGGCTTCACTAAAAGTAGCATAACTTGGGCAACGGGGCTCCGTTTCAGGCCATGACCAGTCGATTCGAAGCTTGAAACGAGAACGTTGTGGTAAACATACATAACCATTTTACGGAACTTCCGGACCCTAAAACGCTTTATTTATGAGTTATTCGCACTTTTATGTTTTTTCTCGGTTTATTGGACTTTTGTTTATGTGATAATTTTTGGTCCATTTGTCTTTTAGGGCACATTTCAATTTTGTATGTCTATATAATGGGTATGTTTGGCAAAATTAGTTGTATGTTGTAAGCTGTAAACTGTAAGTTGTAAGTACGCAAAGCTGTTAACATGAGCTATAAGCTCTATCTTTTTTTTTCAATAAAAGTGTTTGGTAAATTAGCTGTTAAATGTAATTATAAGCTGTTAACAATTATTTTATGTTTTAACAGCTCCGATATTTAAAAAGCTTCATGAATCAGCTTTTTATTTTGGAGCTACTTGTTTAAAATAAAAACTTGAAGTTGATATATCCAAACGGAGCTACTTATTTTGGAGGAGATTATTTTTGTAACAAAAAACTTACAGCTCCAAAAAATTGCGTACCAAACAGGCCCAATAACTCCTCTGTAATCCTGAATGATCAGTTCCAAGAAATACCAAAAGTCTATTTTTGGCAGTTTACTAAGAATTATATGTATTCAATTGAATCAACGATTAATGAAAGAATTGTTTCCGATATTCGTGTGAATCAACATGTTCGATTTGTGTTTGTCTCATTCTAGTACTACATCATGGTGTTAGACTAAAATATCATTATTTATAAAAGAAATGCAATAATTAATATTTAAATACCTAATTACAATTATACCATTAATTTTCTTTACTCTTACTTACTATACACTTATATATATACATAAAAAAAAAGTTGCATGCACAAATTAAAGCTATTATAGATCGTTGCCGTTATGCGTGGGTAATCATCTATCTCTATCTCTACTATACATAAAGAGAAAACCATTTCTCTTAAAATTTCAAAACTTAAAAAATGAGTAAAGTTCAATTACTAATATATCCTTGATTAGAAATGGTAACAACATTCACCATCAAATTAATAGTTTAAGTATAATTTAATCCTCAAACTTTTATCATTTTTCGTTTTAACCTATAGAATTTTTCTCACAATGACTACAAATTAAACTTTTAAGTGTTGCATCAAATGTCACACTAGAACCACAAGTGACAAGTTCGCAAGTATAACTATTTGCCGCTATATACATATGCTATGCACGGGTATTCATCTAGTTTCATAAATGTTAGTATAAAACCGTGCGCATAGTGTTGTTTTTGTTAACACTCGAATCAAGCCCACGAAATACAACTGAGCGTATCAATATTAGTGGCTCAAGACCACTAAATACACATTCGAATCAAGCCCATTACCAAGGCCTATCAACTAACACTTGATAGCGGCTAGATTATTCTCTTAGGCCACATCGAGCCTGGAGAAACCCATCAGTCTAAACTGAGCACACAGTGCTACTGCTCCCTAATTTTTACTAACGGTTAAGATGTATCATCAGACACTGCGCAGTGGAGACGCACGACAAGCACCACTTTGTACGAGCCAAGGAGGAGAGTCCACATGTCATCCTTTTTTGCTCCCTAAATGATCAACACCTGGCTCCCTCGCAGCCGTTAATCACCCCTCAAGGGTTATCTCTAAACACTACTTCCTATCTATAAATACAAGGCAACACACACACCCTCAACAAGTTTTCACAAACTTGGGCAAATATGTTTCACGACAGTCTCGTATGGTTATTGTTTAAGTGTTATCCGAGCTTCTTGATCTCAATCAACTCATTGGGTCCTTACCGTTCAACACAGAAAACCAAACAACAAAACTATTCTCATCCCATCTCTTAAACCGATTTACACACCATGCATAAACAATATGATAATTATCTTATTAGAACCATCTAACATGCCAGTTAGACCTATATCTTCATCCTTATACATATTGTTTGGTAAAAAAGTTAGTGTGTTATATGTTTATTATATTTTCGATGTCTTAGTAATGTGGATTTTTCGTTTATGAGGAAGTTAATGAATGACAGAAATCCATGGAGCTTGGAACTACTGCAATGTTAAAATTCCCTCATGTGATCATCCAATAGGATTAGGATGTTTTAGATGCAGTAGATGTGTTGTTCTATCTTATTTGCATAGAAGATAGTTTTAAAGCCGTATAGCATTATAAGCAAGTGTTGCAAGCAATAAGTTGACTAGTTTATTTATAGTTGAGTTAGTATTTGTTTAGATTTGTGCATAATAATAAAATTGAAGTCAAAATGTGGTAATATTCTGATTTAAATAGTTTTTGCTTTTGACTTATTTAGAGTTTAGACATTAAAAGATGTTTTGATAAAACCAAAGAGGATGTATCTGTAATTATTCTATCCATGTTGCTTGTCCACTTACACCTTGTAAGTAAATTGGTTAAAATTGGTTTGTTGTTCTTATTTTTTTTTTCATGATTGTCTTTTAGGAATTTTAGATTGCTTTAATTGGAATTTGAATGTTGGAGTTTGATTGTCTTTTAAGATTGGTTTAATTGAAGATGGGATTTGTGAACGAGTTTTGTATTTTAGTGATGATTTGTAGTGATGAGAGTAGATCATGATAAAGGTGACATGTTTATATTTGTATATTTTGTAATATTATTTTTGAATAAAGTGATGACTATGGTAGATATTAAAAGTTGGTCGGAGGTGTTGGGTGTGGGAGGGGTGGTGGATGATTGTAATGGTGGGTGAGATGAAAAGAAAAGTCAAAAGTTGTTTGATTGGTGGTGGTGGTGGGTGGAGATGAAGAAGAAGGAAGAAGAAAGATATTTTGTTTGTAAAATGACTGTTATACCTTCATAAGCAAAACACATAGGGATTTAACTTGCGTTAACTAACGACCGTTTGGTTAAAGGACCAATGGGGAGCAAAATGGAGCTGTTGGGGGAGGTCTGGGTGACTTTATTTTGAAAGACGAATGTATTTTGGGTACAACCTTAGGCGACGAATCGTGTATTATACTTCTTTTTTTAAAATTTATTTTAACTTTTTTTTTTAATTATTATTATGTTAGTTTATAGTTGATAGTTCACAATTTATGAAAATGAATGAGCAAAAAAATGTTGATGTTACTATTGAATAATTTGTGAAAACGTAGAGGGGGGGGGGTGAATACGTTTCCGTTTAAAACTTAAAACTTTTGTATCAAATATAGTATAAACCATTGCATTTGCTAATCTCGACGCGAGGATGCATTTAACGCATTACGGCATGTAAGGCCAACCCCTTAATATCAAATAAGATTTCGCAAGATTAATGGTTCATTATAAATCAAGTTTCACCATTATTAGTCCGGTTGCTTTTTCTTGATCAAGCGTGTCATAATATGTAAAGTGTTAAATATAATTTATGACTATATGAAAGACCAAGTATGTATCACAAACATAGACATCAAACACATAGAAAATAAACAATGTTGTCACACCCCCAAATTACCTGTTTTGCAGCGGAATGGAATTCCTGGGGATTGACTGTCATAGCATCACAATCGCAGTTATATTGAACGACCTAAAGTGTCGTTTGGAAAACACATCGTTTGATTTAATAAAACAATCAGAGTTTACAAAATGTAGGTCCCAAATGAAAATCAACTAGTGCGGAAATAAGTTGGTTACAATTCAAACGATGTTTTAAAGTATGTAAAACCCAAGTGAGACGCGTCGTCACCGCGACTCTAAGATATGTCCACATGCATGCCATGAAGTGTATGCCTTAGATACCTGAGATAAAACATGCTAAAAAGTGTCAACACAAAGGTTGAGTGAGTTCATAGAGTTTGTGTTGAAATGTAAAGCCTTTCAAAATCGTTTATGCAGCAAAGGCATTGTAAATCCACTCAGTTCCAAGTTCCGCCCATACAAAACTTGCAACCTGTGTGTTCACAACCCACTGCCGAAAGGTGCATATTTTATGTTCAAGTGCATGTTGTCAAATGAATTCACATTATAGTGCATGACTTAATGTATCAATAATTACTTGACATAATTATACCAAGACATTTAGTTCAATGATGTTCCCAAGACATTCAGTTCCGTGATAATCCCAAGACATTCAGTTCAATGATAATCCCAAGACATTCAGCTCAATGGTATCCCAAGACATTCAGCTCAATGGTAATCCCAAGACATTCAGCTCAATGATAATCCCAAGACATTCAGTTCCAGGATTTATGATATAGGATATGACTAAACATTCAGTTCAGTTAAGCATGTAGTTTCAAATAATCATGATAGTCATAAAAGTAGTTGAGCATGTATCTCCCCCAAAGAGTTTAATAAAAGTAATAAAACAATTGAAAATGGGGCTATGGAAACTCACTTGATGAAATGATGCGAAGACAAAAGTGAGTACACCGAGATGTAGTGTGATACGTTAATCTTGACCTATTGTGAATGATATGATACGTAATGAGTTACGATGTAATGTTATGCATGCATTTCGTATGTTATTTATACCATTTGCGAGTTTTGAAAATAATACTTATCGTCGAAAAATACTCTTTGGACGTCTTGACCATTCTTAAATCACTTTACAAGTATTTACGTCAAATTGTCATCCTACAATGGTTTTATAATGATTTATAGTGAAATTATCACTTTTCGTCGTAAAATAATGTCGTTGGAAATTTCATGAAAGTGACGAAAATGGCCTCGAACATAAAGATAATAGAGGTTAAATATGGTGATTTTGTCCAAATGTGGTTTAAAAGTGAGTTTCGGCAAAGTTTAAGCAACCGCAAATAATTTATTACAACTCCGCTATACAAACGGTTGGTCATTTTGAAAAATATGCTTGGTGATCTCGATTTTATTAGAAGAGATTTCGTTACAAAAAGTTCTACGTCATCATTAAAAATAGCCTTCAATATGGTCGTTTTGTTTACCGTAACACTTGTCTCGTAAAAATAATATAGTTTTTCTTATATAAGAAAGTTACGGCAATTTTATGAAAACGTGTATATTTTAGTCGTTATAAATCCGTTTTCTACGTTTTATACGTCCTTAGCTTCGTATCAAAGTATACTAATATATTTTTGATAAGTCGAAATAATTTATAAAGCTTAGGACTTGTTTTTGACTCGAATAAAACAATAATAGGTTGCTGAAATTTTCAGAATTTATATATTTCGTCGTCAAACTTGAAAAATTCATAACTTCTTCGTTATAACTCCGTTTTAATCCGTTCAAGCGGCCACGGATTCGTTTTAAAGTATATTTTCTAAATATCAAGGCCAAAAATTCGTGCCTACTGTCGGATTTTCCAGAAAAATAAAACAAGGACAGAACACTTTTTATACTAGTCGAAAATAGTTTTTCTCGTACTAAACCTATTCCAATCCCTTCAAATCAACTCCAAAGCTAATCTAATCCTACCATACACCTTCTTAGGGTGTCATGGGTTCCTAAACATCATCAAGACCAAAATATACCAAGGGAATAATTATAGGATGACTTTATATATATATAACTCTAAAAATCATGTAAAAATGGTATAAATCAACATAAGTCTTGCATGTTTGCTCCAAATATGAAGAAATAAATATGAAATGAAAGTGAAAGAGGTAAAATGAAGTGATATGCTTACAAGTTATTATGATGAGGTGATTAGAACAAGGATTAACCTAAACACCCTAGGTTTTTATTTCAAAACCTTAATAAGAGTGTAATCTAGATTGTGTTAAACTTGAGCTTGTAAAAACTTGATGATCTCTTGTAGCTCCTATATAGAACCGGTTTGAAGATGATGAAACAAGAGAAGAGAGAAAATTTGACTAGAACTTGAATTATGAATGTGAATGAATGATTGAAATGTGTAAGTTTGTATATAAATCTATCTAGGTAAGAAAATCTACCCACTTGACTACTTCCCCCCCCTTGGGCCGGATTTTAGGGGATGTGCTTCACAATATATGTTTTTTTTTTTTTTTTTTTTACTTGTACATATTTGATAAAAAGGTGTAAGTAAAAATGTTATTATTAATAACTTGTAAGGATTGAATATACTTTAGTGTATTTAAAGTAGTTTTGGGTAAAAGTAATTTTTAATAGATCAAAGTAAAGTATAATGAGATCATAAAAATTGTAAAAATACATTCCTTGTAAAATTTGAGTGATATAATAATTATCGTGTAGTTTTTAAGAAAAACGTCGTAATAATATAAATTTAACGATTTATATACAAAATACATTTAAAACACTAGGTAAACTCAAAATATTGTTTTTATAAACTAAATGTAAGTATAAAAATATATCGGGATCATTTTTGGAAGTATTGGATTAAATGTTCAAAATAATAACTTACGTGATAGCGTTTATTTAATATGAAATTTACGCGTTTAATGTGAAATGCAAAATCATGAATGAACTATCATGATGCAAATGATGCTAATGAAATGTAGACTAAACTTAGTCCATATGAAATGTTCGTGATGATATGATCATGAATTCGCCGCTAAACCTTTAAGGTTACGCGAATTTGGAACACGCAAACCTAGTTCACGATAAATGATGAATAATGAAGCATGAAATATGTTTTGAAATATGACCTGAAAATACGAGTTGTCACATTCGCCCAACCAAAAAGGAATTCAGTCCCTGAATTCAGTTCGTGTTGTTCTCTACGGTTTAGGGTTTGATGTGGCAAACTTTCCCATTCTCGAGCAAAACCTTCAAAAGACTTTTAGGTAACCGATTTTTACTTAATCTCACAACTCATCAAACAAGAACTGTCATGAGATTAGGCTAAATCGGTTTGAGTAACGGGTCTTTTGAAAATTTGGCTCGGTCATAGAATTGCTTACACATATAAGCCTACTACTCCCTTCATTGCATGATTCTTCCTGAATTAGACATAGGTGATCAGGCTATGTATAATTTAGGAGTAACTATGCAATGCTTGGACTAATCGACTCATATGATGTTTGGTGTTGAGTCAACCGATGTTAAAATTGTGATAGGGAATGACAGGGCATTCTTCATGTCAAAGTGATGTGAGTATGATGGGATGGTATTTGAAGGCATCAATGTGACAATCGATTTTGAAATGAAAGTAAACAACTCGAAAAATGTACGTATAAACCGCATGTAAAGTGAATATGCACTTATGATGAAATGATGAGATGCTATGATGATGTAGTTATAGTCTAGGATCAATGATGCAACCTAGTTCTCTATAACCGAAGCTCTGATGCCAATCTGTCACACCCCCAAATTACCTGTTTTGCAGCGGAATGGAATTCCTGGGATTGACTGTCATAGCATCACAATCGCATTATATTGAACGACCTAAAGTGTCGTTTGGAAAACACATCGTTTGATTTAATAAAACAATCAGAGTTTACAAAATGTAGGTCCCAAATGAAAATCAACTAGTGCGGAAATAAGTTGGTTACAATTCAAACGATGTTTTAAAGTATGTAAAACCCAGTGAGACGCCGTCACCGCGACTCTAAGATATGTCCACATGCATGCCATGAAGTGTATGCCTTAGATACCTGAGATAAAACATGCTAAAAAGTGTCAACACAAAGGTTGAGTGAGTTCATAGAGTTTGTGTTGAAATGTAAAGCCTTTCAAAATCGCTTATGCAGAAAGGCATTGTAAATCCACTCAGTTCCAAGTTCCGCCCATACAAAACTTGCAACCTGTGTGTTCACAACCCACTGCCGAAAGGTGCATATTTTATGTTCAAGTGCATGTTGTCAAATGAATTCACATTATAGTGCATGACTTAATGTATCAATAATTACTTGACATAATTATACCAAGACATTTAGTTCAATGATGTTCCCAAGACATTCAGTTCCGTGATAATCCCAAGACATTCAGTTCAATGATAATCCCAAGACATTCAGCTCAATGGTATCCCAAGACATTCAGCTCAATGGTAATCCCAAGACATTCAGCTCAATGATAATCCCAAGACATTCAGTTCCAGGATTTATGATATAGGATATGACTAAACATTCAGTTCAGTTAAGCATGTAGTTTCAAATAATCATGATAGTCATAAAAGTAGTTGAGCATGTATCTCCCCCAAAGAGTTTAATAAAAGTAATAAAACAATTGAAAATGGGGCTATGGAAACTCACTTGATGAAATGATGCGAAGACAAAAGTGAGTACACCGAGATATAGTGTGATACGTTAATCTTGACCTATTGTGAATGATATGATACGTAATGAGTTACGATGTAATGTTATGCATGCATTTCGTATGTTATTTATACCATTTGCGAGTTTTGAAAATAATACTTATCGTCGAAAAATACTCTTTGGACGTCTTGACCATTCTTAAATCACTTTACAAGTATTTACGTCAAATTGTCATCCTACAATGGTTTTATAATGATTTATAGTGAAATTATCACTTTTCGTCGTAAAATAATGTCGTTGGAAATTTCATGAAAGTGACGAAAATGGCCTCGAACATAAAGATAATAGAGGTTAAATATGGTGATTTTGTCCAAATGTGGTTTAAAAGTGAGTTTCGGCAAAGTTTAAGCAACCGCAAATAATTTATTACAACTCCGCTATACAAACGGTTGGTCATTTTGAAAAATATGCTTGGTGATCTCGATTTTATTAGAAGAGATTTCGTTACAAAAAGTTCTACGTCATCATTAAAAATAGCCTTCAATATGGTCGTTTTGTTTACCGTAACACTTGTCTCGTAAAAATAATATAGTTTTTCTTATATAAGAAAGTTACGGCAATTTTATGAAAACGTGTATATTTTAGTCGTTATAAACCGTTTTCTACGCTTTTATACGTCCTTAGCTTCGTATCAAAGTATACTAATATATTTTTGATAAGTCGAAATAATTTATAAAGCTTAGGACTTGTTTTTGACTCGAATAAAACAATAATAGGTTGCTGAAATTTTCAGAATTTATATATTTCGTCGTCAAACTTGAAAAATTCATAACTTCTTCGTTATAACTCCATTTTAATCCGTTCAAGCGCCACGGATTCGCTTTTTAAAGTATATTTTCTAAATATCAAGGCCAAAAATTCGTGCCTACTGTCGGATTTTCCAGAAAATCAAAACAAGGACAGAACACTTTTATATACTAGTCGAAAATAGTTTTTCTCGTACTAAACCTATTCCAATCCTTCAAATCAACTCCAAAGCTAATCTAATCCTACCATACACCTTCTTAGGGTGTCATGGGTTCCTAAACATCATCAAGACCAAAATATACCAAGGGAATAATTATAGGATGACTTTATATATATATAACTCTAAAAAATCATGTAAAAATGGTATAAATCAACATAAGTCTTGCATGTTTGCTCCAAATATGAAGAAATAAATATGAAATGAAAGTGAAAGAGGTAAAATGAAGTGATATGCTTACAAGTTATTATGATGAGGTGATTAGAACAAGGATTAACCTAAACACCCTAGGTTTTTATTTCAAAACCTTAATAAGAGTGTAATCTAGATTGTGTTAAACTTGAGCTTGTAAAAACTTGATGATCTCTT
This sequence comes from Chrysanthemum makinoi, assembly GCA_910596185.1. Lineage (NCBI taxonomy): Eukaryota > Viridiplantae > Streptophyta > Magnoliopsida > Asterales > Asteraceae > Chrysanthemum > Chrysanthemum makinoi. The sequence continues at coordinate 128,644,268 of OU343225.1, forward strand.
GTAGCTCCTATATAGAACCGGTTTGAAGATGATGAAACAAGAGAAGAGAGAAAATTTGACTAGAACTTGAATTATGAATGTGAATGAATGATTGAAATGTGTAAGTTTGTATATAAATCTATCTAGGTAAGAAAATCTACCCACTTGACTACTTCCCCCCCCTTGGGCCGGATTTTAGGGGATGTGCTTCACAATATATGTTTTTTTTTTTTTTTTACTTGTACATATTTGATAAAAAGGTGTAAGTAAAAATGTTATTATTAATAACTTGTAAGGATTGAATATACTTTAGTGTATTTAAAGTAGTTTTGGGTAAAAGTAATTTTTAATAGATCAAAGTAAAGTATAATGAGATCATAAAAATTGTAAAAATACATTCCTTGTAAAATTTGAGTGATATAATAATTATCGTGTAGTTTTTAAGAAAACGTCGTAATAATATAAATTTAACGATTTATATACAAAATACATTTAAAACACTAGGTAAACTCAAAATATTGTTTTTATAAACTAAATGTAAGTATAAAAATATATCGGGATCATTTTTGGAAGTATTGGATTAAATGTTCAAAATAATAACTTACGTGATAGCGTTTATTTAATATGAAATTTACGCGTTTAATGTGAAATGCAAAATCATGAATGAACTATCATGATGCAAATGATGCTAATGAAATGTAGACTAAACTTAGTCCATATGAAATGTTCGTGATGATATGATCATGAATTCGCCGCTAAACCTTTAAGGTTACGCGAATTTGGAACACGCAAACCTAGTTCACGATAAATGATGAATAATGAAGCATGAAATATGTTTTGAAATATGACCTGAAAATACGAGTTGTCACAAATGTAATGCAAGAATAAGAGTAAAGCGATAAGTAAAAGGATAGACAAACCAACACGAGGATTTATAGTGGTTCGGCTACAAGGACACCTTCCTTGCCCTACTCCACTCCCCGAGTCACCTACTCGAGAGTTCGTAAACACTACACCAACTCCTTATGGCGGAGAAGTCTTCACAACGTCGCTTACACCTTTTTCCGGTACAAAGCTAAATACCGAGTTCTTTCACACCAAGGTGAACCACACCTAACACAACCTCACCTACCCTTTATCCGGCTAGGCTAACCACCGAAGTTCTTTCACTCCAAGGAGAACTAATCCTATCACAACGTCGCCTACTCTTTATTAGGTACTAGGCTAAGTACCTAGTTCCATTTCAATGGAGGAACTACTACCCAACACTACACCAACACCTATACCCCTAAGGAGACCAACTCCTTATTACAACACGATCAAGGATATCAATATCCTTGGATCCAATACTACTCTATCTTGTACATCGAAACACACCATATCGAATGTACACCTTAGGCACCTTTCACTAATGCCCTTGGTTAGATTACTCGGCACCCTTCACTAATGCCTTCAACACATCTATGACACCCGTTATGTTTTGTGGCCCAACATAACAAACCTTGTGTTTTATGGCACAAACACATAAACCATCTAGTCTAGTCATAGATACAAGAATATGATACTAGACAATATCCAAGACAATGTGTCTAATGGATATGAAATCCTAAACTAAACATCAAGAACCCAAAGCATGATGTAGTTAGTCTTCTATGAATGAAGATGACAAGTTTCCCAAGCTTGTTGTAGAAGATCTTCATGTGCTTGTATCTTGTGATGGGTGATCACTTCAGTAGGTAAGGAAGCAAGATCTCTACGCTTGCTTTGGAGGATCACTTCGGGAGTATGCTTACAACAAATGAGAGTTAGAAGCATAATGATCATATGAGATGAGGGTGGTTTACATGTTTTCTAATGATCTAAATATCCTAGAAATGGTGGAGAGAAACTATGTGTGAAGGTGTGTCAAACAATGAAGAAATGACTCACTATTTATAGAAGAAAATAAGCCACTGTTCCCCGGATCCCACGGATCCCTCCCTTGAGGGATCCGTCTAGTGTATTACTAGGGATCCGTGGGACGCTCCCTTTTACCCATGGGTTTTGGGTCATGGGTCATGGGTTATGGGTACCAAGTAGATTCAATGTATCTACAAGATGCAATGCATATAATCAAATGGGTTATGGGTTGATCCATGGGTATTAGATTAAATACAATGTATCTAATGGATGCAATGCATCTAGTCAAATGGGTTATGGGTTGATCCATGGGTATTAGATTAAATACAATGTATCTAATGGATGCAATGCATCTAGTCAAATGGGTTATGGGTTGATCCATATGTATTAGATTAGATACAATGTATCTAATGGATGCAATGCATCTAGTCAAATGGGTTATGAGTGCCCACCAAGGGACAATGTTTTTAGACTTTGGGTTTTATCCAACTACATTCAATGTATTTGGTCAATGGGTCAAATACTTAAGTTTCTATCCATTTATATTACCCATTATAATACATACTAGTTATGTATATATTTACCCAATATGTAAACACTAGTTGTTATACATAAACTATTTAACTAAACATGTTTTAATGGTTTGTTGGGGGTTTGATCATAACACAACATAACAAACATGTAAGAACCTGTGTTGTAGCATACAAGGACTTGAGTCGTCGAGAGGTGTTGAGACAATATAATTACAAGTAACTTATACATTTTACGTTATGTATTACAAGTTACATGTTTGTCATCAACAAAACAAATGAGAATGTATAGATTAAATATCGTAATATTTGCACTAACATAATTTTCAAACCAAAATGAGGTTAGTATAATTTTAATATTTTATTTAGTGCGTTTTCTAATTTATTTATGTATATTATTTTTCTTCGTGTTTTACAGATTCATCTCATTCTTGCTTTTAATTTCGATTTGTATTTCAAGACCAATATCGCAACTATTATTTTTAGCTAATTGTAATTAGTGACATAGGGAATTGAAAAAGCTATTAAAAGAAAGAGTTAATTGCATAAATGGTCTCTGTAGTCTTGGGTTTAACGAAAATAGTCCCTAATCATTTTTTTCCCGGAAATAGTTTTGAGCCGTATCGGGTTTGGTCCCTTGACCAATATTTCCGTTAGTTTGACCGTTAAACTAACAGAAATGACATAAATACCCTTAAAAGTAAGGTCCCTGTGGTTTGTAGGGTATCACGAATTTAGTTCATACTTTTTTTTTTGCGTTTTTATCCGTTTTTATACGTTATCATCCGTTTTTATACATTTTCATCTGCTTTTATACATTTTCGTGCGTTTTTATTACATTTTCATCCGTTTTTATATGTTTTGTCTGTTTTTCATACGTTTTTTACGGTTTCGTCTGCTTTTATACGTTTTCATCCGTTTTTATACATTTTCGTCCATTTTTCTTTTGTTTTTATTCGTTTGTATACGTTTCATCCGTTTTATACGTTTTTTTTTTCTGTTTTCAAAGGTTTTTATTCGTTTTCAGCCATTTTTCTTTCGTTTTCATATGTTTTTATACATTTCTTCCTTTTTTCTTTCGTTTTTATACGTTTTTATATGTTTTCGCATGTTTATACATTTTCATCATTTTTTATACGTTTTCATTCGTTTCTATACGTTTTGTCCGTTTTTCTTCGTTTTATACGTTTTCGTCCGTTGTTATTTGTTTTCATCCGTTTTCATCCGTTTTCATACGTGTTTGTCCTTTTTTTATACGTATGAAAACGTAATAAAAAAATTAGAGGCTAAATTCGTGATACCCTACAAACCATAGGGACCTTACTTTTAAGGGTATTTATGTCATTTCTGTTAGTTGACGGTCAAAATAACGAAAATATTGATCAAGAAACCAAATCTGATACGGGTCGAAACCATGAAGAGAGGATCCAAGAAAAGAAAGATTATGTACTATCTATACTACTTATAATAGAGGAATGAATCTCTCTCCTCATGGTCTTAAAATTAAGACTTACAAAATACAAAGCTTATTGTACAATACATAATGCACTATTAATGATCTTTCTCATCAATCTTAATTTTAAGACTTACAAGTATTAAAGCTTAATGTACAAAATACAAAACACTATTAATGTGGTCAAGATATTTAATGTAGTTAATTAATTAAATGGTCAATAAATACAATTAATGCAGTTATTAAAACTACCCATTACATAAAAAATACAAATTATCAAGCATATTGTACAACCAACTTAAACATAATTCTGCATTAAAATGTCACTAATACAAATAATAAAGGACATTATACAAATATTCAAGCCCGAACGGGCAACGGTCCAAATAAGCCAGAGCCTGAACGGGTAAGATCCAAACAGGCACGCGCCAAACGGGGTCGAGCTCGAGTGGGCACGGGCCAAACGGGCTCGAGCCCGAACAGGCACGAGCTAAACAAAATTCTTGAAATCCGTAAATTTATTATCAAAAAGAACATAATAAACTAAAATACATGATTCATCTGAAATTTTATTTCGGGTATCCGCCGCCCAACGCGGGAACCCTGCATTAAATGTCACTGATACAAATAATAAAGCACATTATACATATATTCAAGCCCGAACGGTCAACGGGCAAAATGAGCTTAAGCCCGAACTGGTGCGGGCCAAACGGGCTCGAGCCCGAACGGACATGGGCCTAATAGGCACGGGCACGGGCTAAACGAAATTCTTGATATCCGTAAATTTATTGTCAAAAAGAACATAATAAACTACTCCCTCCGTCCCAAAATTTAAGTCAAGTTTGACTTTTTGACTCGAACTTTGACCTTAAATATTTTTGTTTGTATTATATAACAATTGATAAAAATTATACCAAATGAAAATACATTTAAAACACAATCCATTTATATATTTTGCATCAAGTATTATATAATACAAACAAAAATATTTAAGGTTAAAGTTTGAGTCAAAAAGTCAAACTAGACTTATAATTTGGGACGGAGGTAGTAAAATACATGATTCACCGAAAAATTTTATTTTAGGACCCGTAGACCACAAGAAACATTTATGTAATTAACTCTAAAAGAAATGAAAAAAATAAGAAATAAAAAAAATGAAAGAAACAAGATAACGTAAAGGGATGATGAAATGGCAACATCTACACCTTACATTTTCAACTCATCCCAAAACACTCGAAGCCAAAGCCGGCCCTCTTTCTAGAATCATCCTCACTCTCCCTAAAACCCCTCTCTACCCATTTCAGAGGGTTTAGTTATCAGCCCCCATATCCAAACACTACCTAATCCACCCAACCATGGCTCCAGTTCTAAGCAGAAGTTTAACCCCATCTTCTTTACAATCACTCCCTTATTCCCCTTTATTCTCATCTAAATCCAATACCAGTACTAATAGTACTAATAGGTTATGTTTGTTGAAAAGTGGGTTAAAAAGTAGTGGGTTAACATGTTCTGGGTTGAAATGGAAAGTGGATAAAACAGTTGGTAATAGTGTTGTTGTTAGGTGTGAGGCTTCAGCTGTTGCTGAAAAGGAAACTAGTGATGCACCTGGTGAGACTTATGAGTACCAAGCTGAGGTGGGTTATAATCAAGTTTTAATCTTTTTTGTTAATTCTTATTGTTTTAGTGCTATTTGGGTTATATTATGAAGTGGGTTATTATCAAGTTTTAATCTTTTTGGGTGAAATTGGGTAGTCAGTTTATGTTTTGATTAATTTGTGCTGGTTAGTGATTCTTATCTATTTGGCTTATTGTATTAGGACTAAGCTGAAGTGGGTTATAGTCTTTTTGGGTTTTTTATAAGTTATAAATTAAGGGTTATTATTGGTTGATTTTTATTTTTATTTTTGTGAATATCATCTATTTGACTTGTTTTTTATATGATAAAACTAAGATGAGTTTGGTTATAATCAAGTATTGATCATTTTGGTTTATATGTTTTCTTGGGTTAATATATAAGTACTAAGCTGAGGTGGGTTATAATCTTTTTGGTTTAAATCGTGTTATTAGTCAATTTTCATATAATTTGTAAGGTTATCTTTAATTAGCTCTTGTTGTTTGGTAATCTTTATTAATCTGGCTTGTTTTATGAAGTTAAGCTGAGGTGGGATTTAATTTTTTTTGTATCATTTGTTTTCAAGGGCTATCTTTTTAATGTTTCTCTATTTGGCTATGACATAGTTTTGATAATTGGGGAGGGTTTTATCAAGTATTAATCAGTTTGGTTTAAAATCTGTTAAACTATGATATGATTATTAGTGTTATCTTTAGCTAATTTTTTGTTGATAAATGGTTTTTGACAATTGATGTGTTTGTGTTGTTTTATGATGCAATTTCGTGATGAAGTTTGTGGTTTTGGATAGTTGGTTGTGATTTTACTAGACCATAAAGAGGTTGTTCCTTGGTTGATAAAAATGGACGTTTTTATCATGGTGGTAGGATATCCTGCTTATATCGGTAATTGGTTAAAGTTGGGTTCAAATTTTCTTTTTTTGTGGTCATCTATGGCATCTTATAAGTCTTAATTTATGACATACTATCGTGGTTAGGTTTGTGGTTTAGTATAATTGTGTGTGTTGGGATTGCTTATCGAGTGATGCTGCATTACAATTTGATAACGCTAATAAGCAGTATTGGAGGTGTTTGTAATTGCTAATATCTTAGTGTTTTCTTGCAAAATAAGTTGTTTTGACTTGAACTTTTCTATGCTTGAGAAACTGAATCTTGAATTTATTGATGTAGGTTTCTCGATTGATGAACTTAATTGTTCATAGTTTATACAGTCACAAGGAAATTTTCCTCAGGGAGCTCGTGAGGTAAATATATTTATATGTTCATACTACACTTGCATTGATATCTTTTGTTATGAATATTAATCTGTTAATACGATATAAATGCATACTTAAGATAGCGTGTGCTCACATTTATCATGTGATCTTTCTCTAGTAATGCGAGTGATGCACTTGATAAACTGAGATTCTCAAGTGTAACGGACCCTTCATTGCTCGGAGATGCTGGCGATTTGGAGATCCGTATAAAACCCGATCCAGAATTGGGGACCATCACCATTTCGTAAGTTTCTTCACAAATTTGAAACTTCAGTTGTATAGTGGAAGTGGAATCTGAAGCTAATAATTAATTATTTTCTGTAGTGACACTGGTATTGGAATGACCCGAGAGGAGCTAATTGACTGCCTTGGTACTATTGCTCAGAGTGGTACTTCTAAGTTTTTGAATGCTCTTAAGGTACTAGTCCTTTTTCATATCATTATCTTGAATCATTTGTAAGTGTATACTTTTTGTTATACAGTTGTGTATGTTTCCTTATGTTGTAGGAAAACAAGGATCTTGGAAATGATAACAGCTTGATTGGTCAATTTGGTGTTGGATTTTATTCGGCTTTTCTGGTTGCTGACAAGGTCTTTAACAACATTTTTTTCTTTTCATTTTTCTAATTTATCTCTACCTTCTTATTTGGTGGTTAATTTCAAATATTGTATGCAAGCAGGTGAGGGTTTCCACCAAGAGTCCCAGATCAGACAAACAATACATTTGGGAAGCGGCAGCCGACAGTAGCTCGTATGTGATTAAAGAAGAAACTGACCCCGCGAAGCAGATTTCACGTGGAACAGAAATAACACTTTATTTGAAGGTACTTCATTGTTTATAATGTTCTTTTGAATTAAGTTTTAAAATCTATCTGCTTAAAATAGAGAGACCATAATGACAACATTTTGCAATCTATATGTAGGATGATGACAAATACGAGTTCACTGAGCCAAGCAGGGTCCAGGGTTTGGTGAAAAACTACTCACAATTTGTTTCCTTCCCCATTTACACATGGCAAGAAAAATCAAGGACAGTTGAGGTAAATTTTCTGGTCTCTGTGTTGCGGACCCGCCTTCCCTTTTATGTGATGTGATCATATCTCTTGTATAAAAGCAAATTTGCTGAATGAAAATTGAAGACGCTGCTTAACTAAATTCGTTGTTCAACTTTTTTTTTTTTTTCAGGTAGAGGAGGAGGAAGAACCCAAGGAGGGAGAAGAAACACCACCAGAGGTAAATGAACAAGAGTCAACCCAACCCTTACTATATCATTTGATCCATGCAAAACTCTTGACCTGTTAAATGTCTGAAGAAGTAATGTCGTTTACTTTGTGTTTTCCAGAAGAAGAAGAAGACCAAGACCGAAAAATATTGGGATTGGGAATTGGCCAACGAGACAAAACCTATATGGGTAAGTGAATGTACATGCATATAGCATCTTTTTGCAACACTCTTGCACTATTATTTGTTAATAGTTATATAATTGAATTGCAGATGAGGAACCCTAAAGAAATCGAAAAAGATCAATACAACGAGTTTTACAAGAAGACATTTAACGAGTTTCTTGACCCACTTGCTCACACTCACTTCACCACCGAGGTATTTTCTGTTATATTTGTCTTTTGACTAATTGCATAAGATGTAATCTCTTACTGATTGTTTATTACAATTTGTATAGGGTGAAGTGGAGTTTAGAAGTGTAATTTACATTCCGGGAATGGCACCAATGAACAATGAAGATGTGGTGAACCCTAAGACCAAGAATATTCGTCTTTATGTGAAACGTGTATTCATTTCAGATGATTTTGATGGTGAATTGGTAAGCAATTTTTCATTAATATTACATGTCAAGATATTAAAATATGAGAGAACCTAAACATGATTTTTTGTCATGCAGTTTCCTAGATACTTGAGCTTTGTAAAGGGTGTGGTGGATTCAAATGATCTACCTCTCAATGTTTCACGAGAAATCCTTCAAGAAAGTCGAATTGTATGTAAATAATATTATCGTTACCTGATTGATTATACAACGACATCGTTAATTTTGGTAACTAACTTGTTCCTTGTATTACAGGTGAGAATAATGCGAAAGAGGCTTGTGAGGAAAACTTTTGACATGATACAAGAACTTGCTGATAGCGAGAACAAGGAGGTTAAGATAATTGCTACACTTTTTGTTCTGTATTATTTTTCAATAACATAGTATTGACTCAAACTGGTTCAAATCGTTTCAGGATTATAGGAAGTTTTGGGAAAACTTTGGGAAGTTTGTAAAGTTGGGATGTATCGAAGATACTGGAAATCACAAGAGAATAACTCCATTGTTACGGTTTTTCTCATCTAAGAGTGAGGATGAGTTGATAAGCTTAGATGAGTATATTGATAACATGGATGAGAAGCAGAATGCTATTTATTATATTGCAACCGATAGCTTGAAAAGTGCCAAGTCAGCACCTTTCTTGGAAAAATTGGTTCAAAAGGATATCGAGGTATGCCTCTTTCAATCTTTTGGTTATAGTTTTGGTATGTTTGTCACTATATTTCTTATAATTTTTGTGCGTGTCTTTGAAGGTACTATATCTAGTCGAGCCAATTGATGAAGTGGCCATTCAGAATCTTCAAACATATAAAGAGAAGAAATTCGTAGATGTGAGCAAGGAAGATCTCGAACTTGGTAAGTTGAGCAGGAACTTGTTGTGGGGTGACCATGTATATGTTTTATCTTTAACACGCCAACCATGTAAAACATAATGGCATAAAAGTTAACAAGAAACGTGTCAAATGGTTTGGAAGTCTTCAAAGTGTATTTTTTAATGCATTAAACATTCTATAGGTTTTATTATAAAAAATAGACTACTTTGAAAATAGAGTAAATTACATGGATGGTCCCTGTGGTTTGTCCAAAGTAACAACTTTCGTCCCTGAAAGTTTAAAGTTGCACTGGTAGTCCCTAAGTTGGTAAACAAATAACACCACTGATCCTTTAGTTTAACGGGCGTTAAGTAAGTTAGTTATAATTTACACGTTAGCCCCTTTGGTTAAAGATCGTTGCATCGTATATCCTTAAATTTATTTACATAATTCGTCCTTGTGGTTAGGCCGGTCAACGGAAGTCAACGCCACGTGTCACCACATGAGTGGTGCCACGTGTCATCGGGTCGGGTCGGATAAGTGAACGGGTCGGGTTGCCACGTGGACCAATGAGGTGGTGCCACGTGGCATTTGTAAAATATACCACAAATTTTGCCACCCCCAGGATTCGAACCTGGGATGTTTGTGTTGGAAGCAAGGCTTTGCCCAACTGGGCTAAGCATAGCTTCATGAATATTTCTCAAAATCTAATACATAACCCTTACTAGTTATTTAGCCCAATTCAATAATAGGAAAAGGTTCAATTTAGTTTTTGGTCTATCAATTTAAGGGGTTATATGGACTGTAAAAAAATAAATAAATATACCGTCGGACTCGTTTTTTCGTGCTCTTTCCAATGGTATGCTCGGGGAATTTTTTCGACTTCGTTAAAACCTCAAAAAATGCGAAAACGTCGTCGAAAAATGCGAAAACATCCTTTTCCGAGGTTCAAAGGAAGTCGAAAAAATTCCCCGAGCATACCATTGGAAAGAGCACGAAAAAACGAGTCCGACGGTATGCTCGGGGAATTTTTTCGACTTCCTTTGAACCTCTGAAAAGGACGTTTTCTTATTTTTTGAGGTTCTAACGAAGTCGAAAAAATTCCCCGAATGGTATGCTCGGGGAATTTTTTCGACTTCCTTTGAACCTCGGAAAAGGACGTTTTCGCATTTTTCGACGACGTTTTCGCATTTTTTGAGGTTTTAACGAAGTCGAAAAAATTCCCCGAGCATACCATTGGAAAGAGCACGAAAAAACGAGTCCGACGGTATATTTATTTATTTTTTTACAGTCCATATAACCTCTTAAATTGATAGGCCAAAAACTAAATTGAACTTTTTCCTATTATTGAATTGGGCTAAATAACTAGTAAGGGTTATGTATTAGATTTTGAGAAATATTCATGAAGCTATGCTTAGCCCAGTTGGGCAAAGCCTTGCTTCCAACACAAATATCCCAGGTTCAATCCGGGGTGGCAAAATTTGTGGTATATTTTACAAATGCCACGTGGCACCACCTCATTGGTCCACGTGGCAACCCGACCGACCGATGACATCGTGGCACCACTTATGTGGTGACACGTGGCGTTGACTTCCGTTGACCGGCCTAACCACAAGGACGAATTATGTAAATAAATTTAAGGATATACGATGCAACGATCTTTAACCAAAGGGGCTAACGTGTAAATTATAACTAACTTACTTAACGCCCGTTAAACTAAAGGATCAGTGGTGTTATTTGTTTACCAACTTAGGGACTACCAGTGCAACTTTAAACTTTCAGGGACGAAAGTTGTTACTTTGGACAAACCACAGGGACCATCCATGTAATTTACTCTTGAAAATATATTAGTAATCATCTGCCTTATTTTTTTCCGGAAGTTTGGATAAATATGAAAAATTACCCATTTTGACCTTGTCCAGTCTGAACTAATATGAAAAATTACCCATTTTACAGGGACCTGTTTCTTTTGAATTGTTACCTAACGTTTATATTGTTTAAAGTGTCGAGTAAGGCAAATAACTTTTTACATTGCAGGTGACACGGATGAGGCTAAAGAGAGGGAAAATCAACAAGAGTATGTCCTCCTTTGTGACTGGATGAAGCAACAACTTGGTGACAAAGTTGCTAAAGTACAAATCTCAAACCGTTTGAGCTCTTCCCCATGTGTTCTTGTGTCCGGCAAGTTTGGATGGTCTGCTAATATGGAACGGTAACTAGCACTTCGAAACATTTTATGGATGTTTTATCTTCACCTCAAGTATTATGCTTGACAATGTGTGTTTTATCTTCAGGTTAATGAGAGCACAAACTCTTGGTGATACTTCGACTTTGGAGTTCATGAGGGGACGAAGAATAATGGAAGTCAATCCTGACCATCCAATCATCAAGGACTTAAATGTAAGTCAAATACCCTTGTTAATTTAATATTGGTTATCTAACTATCTTTATCTTCACGTTTTTGGGGGGGTTTACAGCCTATTATTTAAATTCGTATACTGTTAAACTAAGAATGCCTATTCACTCATAGGCACTCTGAGACTAATTAGTTTTCGGCTATTTTATCCCAACAAAAATTGAATTTTTTGAAGTCAAATTGCCAATTTTTCGTTTTCTTTATGAGATACCTTGCTTTCGTTAAAGGGTTATTGGTTACTTAGATTATAGTCCAGTTTTCTTCAACGCTCACTAAATAAGTATTAGATTCTCTTTTTGGGTTAAAAATATAAAATCGAATACTAGATCTTTTAATGGGCGCTGGGCAAGTTATTGCAAGTACAAACTTTGCGACTATGGACTACTAGTTCATATCTAAACTGTCTGAAGTATGTGGACGAAAGACAATAAAGTGATTGGATCTAGCAAAGGTAAGATATGTAATCTTACGTTCGAGTATATGACATATGGGTACATGTGAACTTTGCAGGCTGCATGTAAAAACGCACCAGACAGCACTGAAGCAAGAAGAGCTGTGGATCTTTTATACGAAACATCTTTAATCTCAAGTGGTTTCACTGTAAGCATTTCCTTCTTCATAAAGAATACCTTCATTTTCTATTCTTGTATGCGGCGTCTATTGACATTCAACTTTGTTATGTGAAATTGTAGCCCGATAGTCCAGCTGAGTTGGGAGGCAAGATTTATGAAATGATGGCAGTCGCTCTTGGAGGAAGATGGGGAAGAGTCGAGGAAAGTGAAACTGCTGAACCAACTGAATCAACCGAAGAGACAACATCTGAAGCTGCCGAGACTGAAGTTGTTGAGCCATCAGAAGTGAGGACCGAAGACGACCCATGGAGTACTTGATAGGATTTACATCATTCATTAGAAAAACATAAAAGTAATTAGAGGCAGAGTGGTTGTCAATGAGTCAGGTGAGGGAGTAGGATTTTTGGACTGAGATTTGTGATGGAAAATGTTATCTATTATTGATCACTTTGGGAAAGCTTTTTGTGCTCCATATTACCTGATGATGTTAGCATTGAGAAATTAGTAATATATGTCTTGCAAATTTTGGACTCGAAATTCTTATAGGGACTAGGATTATCACTGTCACATAACAATTCCTATACTCATGTGGTCGGGGTGTCCCTCGTCTGATGTCTTCATAAGATGATATTTCAAGTTTAAATTTTACAAGTGCATATTTTGAGGGTAACCTTACTGTGTGCATATAACGAATGTGATTTGGGAGAAGGCTCATGTGCCGGAGGTCTTTCTAAAAGCATTTTCCCTACTCTCGGTGGTGAGGGTAAAATCTGTTTACATTCTGCCTCTCTTATAACTGTCCTGGCGAGATTGGGTATGTTGTTGTTGCCTGGGAATGGTCGCTATAGATACCCCTGTTTAAAAAGCTTCCTTTTAGCCAGATATTGCAGAATGGTTCATTTTACCACCAAGGCACGTATGAGAAGAGATGATTTTGATTAATTCTCATACAAAAGTCTAGAAGGTCTTTTTTCATTTTGTTGCAACGTGCTATTTTTCTCAGTTTCTTTTTTTATCTACTACGAGTATTTTTTATTTTGAGATGTCTTGTTCACTTCTAATTTAAGACTATTAAAATACTTTCAAAAGTCAAAGATAAATTAGTGAAGGACCAAAGATGCGCCAAAAGAGTGCACTTTTTAAAAATAGGGCAAATTCTAAGAATGCATTTTTCGCTCAAGGTGTCATCACTTTTTAAGAAAAAAGTTTGGGTATTTCCAAAATAAACTTTGAGACTTGCGACTTTATCCTTCCAATGTAATAGTGACACGTGTCCTGACACTTTTCAGATTCCAATCATTTTCGTACCTATGAATTTTAGTCGACTAATATCCAAATGACTTTTTAAGATTCACGATTTTTTTTTGATATTTTCTAAAAAGTCAAACTTTAAAAAGTAATATTTTATTCCTTTTGCTCCTTCCCAATGTCGAGCGACTTAAGCGAATTAATTTTAGCGGGTTTTGGCCAAATAGTAGTTTTGTACTTTTTTCCAATTTTTACACCACGGTAAAAATACTTTTTACTTATCACATATCTTTCCTAACCAATGAATTAGAATAACACATACATTACACCCCCATTACAAAATTACTCCTACAAATCAAGAACCATCGTCTTCTCGAAATCCTGCAAAAAAAATGTTTCGTATTCGGGTATGTTTTTTTATGTTGATATATATAAATTGTTCGTATATTTGTTTTTCCCCTTATTTATTTGAAATTAATCATGTTTAATAGTAGTTTTGCAACAACAATTTTGTTTATTTAAGTTAGCAAAAGGTTACAAAATTGTGTTTGGGTTTGTAATTTATCTGGTGTCTGAGATGTGATTCTTTGTTGTTCTACCTTTTTGAAAGTATACTTGGCATTTGTTACAAAATTGTAGTGTGAGGCTTGGATGATTGAATGCAGTTTTGTTACTCCCCTTATATGTTATTAAGTAGAGTATTTTTTATTTTATTTTATTTATTTATTTATTTATTTATTTTATTTTTTCATTTGTAGGAATATGAGGCGTAAAAATCATCATCGAAGTAAACCAAACTACTTTTCTTTAATAAAATCCAAGTTGGATAAAAATCGAAAGAAGTTGTTTAGGGAAACTTGTTTCGGTAAATGGTTGGACCTTTCTTATTTTGACCACGAAGCACATATGATAGATTATGTTTTACAAAAACAATGTTATCCGAATGAAAACCATTATGATATGCCGATTGTATATTATATTGATGACCGTCCCCTTCATTTCGGTCGCCCGTAGTTTTCGCTATCACTGGTTTTAATTTTGGAAAAGTAAGTTTTGAAAAATATGGATCTCGACACCTCAATTTTAGGTCAAGGGTTTTCCCAAAACATTCGTGTTCAAAAATTACAAACTTAGATATTCTTGGCCTAATTGAGGATGAAGAGGCATTTGGTATCATATGCGACGAAGATGCAGACGCCTTTGTCTATTGTTAGCTTTGGAGGTTATCTTCATGGGCGGATTATTGGTTCAAGAAGTTGATGTTTCTCTCATGCGATTAGTTGAAAACCTAGATGATTGGGATGCCTTTCCATGGGGAGAGCATATTTGGAGGCATTTGTATGATGAAATTTTGGATGTTGCAGATAAACACAAGTGGGATTTCCTTCAAGGTATTAACAAAGACCACAAGTTTGTTCCAACCTATACACTGTCAGGATTCGTTTGGGCTTTCAAGGTTAATATTTTATATATCAATATAAACTGGATTCATTTTGTGTATCAATATTTTATGCTATTATTTTTTATTGAAATTCCAAAATCCATATAGATTTGGATACTGGAGTCTTTTGAAAGAAGCATTCTATGGTGGAATAAAGTCCCTGATATTATGCCAAGAGGAGTAGCGTGGTCAAAGAATACACCCTTCAAAAGATCTGATTATAAGTTTCTTTTTGGAAAGGTAAAAGTAATATATAAAATTTTCTTATTAATGCAATCTTTTTTTCTACATTAATGCAATCTTTTATTGAACATTATTATTTGTTTTTAAGGATTCAATCGTTAAAGAACTGACACCGACAATAGCGAGAGGAGATCGATTGGTATATAAAGTTTACGGCATTTTTCCATGATTACATTACCTAGAACTCCACTAAAGTGAAAACAACACATCTCTATGACGAGTGGTTGAAGAAGATGGCCACAGCACGCAAACGTGGCAAGACCTGAAGGAAACATTTACCTATTATACGCAGGAGTGAGAGCAGTATAATAGAGATCAGCATAACACAGGATGGTGTTATTACAGAGTTAAATAAGCGTTTGTTCAAACTTGAGATAATTATTCAGGTTATTTAAGCATTTGTTCAAACTCATATACCCATCAATAATCACACGAATACTGATAATAACATACGTCCCTTTTTTCAGTGTTCTTGCTCGAAAGAAATGGGGTAATATATCCTTCTTCTTTTTTTTATCGTATATATACTTTGACATTATCAGGAAGCTGCTAGCAGTGGATTGAAAACCACTAGCAGTGCTTTCATATACTCTAGCAGTGGATACACGAAATTTACAAAAACAGCCCTTCAAGTATTATCAGGAAGCTGCTAGCAGTGGATTGAAAACCTCTAGCAGTGGTTTCATATACTCTAGCAGTGGATACACGAAATTTACAAAAACTGCCCTTCAAGTATTATCAGGAAGCTGCTAGCAGTTGATTGAAAACCACTAGCAGTGGTTTCATATACTCTAGCAGTGGTTTCATATACTCTAGCAGTGGATACATGGAATTTACAAAAACAACCCTTCAAGTATTATCAGAACCGCTAGCAGTGGATTGAAAACCTCTAGCAGTGGTTTCATATACTCTAGCAGTGGATACACGAAATTTACAAAAACCGCCTTCAAGTATTATCAGAAGTCGCTAGCAGTTGATTGAAAACCACTAGCAGTGGTTTCATATACTCTAGCAGTGGATACACGGAATTTACAAAAACAGCCCTTCAAGTATTATCAGGAACCTGCTAGCAGTTGATTGAAAACCTCTAGCAGTGGTTTCATATACTCTAGCAGTGGATACACTAAATTTACAAAAACTGCCCTTCAATTATCCATTATCTTTTGTATATATCCTTTTTATAAATACTTATTTTCATTCTTAGGAGAAATTGGAGTTAAGTAATGATCTACGGCATCTTAGTGCACAGTTTTGTGATGAGCTTAATCATGATTTTCTTGACTTGTTTGAGTCAAGTCAGTCAAGCATTGATACTAGTTCATCAGCGCGGCTAGATGAATTTTCTGATGACGATCTTGCAAAGGTAATGTACAAAATCAGTAAACAAGTGTAAAACTCTTTCCGTAGCATAACATATCATAACGATAGGTTATTTATAAACGCTGACAGGAATTTATTATCCAAGAAGAATTAATGTTGCGACATGAAGAATTAGAAAGTGCCCGGTTAAAAGAGCAGCAGCTGATGCAACAAGAGAAGAGGTTGAGGATGGAAGAGGACAAGTTGATAATGAGGGAAGAGGAAAAGAGGTTGCAGTATGAAAATGAACGAAAGAAAAGGGGAGAAGCAATCATGAACTCAGATCATATGAAAGCCAGTAGAGCGCGTTTTGCAGTTTCCAAGAGGAGTGATCAACGTTCGGGTGAAGCTAATTCGTATTATTGGACCAATGCATATGCTGAAAAGAAAAGACGATGCTCTAGCTTACCTGATCCAGATATGAGTGAAAAACTTAAATTTGTCACGCCTTGGGTTGAGGTATGAAAAATACTTCTTGACAACCTTTTAAAATATATCTTGTTAATGACAAATGATTATAAGTTTAATCGTTTCATATACTAGGATCTTGCACGCTGCACCAATGTTGTCAACAGAGTTCATTTTACAAATGAATTTGATGAATTTCTTGGACAAATTGGACCACTTAACCGCAAGTTTCCTTGGTGTGACGATGTGTGTGTGGATAGAAGGTTTTGGGAAAGTTTGGTTTGCTTAGACCCGCCTAGGAAAGGTTGGCTAAGGGATGAGGCAAGTACTCATACAACTGTACATACAGAAATGATTTCTTATAAAGTTTATCACACTCATTCATGTTTCGAAATTTACAGCACATAGAGTTGTGGGTTAATTACCTTTGGCATGTTAGGCCCGATATGGCTAATTGGGCGATGGTTAGTAGCTATTTTGTTCAGCTTCTGTTACAAAATTCTTTGACGTTGTGGTATGCTAATGGTGAAAGATACTCTATTCCATGGTCTGACGTTAAGCACGTAAGTAACGATATATATATATATACATATATATATATATATATATATATATATATATATATATATATATATATATATATATATATATATATATATATATATATATATATATATATATATTTAATAATGCTGATTAGCTTTTGCCATATATTGATATTATGTTTGTGATCCAAACGTTGTAGGTTTTCTTGCCGATTAATGAAACCTGACGCCATTGGTTTCTTGCCCGTTTGGAGATAGACACTGGCATTGTTACCTTTTATGATAGCGGTCAAACTTTTGAAGAGGAATGGCGAGAGTTTTATATCAAACTGAGGGAGTGTTTACAGGTTTGGCTATTTATTCATATGTCATAAGAATTAATACATAACCGTTTAACCAGCTTTTAAAACATTAGTTTTTTTAAGACAGTGCTACTTTTGTCCACAGCTACAATTACCTGAGGTCCTAGCACAAGCGCAAGTATTTGAGAAGAAAGGCATTGATCCGGCTAGTTATTTCATTACATTTACTATCGCTGAACAAGTACCGAAGCAGGCCGGGATATTTGGTGATTGTGGTATTTGGGTATGTATTTTTTTATACCGCTTGGCTTTTGGTCTACCATTGGATGTGAAGGATCGTATTCAGGCTGCGCTTTCATACCGTGAACAAATGGCTAGTTTTTTTTTAAACACCGTGTTTGTGTTTAGCTATGTTCTATTTTTGTTGATGTATTACTTGAAACAAATTGATAACCATATGCTCCCTTGAATGGTTTTGTATTGAACATGTTGTATTATACTTGTGTTCAAGCTAAGGTAGTGACGTTGCAAATTTGTTTACTAGTAATATTTTTCTATAAAAATAAGCAAAAAAATATTAAACACACACCAAATTATATATATACAAAGTAGGCCAAACCCATGCATGCTAGTTTACAAGTACTGTCCATTCGGTATGCATTACTCAACATTACACACTAGGCGACTTTTTTTGGGAGAGTTTGACTATATCTTAGATATATCATTTGAGTATGGTGTAATGTACTTTTAGACACTTTTAACTGCTCAATATTTTGTACCTTTTGTATATTTTGTACCTACTAACCAAAACTACCCCATATTTTATCTTACATATATTTTCTGTTTTTCAGAGTTCTACTAAATATGGCATCGAAAACACAGTAATCAAAGGGCTGTCATATGAATTATGGTATCAAGAATCGCTGTAAGTTTGTCCATTTACTTTTTCTCTATTAAATTTTATTCAACAAGGATTTTGTTTTGCTAAATTATATCCATTGTTACACGTAATGTCCAAAACAATCAAGATCTTGGGTTTGATGTTTATCATGGCAGTCAGTTTTTTTTACCCCTTAAGTTATTTAGGTGGAGATGTTTTACATTTGAGGTTACCTAGGTTGAGTAGGTTATCGTATTCTCAAATATGTGACATGCTGTTGAAAGAAATTAAGGAGGATATTTGGGCTTGGTATTTTTGTCTTCCAAGTAGTAGTCTGGAGCAAGGGTTGACCCTTGTAGAAGATGATAATGATGTCAAGAAACTGTATGACATGGCTGAGCTCCATGGTCTAGTTGAGATCTATGTTTGTCATCAGCCACAGGTTCATTTAGTTACTTACTATCACAAGAACTTGTCTTTTGATTCCTCAAACGATGATCTGACGTTTAAAATTAAAAGTCACGAAAAGAAAAAAAAAGATGTCGACTGTCTGTCGTTTGAAGAACTAATGGCATAGGAAGAAGAGGAAAAAAATTCACCAACCTACCTTAGGACACCTTATATCAAGCCTTTTGTTGAAGCTAGTTTATTCAGAGGAAAGTCTGAATTTGGTGGTAATAATGACCTTGAATACATTCCTCCTTGTTTAAGGACTACAGTCCGACCTTATGTGTCGGATGACTTTGAAGATTGTTGGACACAGAACTCCACTGTTACCGAGTGTTTGTCAAACGAACGTGGATTCGAGATTAGTCCGTTAAGAGGTAAGAACCTTTTGAACGACTTTGAGGCTGCTGATAATCATGACCTTCAGGATCCACATTCTACTAGTTTACTCCCATCTATTCAAAACAGCCCTTTAAAGTGTAAGAGGTTTTTTAGTGACATTGATGGCCTTCCTACAGTTGGAAGCTCAACTGTAGTTCAATATGTGTCCAAGAAAAGTCGTTTTGAAACTGGTACCTTGAAATCTAGGAGATTATTTGATGAATTTGAAGCAGTTGGTAGTAATCAATCCGATGATATGAAGGGTGATGAGGCAATCAGTTTGGTTAATGATCAAGTGATAGTTGCAGATTCCACAGCTGATGGTTCCATGTCATACCCAGTCTCTTCTGATCCAAGTAATTCGAAGGTATTATGAAGGCTACCATGTGGTAGTTATTTGATCTTCCAGGGTGGTATGTACCCTGTTAAACAATTTGTATTTTTGTTCCTTTCCTTGCATGATGACTAGTTAGTGTATGTTACAAACTACACTAACTAGTCATCATGATGAAACAATTTATTTTCAGTATGTGGTGAAGGCTTGTTAGTGTATGTTACAAACTAGTATGTGATGATGCTTCTACTACCATGTGTATGTTACATTGCAATTATTATGATTAAATATGCTGATGTCTATCAGCACAACTATCTCGATAACAAAACTACAACAATCATCTCAATAAATTGTTTCATAGATAAGATTTTCCACACAACCATTACATTGTTAAAATTTAGACTCATAACATTTATTATTGAACTATTACATCCATTCAAACAGTACTGCTAGAACCACATCCTTCTTCAGTTGATTTCCTTTCCTTGAGTTTTTCGAAGTACTCTTCCAGATCTTTAATCCTTTTTGCCAATGCCCTAACTTTTTCTGGTGTAATGACATCTTGCTTCTCCTTACACGTAATATCACCATCTAGTGTTTTCTTCTCAGATAAATCTAAAGCCATTGTGGATTGTTGTATGTGGACTATAGAATTGACTGTATTTATGCTTATTTTGTTGACTTGTGTTTAGGCGGGAAAATTATTTTGGCGGGATAATAGATAAGCGTATTTTTAACCGATATAGTATGAGCGACTTTTTTAAAGCGATTTATGAAACACTAAAACCTTATCTTTTAGCTATTTTGGGCAACTGTCAAGGTTCGTGATCCTTTATTGTCATGGTCCCCCATATCAATATTGTCTGTCTTTTATGTTTGAATATTCATCATCAAAATTTTAGCATTAACTAACCTTTACATGCTTGTAATTGTTTATAAGGTAATCATGGCCATCGAGTTTCTGGTGCGACCAAACATAAATTTTTACCCTGGGTTTCTTGAGCTTCCTCGATTTGCTGACCGTGCTTTCAATGGAAATCGTCATTTCTATTTAACTGGAATACAAAGACAACGGAAGAAAGTAAGGATTATTGCTCAGTTAGGAGGTCCCATTAGGATTGTAGGTAACAAATGGGTAGAATTTGTTCATGAAAACATGTATACGGATGTTCACATGTTACACTTTGTTCAAGAAGGTGATGACTCTTTTTACGTTACTGGCTATGATTCTAAAGGGTTGGAAGTTGAGGATTATGCTGGTGTAGAAAGTCGTCATATAAGGTTTCAGAGTTATCGGCTGCCATACCCTCAATTTCCACAGGTTATTTATAACAACTCATTATTTGTTTACTGTGTATGTTATAATTGTTAATCAGCAGATGGTGTTTCAGACATTGCCCGGTAATTTTCTAGATGGTATTGGGTTGCGTGGTACTGTTGTTGTTGTTGTTGTTGAAGGAATGGAGTTTAATGTGGATGTTACTTTGGGCTATGAACGATGTCATGATCCTCGTGTTTTGTATGTTATGGATGATGAGATGTGGTCGACTGCTCTTCAATATTCCGATATTGAATTTGGCGATGCTATTGTTTTTACTAAATTGGCAAAGAATAGGTTGAATATAACCGTGTTTGGTTTCGAAGGTGGGGCAAAGATACAGGGGCAGTTTCTTGGTGTGACGCAATTGTTTTTTCCACAAAATGATCTTGATAACGAAGATGGAGGTAGGCTTGAAATCTCATAATCATATTCAATAATATCATAGCATTTATCTTTAAGATTTATTTTGATATTTTTGAAACAGGTGATGAGCGAATGCAACACATTTGCCAATGGATTGGTCACCTAGATCATTTTGGTGAGCGAACTGATGTCTTTTACGAAGGTCTATGAAATTCTTCCGTTATGTAAACTTGTAAGTTTGTGTTTTGTGTGCACTTTGTTGTCTATGCATTTATGTAATTATATATAATTTATGTAATTGTTGCACACCAGGATATTCCAAACCATTTTCTTCAGAATCATCCTATGCATTTTTATCAAAATGCACTTTTTAGGAATGATGAAGTCGAATACATGATGCAAATTCAGATTGAGTATCATAGAGACAATCCATTCCGGGTGAATCATGTTAATGCATTAGGTGACTGGACCTACTTTTTTGAAGATTGTGAGTTTGAGCATGGAAAGATGATAAGGTTTAAGTTCATGTATGTAGAGTCTTATGATGGTTTGGTGTATCCTGTTTTCCATATTTGTTAGGAAATCAGATAAGGTTTAATTTCATGTATGTAGATTGTTATGACATTTTCTCTATATATTTTGTTGGGTTACATGAACAAACTTTTCCGTGGTTAAAGAGTGTATATACTTGTATTCGATTGGACTGTTTAGACTGTTACAAATTTTAACACTTTATGGTAAGTAGGACTTTCACAACACAACGATTATGTTGTAATCCTTCATATTAGTTCATAATATCACTATTTTTCCACTACTTTTGGTAGATGTAATCTTGGTCAACAGATTGGAGTGTCGTTGGTGTATCCACTGCTAGGACATTTCAAACCACTGCTAGAGTTGATGAAACCACTGCCAGAAGAATGAATCCAATGCTTGAATTAAACCACTGCTAGAGTTGATGAAACCACTGCCAGAAGAATGAATCCAATGCTTGGATTAAACCACTGCTAGAATTAAACCACTGCTAATACTGTTGTTTAACCACTGTTTGTATATTGTAAGGCTGGTTCCAGTCGCGACCTGGGACGAACTGGGACAACCTGCGCCACGTCACATTTCTCTCTCCAACGACCCAAGAAAACTTTTATTTTAAAATCATTTTTAACATAAACTAAAATTTCATTAATAATTAAAATGTTACAATGCTAAATAAAAACAATCCGAAATACGTAAATCATAAATCTAATCAGAATGCTCCCCGCATGCAGAGTCATACGACGGAGTACGAGAACGAGCAAATCCCTCCAACCGAGCCAAATCTTCCTCGTCTACAGCATCGTCTACACCATCGTCTTTGTTCTCCCGATAGCTCCAACTTATTTTGGTGCTGGCGTTGTTCGTTATATTCGAAACACACCGCCACAAGTTGTCAGCAACCTCGCGATCTTTGCGTGCTTGATCTTTCAAAAATTTGTCGATCACAGCTTTTCTTTCAATGGTAATGTCGTTGCAAATCTGGTAGTTTTGTCTCATTTGTTCCTTTTCCGCCTTTGCCTGGTCAAACAATTTGATGACGCTTATAATAGCGTTTTTTCGAGCCGCATCGTCGATATTGCATTGATTTTGAACGTACACTTGCATATCTTCAACAGAATGGGGGAGACGGCAAGCCATATTAAATCTTGTGGGAAGTATTTTGATCTTCAATTGTGTTTGAAATTGTGTGTTAAAAAATGTGTTTGAGGTGAAGTTGGTATTTATAGAGCGGTAAAAATTGTTTTGAAAATGTTTATTTTTGTTTTTTGTTTTTTTTTTTTTTTTATATTTACTGACCAAACGGTTGTTGCTTTTAGGGGAAATATTTATTGCATACATTTATACGACAACTGTAATGTACTATCACATATCCCAAAATATTTTGAGCAACTTTTTAAAAGCCTTTTTCAATTTAGCGATTTATGATACACTAATAGTTTGTCTTTTATCTTTTTGTTCCCACATTCACTTCCTACCGACCAGAACCCTATCTTCTTAATAATCTAATACAACTGTCGTTTTCGTTCGATTATTAAAATTGAATTGTGCGAAAGGTTCCTCATACTTTATTGTCATGGTCCCCCATATCAATTTTGCCTATATTTAATGTTTCAATATTCGAACCTAATTAGGGTTTACATTTAAAATTATTTTTACTTTTTAAAGTATTGTATTTTACGTGTTCCTGTAACAGGATGGCACCTATTTGGAGTTCAGATCCTCGTTACCTGTTTGACGTTCATCTTTTGGGGGAGTTTTATTTCCAACCGTTGAGGTATGAAAATGGGGGTGTTTTTTATTGGAGTGTGTCCAAGGATAGGAAGGTGGACTATACTAGTATGTGCCAGTTTCTGAAAGAACATACTGAGCTAAATTTCCATTCGTTGTTTTTCTGTTTACCACAATGTCAATTAGAGGTAGGATTGAAACTAATAGAGTGCGATAGGGATGTGGCTGCCATGTATGACCTTGCTGATCGATATGGGAAGTTGATGATGTATATGACACATAATCCCCAAAACTTATTTGATTTTTATTATCAAAATCTTAACTTTTGTGATTCTGAAGATGATTATACAACCAAATTGATTATACATGGAAGAAGATTAAAAGATGCAAGCAATATGACATATGATGAGCTTATTGCTTGGGCTGAAGAAGAAGCAAGCGTCCTTATTGATGTTGATGTCGATATGTCTGTTAGCCATAGGGATGTAGTTGCTAAGCCTAAGGTTAAGCGTAAGTTGGTTTTCATTGAAGAGCAAGATAAAGCCTTTGCAGGCGATCGATAAAAAAATTAAGGTGGTGCCAAAAAAAAAAAAAAAAAAATCAAATCAACGCTATTTCGAAAGCTGTTAGATTCTACTTTGTGACACATACATCTAATAAACCAGGCGATATATGTGTCACAAAGTAGCATTTAGCAAGCCCAGAATATCACCGCTTTTTATTTATTTTTTTTTGGTGGTTTTTGTTTATTTATAGCAGACACTTATATTTTACCTGGTGCGTTAAAGTTACCAATTAATTCATATCACACTTACCACGACACGTATCCATATCGATTATACTTTTTTTTGATGGTGTAGGTTATGTTTTCAACACTACGTTACAAGCCAGCATATCAACGGAGCAAAGGTTATAACACGTATGTTCCCACAAAAGTACTTAGACAAACATAAATAAGTAAGTGCATATATATCCAACAAAATTAACCTTAATAGGTTTATAGAACATCCATAAGCATAAACATAAACATCATACATTCCTAACCATATACTAAACTCAAAACATATATGAAGAAACCAGTTCAGTACACCATAGACTTGAGCTTGTCAATGAATGACATAAGCTCCCTTGTTCGCTTCTGCTTGTTCACAACCTTCACCAACATGTTAGCAATGTCTGCCAAATCTTCATTTTGCAAAATATTCAACTGTGAAATACTTTGCACACATGAATCAAAGGGATACAAAAGCTCCAACTCTGCAATCACGAAATCCCTCTCGGTAACACGAGACCTAATATCTTGGGCTTTTTTGGTTAATTCTGCTTCGTCCACCCTAGTGACAGTAACCTCCCTACTAAACTTCTCCACCATCATGTCTCTAACGAGACTAGAACCAGCAGCAGCAGCTAACTCCTGGCAGAAAGGCATTTTTGTAGTCATTTTCTTCTTTTGGTTTTTTTTTTTTTTTTTTTTTTTTTTTTTTTTTTTTAACAAAACAGCAGTTAAGATAGCCCTTTTATATTAGTTATAAGGTCTTGATATGATAGCCACGCATAGTTATTATGGCATTTTGACTTATAAGCCATATTGATTTGATTTGATAGCCAACTTGAACCAAAATAAGTATACTACACTACTTGATGAATTTGTTTACTTGAGGAAATGTTGAACCTTTTTTCTCTTTTATTTGACAGGTTTACTTGAGGAGACGTGTTTAAACGTATTGCAAACGTGCATGGACTCACAATAGTTGTATTGCTAAATTGTATATTCGACAATTGTATTTAAGTGGGCTACTTTTATATGTCTTTATTTAGTTTAGTTTCCTTTATTTTAAATTGTCGAGCGATATTTTATAAGCATGTATATCACCCAAGTATGTAGAAGAAAGTATGATCTTTATATGCAAAAAGACATTTTTGGTACCCAAAAATATATATGCAATAAGACATTTGTTTAATAGTACTATCACGTAATCCAATATATTCTGAGCGACATTTTTTAAAGCTCCTTTTTTCTTCTTATCGATTACTGCCCACTATCACATCAAAGCCCAACAATAACTCTACATTTAGGGCCCCTACATTTATTTACAAGTCAAATGCAAATCTTTTCCGCTTTATTATATAAGAACAATAAGTGTAAAAAAGTATTGTCACACAAACCAATGTATGCATCATGTCAAGTACTTTCACATAAACCAATGTATGCATCATGTCAAGTACTTTCACATAAACCGATGAATTCCAAGCGACCTTATTAACGCGCCATTTTCATCTTACCAACTTAAACCGAGTAGACAAACATATTTTGTTTTAGTATCCAAAAATTGGATACAAGGAATTATGAGGTTGATATTTTATTTTGTGTTTTTATTTTAATTATGTCGATTATGCGATATAATTTTGCTTTTTTAATTCAACGTCAATGTAGGTTGTTTTGTAAAACACAAAACCCAATCAAAAGAGAAGAGATTGCGACGGTAAATATCTTGAGAGTTACTGTGCCACCAAACTCATATTAAGTTGCCTTAAAACCTTGCACCCGCCTATATAACAGACCCCAATGCACACTTATCTCTTCACAATATCCCCAAATCTTCTTCACAAACCCTAAATTCTACCACAAACCCCAAAAATGCCATAAACCATAATTCACCACTAAAAACCATGAATACTAAATCAGAGGTTGTAAATCCAACCTCTTCTCCATCATCATCATCATCATCCAGTGATTTCCTTCAGTTCTTTCCATATCCTTATGATCCTCGACCTAAAAAATCACCTTTTCTCCCATCATCAGAAGATGATAGTGTAGAGAATCCAAGTGTATCTGCTGATGATTCTGATGACTACTATAAGGAGGGAACATCTTACTCCCAACCTCCAGCACCTCTGCCTCAATGCAGTCCTCGAGCAAGCAATCCGCCACTTCCTATGGGTAGAAAGGTGGTGCTTGGTCTTCCTGCACCTGGTTTTGGTGCATCAACACACATCGCATAGAAGAAATGCTAGGGAAGGGTGGATGGGTTGCATTTTGGTTGAAATACATGGAGGAAGCACAAAGGAAACATTTATTTTTCTCCATCATCAACGTTTTCATCAATCCATCCTTCATACTTTTGACCCTTAGCATCTTCGTTATAGAAGTCTTGTAGCTCCAGCCATCGTGATAGAACGAATGGGTGGTTATGCAGGACTTCACAAAGGCAAATCCAGCATTTAGTGTGATAGATGTGAGCAGTCATGCTCATCTTCATTGCTCTTTAGATGTTGGAACAGATGATATGCACTAGATTAGGTTTAGTAGTAGTAGAAATATTAGTAGGAGATCATGTATAGCACTTTGGATTTGTAGTTGCATTTGAAGTTGATTGGGTTTTGTAAGTTGTAAGCTGTAAACTGTTTCATGAATGAATGAATGAACAATTTGACTTCAATCTCTTCTCTTTAGAACTTTAGCTTTGTGAGTTTTTATGGAATAAGATGTGGGATTTTGAAATTACCAGTTTGGATTGGTTAGGGTTTATGTGGAGCGTCAATTGGAAGTGATTTGAAGATCAATTACTTCAACTGGGAGTGATTTGGGGGAAAAAATAAGTTTGCATCAAATTTACAAAACACACCCTTGAAGTCTGCATTACCATGAAATTGCTAGCAGTGGATTTCAAACCACTAGCAGTGGTTTGATAAAGTATAGCAGTGGATACATCAAATTTACAAAACAGCCCCGCAAGTATAAATTAAGAGGAAGCTGCTAGCAGCGGGTTGAAGACCACTAGCAGGGGTTTCATAGACGCTAGCAGTGGATATCTAAAATTTACAAAACAGCCCCCCATGTGGTACATTAAGAGGAAGCTGCTAGCAGCGGGTTGAAAACAACTAGCAGGGGTTTCATAGACGCTAGCAGTGGATATCTAAAATTTACAAAACAGCCCCCCATGTGGTACATTAAGAGGAAGCTGCTAGCAGCGGGTTGAAGACCACTAGCAGGGGTTTCATAGACGCTAGCAGTGGATATCTAAAATTTACAAAACAGCCTCCCAAGTATACATTATCAGGTCAAGTACAAGAAAGAAGGAAAATCACGTGCTTATATTTACGACTTACATTTTTTTAAAATAATTTGTAATATAAGTGTAAAAAAGTATTGTGACACAAACCAATGTATGCATCATGAATAGGACCTTTCACATAAACCGATGAATTCCAAGCGACCTTATTAACGCGCCATTTTCATCTTACCAACTTAAACCGAGTAGACAAACATATTTTGTTTTAGTAACCAAAAATTGGATACAAGGAATTATGAGGTTGATATTTTATTTTATGTTTTTATTTTAATTATGTCGATTATGCGATATAATTTTGCTTTTTTAATTCAACGTCAATGTAGGTTGTTTTGTAAAACACAAATACAAATTAGACTAAGATTGACAACGTCATAAACAAAAGTAGTTACACTAAACTAGTACACACATAACCCACCATAACTAACCTAAACAAAACATAAACCCTAACATGAAGGCTTCACAAATTCAAAGGACCATTGACTCAAGATGTTCAATCAAGATGTTCTAAGATGGAGGTCTGCTTCCTTACAATCTCAGCCCTATCTTCAATTTGCATCCTTCTTATGTGCCGAACAGACGCAATGACGAGTTAGTTGGACCCACAACCAACAGCTCTCCAATAAGCACATCCCTACGTTGTACACGAGCGGTTAGCTCGTCAATCTTCTCTTGCAGATCTAATTCATCCCGAACAGTATCCCTAACTTCTCCCCAATATTCCACAATCATCATAGCCTTGACAGATCGAGAGTTTGCTGTACGGGATAGTTGATCCAAGAGGGGAAGACGGGGGTTGGACATTGTTGTTGTTGGTTGAGATGTTTTTTTTTTTTTTTAGAGAGGATTAAAAATAGAGTGTGGAAATATAGAGTGATAACCACAAAATGTGTTGGTAGTTGTGATAGGAGTTGTTAAATAGAGTGGAATTATAGTAGTTTTAAAATAGAAGTGTAAACCGTATATTGTTTACAAGGAAAAAAATGTATACTGTTTAGAAGTTATCATCATATATGTTTTGACTGTTAATTGATATTTGTATATAGTTTAGAAGTTATCATCATATACGTTTTTGTTTTGTCACAACAACACAAGTTCGCTAAACATAATTTCTTATATAAGCATAAATCGATAACATAAAATGTGTTTCCAAAATCACCAATGGTCCAAAAACTGTACATAAGCTACATATAACAAAATGTTCAAAAACTATACGTATAATCCATTTAGCGGTAATCCTAACCAAGTTATTCTCTACAAACATATAATAACACATAAGGCGCGAACTCGTGTTAACCAGGGTCTTTTGTCAGTAGACTTCCTGCGTCTTCGAGTTTGAACAAAGCTTAACCTGCGTATTTTAAATAGCTTAGGGTTTTAAGTAATGAGAACTATCCAACCATCGGGTATCAAAAAGACCCTTTAAACCATTAAGCTCGAGTGGGTCATTTTAACAATTAGGGTAGGAGGGTAGGATGGTGGGTTTTTTGAGACATAAACCAAGTTCTTGGCAGGGTGTTGGGGTCCAACCCCATTCATGTGTAATAGCACTTTAACAAGGATAATGAGATTATGTTGTGTTCATATGCCTGTGATACACGAAATTTTATCGTGTTTGCATACGACTATTTGAACAGTGTGTATATGGTTGAAGGGTCCTGAAAACAAAGGAATGATGTTAGTGTGTCTGCTTAAAGTTATATTATACCATTGCCCGACACCATTTCCTTATCCTTTTTACAATGATCACCCCCAAAACAAACCAACAATTCTCTACTATATTATGAACCAACAAAATTGTAGTGTGCGTGTATGACACGTGGCTTCTTTGATGGTTCACGGCGACGAGGTACACGGTTTCTTGGTCCAGTAGATACGGGAAAGTGTACAACACGTTTCTTGTTACGGTTTGTAATGGTTACCTGATGATGAGAGTTGAATCTTGAAGGGTAGAAAGGTAGTGCAAAGTGGTTTAGCCATGCGTATAGAGTTCATAACTGTGCTTGTGTGTGTTTTTAGTGTCTGTTTTTTGTAGAGAAACTCCATGTTTCTGTGTAACAAAGAGATGTCAGAGATTATAAGAAATAGATGACATGGTTTTGTAATGATAGTGATGGCGAGTGAAGTGGAGTTAATGAGGCACCCTCAAAAACACTCATATCGCTCCCCACCATTATATATCATTACCAACCATTTCATCTATCTTGTTATCATCTATGATCTCATACCACACGGAAACATGGACTTTGTCACCAAAAAAGACACCACTAAAAAAACACACTCAGTTATACAATCTCAAAGCAAGCTAAACCCTTTTGCACCACCTTTCTACACTTCATGATTCAACCCTCTTCATCAGGTAACTTGTACATACTGTAACAATAAATGGCTTTACACTTTCCGGTATCTACTGGACCAAGAAACCGTGTACCTCCTCGTCGTAAACCATCAGAGAAGCCACGTGTCATGGCTGTTTGACTTCAATATTGTTGTTTGATAATATAGGAGAGAATTGTTGGTGAGTTTTTGGGAAGATCATTGTAAAAAGGAGAATGAAATGGTGTTGGGCAATGGTATAATAGCACTGTAAGCATACCCACTAACAGCATTCTTTTGTTTTCAAGAACCCTCAACCATATACACACTGTTCAAATAGTCGTCCGCAAACACGATCAAATCTTTTGTATCACAAGCATATGAACACAACATGATCTCAATATCCTTGTTAAAGTTCTATTACACATGAAAGGGGTTGGACCCCAACACCCTGCCAAGAACTTGGTTTATGTCACAAAAAAACCACCATCCTACACTCAGACCCTAATTGTTAAAATGACCCACTCGAGCTTAGTGGTTTAAAGGGTCTTTTTGAAACACGATGCTTGGATAGTTCTCGTTACTTAAAACCCTAAGCTATTTAAAATACGCAACGACATATCTTACCTTTTGGCATCGACTGCTGTCACGGCTTGGTCTCGGATTGGAACCCGTGACACCTAATCAATTTGAAGCAAGTATAAAAGCAAATCATATATTCCTACAACTAATCAATTGCATATAACATACTATATAACAATACCTAATAAACAAGAGATACCCAGCTAAGATTACAACTATCTAACAAAAACCCATGAAGCTTTTTACGGTCAGTCAAGAGTATTTATAAAAAGTAGTAAACGATACCTGCTCGGTGATGTAGTGGTGGTGGAGGCGGCGCTATGATGTAGTGGTGGTGCAGTGATGAAGATGAAGATGAAGAAGTTGAGGTGAAAGCAGTTGAGGTTAATAATTGGGGTATGTGTGATATGGGTAGTATCTGAGTTATAGGTTCTTAAATAGAAGTTAAGTGTTTGGTTATAAGTTGTTGAGGAGTAAATTAAGTGGTTGACTTTGGTTTCATTAAGTGTTTGGTTATTTGACACGTTGCAAATTATTTTAAAAAATCGTATATTACAAATTATTTTTAAAAATCACAAAACGAGACACGTATATTACAAATTATTTTAAAAAATTGTAAGTCGTAAATATAAACACGTGATTTTCCATCTTTCTTGTACTTGACCTGATAATGTATACTTGGGGGGCTGTTTTGTAAATTTGATGTATCCGCTGCTAGCGTCTATGAAACCCCTGCTAGTTGTTTTCAACCCGCTGCTAGCAGCTTCCTCTTAATGTACCACTTGGAGGGCTGTTTTGTAAATTTTAGGTATCCACTGCTAGCGTCTATGAAACCCCTGCTATTGTCTATCAAACCACTGCCTTTGGTTGTCAATGCACTGCCAGTGGTTTTCCTGATAATATATACTTAGGGGGCTGTTTTGTAAATTTGATGTATCCACTGCTATACTTTATCAAACCACTTCTAGTGGTTTGAAATCTACTGCTAGCAATTTCATGGTAATGCATACTTCAAGGGTGTGTTTTGTAAATTTGATGCAAACTTATTTTTTCCCCCAAATCACTGCCAGTTGAAGTAATTGATCTTCAAATCACTTCCAATTGACTCTCCACATAAACCCTAACCACTCCAAACTGGTAATTTCAAAATCCCACATCTTTTTCCATACCAACTCACAATGCCGTCGCAGTATTCCAACACCCATAACCTAGTTGCTTACTTAAAAAAAATAATCAATCAGATGGTTTTCATGAGATGATTGATTTTATCAACCACAGTAAAATTCAGTTTGCATTAACTGTAGCACCCACAATTCTCAAAGACTATATACATGATTTTTGGGGTAAAGCTGAGATACATGAGCGAGATGGATTTGAGGTGTTTAGGACTGTGGTGGATGATAATGAGATTTTGGTGGATGAGGAAGTCATTAGAGGTACGTTGAAACTCAATGATGCTAATGGACTAGTTAATCTTTCTGATAATGATATATTTTTAGGTTTAGAAAGATTAGGTTATACAAGAAGGGAAGACAGGGTAAAATTTTTGAAATGTATGTTTTCTCCCGAATGGAAGTTTTAATTCACACCTTGCTGATGTGTCTGAGTAGTAAGACCACTGGGTTTAATGAATTTCCCTCCAAAATTGCAACTGCTTTAATTTGTCTATCTGAAAGGAGGGAATTCAATTGGTCTAGCATGATTTTTGAAGGGTTTTTGCAGAATATTAGGAAGAAAGGTAAATATTACTTGTATCCTAGGTTTGTTCAACTTATTGTGGGTAGCCAAATAGCAGAACCTGTTGAACATAATACAAAGTATGAGGTGCATTATATGCATCATAAGGTTTTTGCTCATATGAGGAAACAAAATCCTAATTTAACAATCCCAAATGTTCCATTGTTCCCGCATATGATTAATTTACCTGTCATTCGTGAGTTTGATGATGTAAATGAACCCCAATTGACTGAACCTGAACCCACTGACACCGTAGTTCCACCCACTATTAGTCCGACTGTAACCACTGAAACCAACCTTGATGCTATGATAAGTTCACCACGCGCACCAGTTAACACAGGTCGAACTGAGGAAGGTATCTTGGAACATCAACATGAATGGACGTATAATGATGAACATCAACATGATGCGTTTTCGAATGAACGACCAGTTAACACAGGTCGAGTTGGGGATGAAAATCGTGAACGATTAAATGAATTGACGGTTAAATGTACAAAAATGGAGAATACGATCAGAGAATTGAAGCACAGGATGTTTGTGATGGAAAAAGTTAGGGGACATGGGCGTAGTGTTGTTAGAGGAGTTAGGAGACATGGGCGTAGTGTTGTTAGAAGAGTTAGGAAACATACTAAGAAAGTGACATCCTCTCAAGATGTGGTTTTGGAGGACCAAACAACACAGGGGACGACTGAAGGATTTGATTCAGGGGACGCTGCAGTTGTGCGTATGGATGAGGATGTGGATAGTGTAGATCATGGAGGGCAGTATGTGGTGTCTGATAAAGATGGGAATGAAGCTGTACTCGAGATCGTGAAGAATGTATTAGATGATATAGAGAAGGATTTGGTGCAGGACACATCCACTGATAGTCTTTCAGAACCCACCTCTAGAGTTGTGCGTATGGATGAGGATGTGGATAGTGTAGATCATGGAGGGCAGTATGTGGTGTCTGATAAAGATGGGAATGAAGCTGTACTCGAGATCGTGAAGAATGTATTAGATGATATAGAGAAGGATTTGGTGCAGGACACATCCACTGATAGTCTTTCAGAACCCACCGCTACAACTTCAACAGAGGTAACCCCACCAACTGATGTACAACTTAAAGAGAAGGAATTGGTGCAGGACACATCCACTGCTCCAACTGATGCACAAGATAAAGAGGAGGAGGTGGTGCGGGACACATCCCCTGCTAGTGTTTGTGTAACCTTAACCCCAACAGCTGATGTACAAGTTAAAGAGAAGGAGGTGGTGAAGGACACATCCACTGCTCCCAATGATGCACAAGATAAAGAGGAGGTGGTGGTGCAGGACACATCCATGCTAGTGTTCACGTAACCTTAACCCCAGCAGGTGATGTACAAGTTAAAGAGAAGTGGTGGTGCAGGACACATACTCAGAACCCACTGCTACAACTCTATCTGAAATAGCACGACAGCGATGTACAAGTTAGGAGAATGAGGTGGTGCAGACACATACTCGGAACCACACTACAACTTCAACCGAGGTAACGACACCAAGTGATGTACAAGTTAAAGAGAAGGAGGGGCTGCATGAGACATCCATGGCTAGCGTAACCTTAACCCCACCGGCTAGTTTGAAAAGTGTAGTAGACAATAGAGTCTCACCACTGCTATTACTACCACATCTACAATTGTCACAACTACATCCGTTTCACCACCTAAATCAAAAGAAGTTGAGAAGGAGGTGCTTGATACATCGATAAATTTAAGCAAAAGTTCATCAGACCCTACACCTACCATTACCTGGCTCCTATATTTCTTAAACCAACTGGACCTAAACCCTTGACTAGAAGTTTGACTATTGGTGAGCCTTTGAACAAGAAGGTGGCTCTACCAGATAATGGAAAGGGAAAAGGTATTGTTGAACCTGATATAAAGTTTAAGAATACACAAGAAGCATTGATTATGATTATGAATATGGTGTAAGAATGGAAGCTGCAGAAAAAGCAGAAATAAAAAGGAAAAGGCTAGGAGAGGAAGCTAATCAGAGATGGATAGATGATTGGGAGGATTCACAAGCCTATCTTGAAGCTTCTAATAATATTGGGATTGAGTACACTCGTGAAGTGTGGGAAATGTTCTCTAATAATCAAAAAGCAAGAATCTTGGATGAATGGTTCACGAAGTTCAAAAAAGAGAAAAAGCAAGTCAAAAGAAAGAAACCTCCTACAAAGAGTATATGAAATACATACATGAAGATTATCAAGAATTCAGGCATACATCTTGGTGTAGATCTAAGAACATGTTCAACAAAGAGGCTGAAGGAGCTTAGTCAGAAGTGTATGAGGGTTAATGAAGATCACATTCCTATGAATTCTGATAAAGAAGCAGAATGGTTAAAAGCAATCAGATATATAAAAGACAAAAGGTGGACGAAGATTTGAAAAAGAAAGAAAGAACTAAACAGTATTTTAAGGAGACTAATAGTCCTAATCCTGAACCTATTAATCCTATTCCTTTAAAAGCAGTTCATCCTATTATCGATTGGCAGATTGTCAAACATAGAGGTAGAGAAGTAGTTGAGATTACAAGAGGTGATGGATGCAAATCCACTTATTGGTCATTTGGGATGTTCTTGGATTGTTTGACTAGGAGTGATTTGGACGAGTTGTGGAAAGTAATGAAGTTCAGATATGGGAAGTTAGGTCCAAATGGAGAGTTAGCTAAGTTTGTGTGGGCTGCTATAAAGAGCATGTTTGAACGATCTTGAGGTCGAATATTGGTATGATTGTGAGGTGGTTGACTGGCTATTGTACTCATACTGCAAGGTTCATGGTGTAAAACAAAAAAGAGGATAGGTTTTTCATGTTCGTTGATAGGGATTATCCTTTATCAAAGAATGTGGCAAGACAAATGCTGGAAGCTAAACTCAGTTCAAGAGGAACAAAGGAGACACATCCTATAATTGATCAACTGTTTAAAAAGATAGAGAAGATTGCAGAGCTACAAGGAACCTCCGCCAGTGGTGATTAAACCAATCCTAGAAGATTCAATCCACTGCTGATGTTAGAATGAGGCTAGTAGTAAAGGTCAGACGATACTTTAACAATGTGAATTTAATGTCTTTGATTGTTCAATTTTTGTTATTTTCGCAACCTCATTTTAAATTAGAATCCCATATATTCCATAGGTATACGCTGGATATGATGAAAAGACATAAGATTCAAGACCATCCAACTATTGAACACAAGATAAAATGTGAGTAAAACTCCTACTTACTAGGAAACTTTATTGAATAAAGTATGTTACTAGGAAAGCACGCGCGATATAACACTAAGTACTTGGAAATCAGATACATTATAGCACTAAATTCTTACTAGGGGCATATAGTAGTCTTAGTTACTAGGATATCACATACGACATAACAGTTAGTACTTCGCATATCGCGATGCTTATAGCGCGCGTACCCTCAAGCTTATGAATAAAGAAATTTTGTTTCGAGCACTCAGCCGAGTTCTCCCCAAGATATTCATTTGCATCACTTTGTGTTCACTAAGGGCCGCTCCCTGAGAAAGTCAACAGCTTTTTGTGGCACCTTCTTACATACAGTTGCCATCTCTTGAATAACAAGCACCCTTTCCACGATTAAGTCTAGCCAATTCTTGAGTTAGGATATTCACCTTTCTTTCCAATTGAACATCTTCGACATTTGATGCGGCAGTAGTAAATCATCATCGTATCTCCCGGTTGTTAGTGTTAGCAAATGCCTTATCTCATCACATTTAGGCAGACCCGACATTGTTTTTGCTTACTTATTTATGGAATGATGTTGTGTGAAAATATACAAATCACATGAATACATTGACGTTACACTATATGCCTGACTCCTCTATGTTTTTATAGAAAAGAACAAAAAATGTGCACATGTTCAACAGTTTATTGTATAACATTCTCACAAAGTAACATAAAATAACAATAAAAGCAAGCCACTCAGAGCTATTATTATTCAAGTAACAAACATTGAAAATTCTAAATGACTGATAAGTTGTGCTTCCATTGTGTTAAAGTTCAAATTGAAGTACTATAAATCGTCCAAATGAACAACATTTTCACCACGAGTTGTGAATGTTGTTGTTCAACGATCTTTTTGAGGAGTAGATGATTCACATTTCCATAAAATCATTGTTTGATTGACCACTTGCTTCTCTGTTCGACCTCTACACTTGCCCGTTTCACCGTGTCGCTCTTGTTCCAATCGCTTTCTTCATTGTAGGGGGTGCCGCGATTGAGTTTCTTTTTCGCGTTTTCGACATGTGGCATTAGTTTAAACAACCATATCAGTAATAACATTAAAAATTAAACACATTGAAATAAAATATAGAAACACACTTGCCTTGCTTGTCATCAACGGTTGTTACATCGTGTCTTGTGTCACGCTCCACACACACTTCCGAGTTTTGCTTCACAGCTCTTCCCTGTGATCGGATCGTTTCTTTTCTTTGGGTCTTCCAGGTTGTCGCTTATCCATAGCAGGAGGTTTTACGGTTTGCAAGTCATCAGGAGTACGCCACAAGGATACATCTTTTAGAGGATAAACCCTTGCTTCGTATGTATTTTTTAGTGACGTTTTGTTAAACCAATCCATAGCCCAACTGCTAGTGTCAGTCATCCCTTCAAATCTAGACACAGCACAAACATGACCACAAGGTAGACGGATAGGCTGCCATTTCGCGTGCATTCTCTGTTGTCAAAGTCAACAATATGAACATGTTTGGATCGGTGACTTGGTAAATCTTGTGCATCTCAATTCCGTTAACACCCCAATTAGCACTCTTTGCCATTCTATTGTTTACTTTTGCATTTGCCCATTCGCTAAGTTCATCAGTTGGAGCATCTGAAATAAAAAAAATAATAATACATTTTCATGCGACGTGCCAAATATGTAATAAACCAAGTATAATATACAGTTTTTTTAAGTTACCTTTGTATTTTGCTCGACGTTCAAAATACCATCTTTGTAGAAGCCTTCGGTAGTACTCCATTAGCTGGGTTATTGGAACCTTCCTAACATCTTTTGTTAAAGAGTTTCTGATTAGCACTATTTGAGGTCAAATAATTGTACCTTTGCAGAGCGATATACCGACCATTTATCAAATCCAGCTTCATCTTTTAGTTTTTTATACACGTCGTGTTTTAATGATCGAATCTCAGAAATTGAAGCATCAAACTCACTTGCGTAAGCTTTGCATGTCCTCCAATATATAGCCTTCCACTTTCTAGTTTTCAAATTGCAGTTCATCATTAAATGCCGACAACAAAACCATGAAGCGCGCTGGGAAAGGTACTACATGCATGTGCAATGCCGGATGTGCTGAGAGATGATGGCCAAATCTTTTACTTCACCAATGCATTCTTTAAGTTTGGTCAAAAACCATGTCCATGATTCATTGGTCTCACCTTGAGAGACACCAGTTGCAATAGGTATAATCTGGTTGTTGCCGTCCATCCCAACAACAACCCGATTCGTACCAAGGTATCTCCCTTTAAGATGTGCGGCATCAATGATTAGCAATGGTGCATAAAGCGTAAAGCTCAGGATCTATTTTAAAACAATCAAAAATTTGCTTAATTAATAAAATTTTGATAACAATGAAGGTATTAATCATAAATAAAATATAATAGAATTTATGAAAAACTTACGACAACAAGAAACCAATGAATACCATCTTAAACCGTCTGTCTCATCGTCTCAATGTGAGTTCTTTCCTCATTTTCCAACTTTAAGTTATAGCGATATCGGCAACTGCAAAAGACTCCCTAGGACAACCGTTCAACAACTTTGTAATGCAATGTTTTCCCACCCCAAGCTCGGTAGTAGGAAATGTCTACTTTCCAATCAACATTAAAATCGTTTTTATGTGCTTTTTGTATATACCGTTTGCAATTCCTCAATTTATCAACAAGTATGTGACCCACTAATTTTCGGGTAGCATTTTGATGATTAGGATGAATTTTTGTTCTGGAACATGTATGAGAGTCGTTAATGGAAGTAACATAGAAGTATCGGCTAACAACACTTTTAGTGGTTAATGTACGGTTGCAACCTTCGACAAAACAAGCTACACTGTACCTTTTCTTACATGAGTTAGTAACTTTGTACTCAAACATATCAACCAACGCTTTTATTCCTATTGCATAAATGCATCCTTGCTTATCATCAAACCGACTACCCACCTTTAATTTAGATACTACAGGGTGTTTATGGTTACTTATTTTAATTATGGGATCAATCGGTGGGTGGATCGTGGATATTTAGAAATGTTGTTTTTCGCCAACTAGGATGCACATCTACATTACGTTTGCCTGCACCCCGTTATTATGATCTTCAACTTTTGGTGTTTGAAAATCAGATTCTTGAGGCAACAAAGGAACATTAAGATCAATATCAAGAGTCTTAGAAGAAGTAGGCGGCTTTACCTCGGAATATTTCTCGATAAGTTTGATGTATAGCGTCTGGATCGAGTCTGCTTACGGCATATTTCATGAGCGAAGAAAGAAACATCATCATCGTCACTCACATGAATTTTGGTTGAAGCGGACATGTAGTATAAATTGATGATCTTATCTTTAATCTGATATTTGTTAGTGAGATAGGTAATCACCATGTAGTAGGTGATGTTAACGGAAGTAAAACTCCAGGAATTGATGTCTCAAAATCCAAATAAAGTTTGAATTTTTGGGAATTAGCCGAAGTCATTTTTCTGGTTTTGTGTTCAGGATTTGTGTTCATTGTTCTAGGATTGTACAAAACAATAAACAAAAAAAAAGTGAAAATAGGACCTTTAAGTCTCAATATAAAATTCGCTTAAACCCTCCACAATATTCATTACCCATTCATTCACAAAGTATATTTCCCGCCAAATAAGATGTGACTATACTATAAAAGCGTCAAGTTTACTCATTGGGTAAATAAAACAATGGCTCCCTCCTCTGCCTCTACCTCGGATCAATCGAAAGCCATTGGAATACTACATCAATGCTACACACTGCGAATGTCCAAAACCATTACCGGTGGAAGTACAAACCTCTTGGACCTGGACTCATCCTGGTAGAAGATTCAAGGCTGTCAATTTATGTAATATTATTATGCATTATACTTATTTTACTTGTTAGGTTGAATATGTGAATTTAACAAATTTTTATTTTAGGACAAAAAGACCAAATGTAACTTCTATGGTTTCCTAGACCCGGAACTACCAACTCGGTATTACAAAGATTTGTTTTACAAGGAACATGAGGAAAAGAAACATTTAATGAAGACGGGAAAGAGTTCAGTCTCGGATGAAGTTACTGAGGTTTCAAACAATGATATCATGAAAGTGTTGGATGAGTTGACCTTTATCAAGTCAAGAGTGCAAGTTCATGACAAAGTTGTGTTGGTTTTCAGTTGGTTGTTCTCTTGATGCGTAGTTTGGTTATGGTAATCTGTTTACAATAAGTGTTATAATATGTTATGTTATAGTCTTTTACCAATAAGATTGTATGTAGTCGTTTTTCAAATCAAATGGATGTTGTAAAAACAACGTTTTAGCAATTAACACAAAATGTTTGTTGCAAATCAACAGATATCACAACAGATATTTGGATGGTATGCATGGGTGTTAGGAATATACCAAGTTGCGCTACACATACATGCATAAGAAGTTGTCTTTTGATGACCTTCACAGACATCCAGATTGCGGTTACATTTGGTTGAACAACAAAAGTCTAAAACCACATACAAGCCATACCCAAAAGTACTCCACCAATGCATCTTTATTCATCACTTGTATGAACAGACATCTTATACTTCCAAAAGTACTCCACCATATGCTCTCGATACGCCAAAGCAACTTGAAGAGGGTCATCAACCTTCATACTTAATTTGTTACCCTTGTGCAAAAAATACATACCCAAACTCCATAATCACCGTATGCATTGGCTTGTATAGGGACATCATCCGCAACTCGAAATGTAATCTTATAATCAGAAGCAGGATATTGATTTAGCTTGAAGAACTTTACACAAGTTTAGATATTGTGGTAGCTTTCTCTCAAAAGTGACCCTCCATTTTAAATTCTTTTCTCTGCGTCGTTCAAGTACCTAGTGTGTCATAAATTGTTATAACTCCATACGAATTTGCCTCGGCGAGAAACCAGTGGCACTCAGTGCGTTAACAGGAAAGTATACCTAAATGTGATCAAATAATCCTTGTCATAATTCATCACATTTTTACCATGTACATATATTTACCCAAATATATAGAAGAAAGTATGGTCTTTATATACAAACCTTCTCGACACTAGACCATGGAAATGGATAGCGTTGACCATGGCGTAGTAGGCGCATAGACCCTTCAAGGATAGAGGAAGAGAAAAATGGTCCGACCATAGCCCAATCGGCATTGCCGGCACGAGCACATTAGATCAACCCGAGATCGGATCTGCAGAAAAATTTATAAGCAAAATCCGGTAAACTAATTCAAAAAAAATCATTGGTACCCTCTCCTAGCCATCCTTTTTTATTGCCTCTTCCATAACCCAACAAAGCCAACCAAAATTTTCGATCAACAACGATGTTGCCAAGACCCCAAGGATGCGATGACTTCAATTTTTTTATAAAGGTATCCATACACGCTGGTTTAGTAATCTTGTTGATATCGCAACCTTCAGGGACGTGAGATCTGAAATTTTTAAAAACAAGATTAATGTATATGTCTTTAAGATGTCTGTTTGTAAATGTAGTTCTTCTATACCTCTACCCATGATTCCAACTGATTATCTTCACCAGGTGGTGGATTAATATCTTTTCGATCTTTTGGAACGTCGTTTCGTATTTGTGGAGTGTAGGAGGAGATTCCGTATGGTTCCTGCAAACACTTGCCCACCTGCTTTGTCCTTTTTGAGTCATCATCTTCTTTCAAAACAGGAGTACTCTCTTGGGTAACTTTCTCATCACTCTCTTTGGTAACTTTGGCCTTTCTAGTTTTCTTTATTGTTAGGGGCATTATAAGCGTGGTATGCGAACTTACTTGCGTTTCTCTTCCTTTTGCAGCATGAAAACATATCTGTACGCAGAAAAACTCATCATTGAAATAACATCAAACTTTTGAAGTACATGTGGTAACTTTAATGAATAATGTATGCATTTTGTACCTCGAGAAGTTTGTAAAGGAAGCTTCTGGCTGCCGTCAGGTCAGTATGAATCATCTTCTGTCTTGCCTTTACGGCATCATTATCAATTTTGTCTATACGCCTTGGTTGACAACGATTTGCAACGGTAACTCAACCCGGGTTTTCTTTCTCTTTAGCG
Source organism: Chrysanthemum makinoi (assembly GCA_910596185.1). Classification (NCBI taxonomy): domain Eukaryota; kingdom Viridiplantae; phylum Streptophyta; class Magnoliopsida; order Asterales; family Asteraceae; genus Chrysanthemum; species Chrysanthemum makinoi. Next base: position 128,686,189 of record OU343225.1, read on the forward strand.
TGGGCATCAACATTGTATGCTTAGTCCCCATCCACGCCATTTGTGACACGCCTGTGATCGTAGCAGAGTGTTCATCAAGACATTGCAATTAACAATCACATTTGATTAGCAGAACACCCTCTATAGTTTATCAGCATTTAAAGTACTTCATGATCATGAGGTGTTGATCGGCTGCCGTGCAATGAACAATGGCATCTTCCTTACACGTGAGCGACCTTCTGGACTTACCATCAACATTAAACACGCCTTCATGAGCCGTATTTCATGTGCTTGAACGCTTTTCTCAGGTTTATCATCTTAACAGCACCACCTCACTTTCGTTGTTTCATCCATCTTCATTTTTGTGAGTTTTCTTCATCTATCTAACACGTTTTTGCCGTGAAGACACATAAGCGAGAGAAATCATCTTAGCTCCACTGTTCATCTAAGCATCTGTTTCCCTGTAATTATACAACAATAACACATCTATATGGATGACCAACTATATCAAAAGATGTATGAATAGTGCGAGGGTGGAATTTATATATGTACTTCAACGGTGCGATTGAAGCGTTTCATTCAAATTGGAGGTAAATTCAAATGGTGGGATCATGATGCGGAATGTGATCATCTAACGGCAATGGTTAGTCGTGAAGACAATATTCAGTGCGACTAGTTGATGGAAGCGGCGGGTCTATATAAGTAAGACCGACTTGTTCATTTTTTAGGCATTTACACAGCTCGATTTGTCATGATTCGTAGTTAACGGTAGGATTTAGGTATGTAACAAAAAGCGATAAAATAAAAAAGTACTACTAAAGGAACATAACCTTATTATAATCAGCGAATTAACATCGAGCGAAGATCAAAAGAAACTAGAACTACCATTCCATTTTTTTCATCAATGGGACTTTGTCGAGAACAAGCCTCATCAGGTTAGTGCGTATGAGGTTGAAGTCGATATTTAAAATATCTGTCAATAATAC
>OU343225.1:128687253-128786107 GCA_910596185.1 Chrysanthemum makinoi
TTTCATGGTTAATAGTTGATACAGGAGATGATCCCTGATCTTTTAAATCAAATCTATCTGATCTATTATTGAATATCCATAATTTTAAAGTTTAAAAGCTTTGTTAGTACAATATATTGAACTTTATAATAGTTTTAAAGGGCATTTTGTTGTCGGATGGGGTAATTACCATTCTAGGCTGAAAAGCACTTGAGAAGTCTAATCTCTAAACAGCCCCTATGCTATTCTAAGCAACTAATAAGCTACTAAGGGACTAAAGGGAAACACTAATAAGCTATAGAGAACTTACATAAACTTATTGGATCAAGCTACATTAAGTAAATAAGCTAAAAGGAAGGGAACAAGGATGCTGTAGCATTAGATTTAGGGGGCAGAAAACGGCTAATGCTAGTCCTAAATAAGCTAATAGATAAGCACTAAAAGGCTAACTAAGGGCAAACATTTAAAATCCATACTGTAGGCTAGCTAAAGAAGCTATAATCAAAAAAATAAAACAACAGATTAAGCTAAAAATCAGCTTAGCAATCAGCTGATCAGGACAGATTATACTTGATGCAGGGGAAGAATGGGCCAAACCATCAACTTTGAGCCATCAGCAGCCTATGTAAATGAATTTTTTTAATTTTTTTCCTTATGGGATTAGTGAAACCATCTATTGAAAATTCTATTTTTAATTTTTACAAATTTTTATGACGAACTAAAAATGATTTAAAAAGCTATGCTAAGACTGATAAAATGAGCGTGGAACATGAAAACTACTGCTCTTATTAGTGAAACCATCACTTGCTTTATTGAGGTATCGAATAATATTCTTATTAGTTTAGAGAAATCAACTTCTAGGAATTGTTATAGTATTTTTACTCATTTTGTAAGTGTCCGCATTTCTTTAGTGACCTTTATGAGCGTGGAACATGAAAACTACCGCTCTTATTATGCTTACCATGAAATTAAGTGTGAATTTTGATGTTATAACTTATTTAACTTCATATGTCTTCGTCTCTTATATTTGTAGGTTCTGATCCCATCTTCGTCCCCAAACTTGAAGAACAGTTTAACAGTCTTACATCAGGTTCCTGAAGGTCATGTAAGGGTTTACTGGCTAGGAGGTGCTCTCCAGAAGACAACTACAACTCCAGGTTTGTTAATAGTACTTCATACATGAACGTTTTTGTGCTATAGAACAACCAAATATTTCCTTTGTTTATACATTTGGTATGTCTTGGATTCTAGGTTTTCATCTGAAGTTACCTCTAATAACCCATTACGAGCCTGTTCAGGTGACCCTTCAGACAGATCTGGTAAGTATGTCCTAAATATGCTGAAGAACCGATGCATCATTGAACTTCTTAGTAAGAGTAAATTGGTTGATAATGTTTGATATATAATAGGTGAGGGATATACCTTGTGGGACAAAAGGAGGTGTTATGATCAACTTCAATAGGATAGAGGTAAACCTTTAAATACAAGGATATTGGCACAAGTGCTTATAGTTTAGCATTCATAGTGCTTTATTTATAGTTTTTTTCTTCTACAGGTTGTTAACCGCCTCAACAAGGAAGCTGTGTATGATACCCTTCTCAATTATGGTGTACAGTATGACCATACTTGGATATATGACAAAATTCATCATGAGATCAATCAATTCTGTAGTGTTCACTCCCTTCAAGAAGTTTATATTGACAAGTTTGATCAGGTATTAAGTAACTCTATTATATGTCCTGTTTTCTAAATTAGGTGTTTGAAAGCAGTTCATATCATTTTAGTAAGAGGATACACTTATGGTATATCAATTTTTTTTGTATGCATACTTCATATGTCTTATTTACGAATGTTCATTTAAAGGAGCATATCTATATTTGACATATAAAAAGCAATGTCATTAATACCAGATTTGCATTAATTGAGCCAATCATGTAAATATTCAGATTGATGAAACAATGAAAGATGCTCTTCAAGCAGATTGTACGCGTATGCACCAGCATTGAAATTATCAGTGTCCGTGTCACAAAGCCTAGAATCCCAGAGAGTGTAAGGCAAAATTTCGAACAGATGGAAGAAGAACGCACCAAGGTACATCTTTATTTTTAGCTTTCCACTCTTCAACGTTTCCCATATACAGTTGAAACTTTTGCATGCATTTGTTGTTTACTCAATTCATTTTCATCATTTTAGAAGGATCTCGCTTCCTATATAATGCATGTTCATTTCTAGACTAACAAGCTATGACTTTGCATTTTATAAAATGAATTGCTTAACATTAGCTACGTGAATAATACTAACGAGTGACATTACTAATACATCTCTCTTAGTATTCATTTTCAAATTATGTATCATTAAATTATTAAATATTCAAGGTATATATGACTACTTAACATTTCTTGCCAATGATCTCAGAATAAGGATGCAGAAGTAACTTTGAAATTAGGGAGCACATCCAACAAAAGAGAACAATATCGATTAATGAGAGATGCAATGGAGAAAAGGTTCATTAGAATTACTCGCGGTTTAATAGTAGGTGGTGTTCGGCTTGGAATATGTTTTGGTGCATTTTATGGGTTGCAAAGTCTTCTTCTGCCGAAGAGAGGAGTTCATGATGTCTATAATGTTGTTGCACTGGTTCGCTATCACGCTACATTTGGTCTAATCAGTAAGAAGTTTTAATAAACACACATATATGTGTCAAAAATTGGAAATTGGCTTTACATGCATATTTGGCAGATAGTTTTATGTTATAATGGCATTTGACATGCTTTTCTTCTGTATCATATGAAGTGCATGTTTGTGTAGGATCGATATATTTATTGTGTTGATGATTCGGGTGGTGTTGGATGATCAAAATACATGTTAGCCATTAGAGAGAGAAAGTAGAGAGTTGGGTGTTTTCTTGGTAGAGACTTGATGAACAAATTATGAAAGGTTAGATTGAAAAGCACCACCCTTCCATGGATGGAAGGGGTATTTATAGTTACACAATACACGACCTCCTATCGCCTGGATCGGTATACATGGGTAAAGACCCGTTCTTCCTCCACGGTGTTACACTAAACTAAACTACGCTACAAACTAACTAATAAGCTACTAAATAACGTAACAAACGACAAGTCTACGAGCTAAACTATGCTGGATAATATTTGGGGTGACCGACACTTTAACATGGAATTTCCAATTCCTAACAATCTCCCCCTAAGGGAGGTCACCCCAAGATTTACATTTTGAATCCTAGCATTCTTTCTTTGTCTTTGTTCTTGAGCTCGTAGACTTCAATTCTTCAATTCCGCAATCTTTGTGCATTAGTAGCGATTCTTTAAAGTCCGCATTGAATTGTACTTTTAGTGGAGGCCTTTAACTGATCCACATCTTTGATGATCATTAAGCTTTCTTTGAGATCATCAACCCAGTAAATCTCGGATCACCCTTGTTGTGTTGCCATCATGTGAAGTTGTGACTTTCGGACCGACATGCTCACACTTTCGGGATCATGACATCTTTCCATCAGTAGCGGAAGCCTTCTGGTTCATGATATTTGCGGCGAAGCGAAGCATAGTATGAAATATCGAGAGCGGTTATGTAGATATGTATCAGTCATGATTTCTTCAAATTAAGTGTGGATGCTGTGAGCATGCGGCTTTGGATTGACTCAATTATGATCAACTCAACCGTCAAATGTACGCAAAAACAACAGTTAGCAAAAAAGCGCACGAAAGTGTCTTTGATCACTTTCGTTGAATTGAGGTACACGGCCCACGGTTCCCGTTGATCAGTACAAGTCTGCTTGTGATCGGTATAATTCGAAGAATCTCCTTGACAGGATTTCGCAGTTGTTCTAGTGTTCACAAACCGGCGTCTCAAAGAAAACAACACGGAGTGAGTGAACCAGCGAATTTGAGATTCACGATTGATGAAAATTGATTTGAAAACAATCGTTTATTGCTTAGAAGAAAGAGTTTTGCAATACGACGAAGGTTTTATGAGAAAGATCAATTTTCAATCAAAATACTTTTTATATTTGAAATGAGTACACATTCGATGTGCTAGAGAAAAGAAGATTCGCACATCGAACGGTTTTTCAAAAGTATTTTTCAATCAGAGAGATACTTTTGTGTTTGAAAATGAATACACATTCGATCGCTAGAGAAAGAAGATTTGCACATCGAACGGTTTTTCAAAAGTATTCAATTCATTTCTGGACCAAGGTTGATTTACAGTGAATCGCCGTTTCTATCCAGTTGTCACAAGTTTGATCTTTTAGAAAAGATCTCACATGTCACCTACCAAGAGCTTGTTTGATGTTGGCTCTAGAAGGATTTCCATCTTCATCGTGAATATTTAACATATCACTCGGATGTTCTGGCAATACCACAAGGATAATGCGTAGGACTCTTAATATATTCTTACTTTCCACATTGTGTGAAACAACAAGTCTTCATTAATTTTGTGTCCTAATGAGATATTGTGGATGATCTCTTGGCTCTAGACTCAATGGTGCACATTTGGTTCCTATGCCGGAGACTAGGGAGAGGGTCTCCTTCTTCAATATCAACAATCTCTAAGAGAAAGTCGATAGATTACGTAGGTTCCCCGTGAGAATGAAACAAGTCCTTTTAAGAGGAACTTGAGTAGCTTGGGATGTTTAGTGCAGGCGTCAACTGGGTCCATGACGTCTTGTCTTCAATACCGGTTACCTTGGTAAACACCAATAGCATATGTATTGAACCCGTTTCCGCCTAAGGTTGAATTATTGGAGAGCTATTTCTTTTCACCCTTTTTCATATTCAATTCTTTTTCATTCTTCAACCCCTTCAGTGCTTACCGAGACTTCATAACTAGAACCTTGTTGGGTTTATTCCAGTACTAGCTCGTCTCAGTCCGCACTCTTCCCATATTCTCATTTTTCTCCTTTTTTTTTCATCATACCTAAGGACTTTTGCACTAACTAGTGAATTGTCCCTGGGTAGATCCCTCCGGCTCTGGCGGGATCGTGGGAACAAATACCTAACCTAACCATCCTTATAACACCATGCATAAAGTAAATTGGTCGGTCTTTTGGTATTGTTCTTTCCTTCCATGAAACCAATTGAAAAATCATTTGAAAAAACAATCAAGGTACTTGTGATACGAGATCAAAGCATTTTGTACCTTAATAGTTTTGATCATTTAGAAAACCTCCCTCTCAACATGTGCATATGATTTAGAAATTGTTTAGCACATGGAGGCAAAAGGACTTTGAAATATTTTCTTTGATCACAATTTTCATACGAAAAAAGCCATTTGATTTTCATGGTAAAATTCTCCCCTTAATATGTGCTGTATGATATTTAAAATCATTTTATTACATAGAGGAAAGAGTTCTTTTGAAGTACATCCACGATCACAAAAGCCATTAAGAAACCATTTGAAAACTCAATCAAGGTACTTTATAAATCTCTTTAAAAAGCTTTTGTACCTCGAATATGCTCCCCTCAATATGTGCATCAATATATGAAAGAGTTTAGCACATATGAGAGAGCAGCCTGCACAATTAAATCAAAACGATCACCTTTCATCAAATTTCATAATTAAATCACAAATTCTCCCCGATCAAAAATATCAAACCCTTTGAGATTTTGGATCCCAAGTGATTTAATAAGGTTTAGAAAACATGGGAGAATATGTAGCCAAGTTTAAATACTCATCTCGTTTTTAGATAAATCCTCCTCCTCATCATGTGCATTGTGTATTTGAAATCGTTTGGCACATGGAGGCAGGAGTGCCTTTGATGGACTAAAACCAATTCCATTTAAAACAGATTTGAGATTTAAATCACGATCTCTACCCCGATCAAAAATTTCAAACCATTTGAGATTTGTGATCCCAAAAGATTTAAATCATTTAGAAGATTTTGGGGAAAAACGTGGCAAGATTTGATTTTGAAAATGACGATAATGGGACCATTTTAAGACATTTAAAGATTGTTAGTGTCATGTATGATTGTTTTAAGAGATCTTTAAGTAAAATAAAACAATTTCACAATCAAACAAGAACAGAAAAATTTCATTTTGAAAGACCTTGATTCTAAAGAAAAATCATACCATGACATAACATTAAATCTTTAGATCACCACTTTATTTCGTACAAATTGGAACTTTTGTGAAGAAATATCGTTTGAAAATATTATATTTTAAATCACTCTCCCCTCAATCCATGACAGAAGTCAATAATTGAGTGACTTAGGTTTTGATAAAATGAAGTCCGGTGATTTTCAAAATTAACTCCAATTAATTTTCAAAACAATATTTTCCATTTTCAAAACAATTTAATCAAATTATTCAAAATTGTTTAAAAATGGTATCCTCGCACAAAGATACGTTAGGTGGATGAGTGCTTTTGTTGTTGTTGCTTTGTAGGGCTTGGAAGAAAACCGTCTGCAGATGCAATGAGACTTCTTCTTACGTTGCATTTTGAATGCCAACTGAGGTCAAATTAAGCTCCGTTTCTTCAATCACTTAGAAGAAAACCATCTGTTGATGCAGTGAGACCTCTTACGTTGCATTTATACCAACTCTCCATTGAAGTCCAATTAAGCTCCGTTTCTTCATTTGTCAACCCAAGAAATATTTACCCTTTCCTTTCGGCATCCAATCATCTTCAATTGTGGGATCCGGATCGGGAACATTCTTATATACCAATATACCTGCATACGTTAGTGAACACACATATAGATATATGGTGGTCGACATCACCCAAACAACAATCGACTAATAAAAGTCAATTCAACATATCAATCAGATCAAATAAAGCATGGGTTTAAACTGTCTAATCATCTAATCCTAGCAATCATATCCTAGGCACCTAGTCCTTCAACATAGGTTAACAACATTTTTAATTAAGCATATTAGGATAATTAGATAAGTCCGATAGATGATATAAATTTGAAAACATTCTCCCCTCAATCAATGACTCATTTTCGAAAAAAGTTTAAAGGCGCTGAAGTCATTGATTGAGTTTTCAATTTATACGAAAACTGAACTGATTGATTTTCAAGCAACTCATTTACCACCACTTTATGAAAACAACAAATATTTTTCTGAAGAATTTTAGACGGAAAAACATTTGTGTAGGAACAGTAGTCCTTGACATACTTTCCTCATTTTGTTTTTGGATAAGTGCACGAAATATTTGAAAAATGGTTTAGCTTAACACTTTCCCTCTTTGAAGCGGGTTGCTATCGAAATAATAGCAAGCCATAGTTTAAGCACGGTTACAGATCGAGAAGTAGCGCAAGCCATATTATTATTTATTTATATTTTATTTTTTTTGAGACATGTTTAGAAAGAAATATTTACACCTTCTGCTCGAACTTCATCTAAAGTCCCGTGCCATTATTGAATGAAATTTCTAAGATCGTAGATGTTATCGATACCAGAAGACATGTCTTTAGAAAACATATTTTTGGTATTTTTTTAATTTTCTGATTTTTATGGGTTTTTGTTGATTTTATATTTTTGTATTATGTTTTTGAAAAATATATACATAGATAGAGTAGATGATATAATTTAAGAGGATGATGATACGATGCAGAGATAGTGATATCAGTAGCACGTCATAGAAGATAGAATTCGATCTCCTAAACTTCCACCACCAAAGCTTTGAGACTCTTGAATGGGGAGAAATTGAGCCTGAGAAAGTGAGACTTTGGTAGCTTCCCTCATCACCGTCAATCTTGAATAAAGACCATTTTCCCAAGAAGAAGAATGAGAAGAAGCATCTCATTGAATGAAGCTCAGACCCGAAGAACATGAGAACACCGAGGTAACAAGTTAAAGACATTGATCGTCTTAGCGGTTATCAAATCCGGAATAACTGATGAAGACCGATCCACATGAACCATTGTCGTCCCAATGTACACATTAATCTTCTAGATTGACGGTTGTCTTATCAGGGAACAATACATCAACATCTTCATTTTACCAAATGCATTCGGTTATCTTCCATATAACCAATCAGCCCATAATGTACACAAGTACCCAACCAGAGAAGAGACAACAACATCACACTAACTGGTTGAATCAGCGATCTCTATCTGGGATGTCAACTCTAGAATGACTGATTAAGCTCGTCATGAATATGTTGTGAATACGATGTATACATATATCTCCCACGATGTTCGTCTCATCGAATCATCATTACATTGTGTACATGAAGCACTAACCGAAGCACTTTCATAAATCATATAGAAGATGTCGATATGCAATATCATCTCACAAACCAAATATTCTTCTCACATTTTAATAATCTTCTAAGCTGAACATAGTAACACATACCAAAGTCTCCGATGAGACCATTTCCTCCAATTAGTTGAATAATACACCAAAGGCTACGAGTTAAACAGAGTTTCTCTCTGGTTATGACCATTTTCTTCCGGGATAACTTCCAGGTAAGTGTAAGTTCATCATGTGTACTCGTTGTGCTTTTAGATATATGTATCCATCCCCTTGCGGTTTTGATACCTCAGTTCAATAAAACATAATATACCCAAAAACTAGAAATCTTGTGTAGAAGAACAAATAGCCCAAATGAATCCTGTGAGAATCAAGCAATGGAAACTCCTAAACTATATTTTATCAACCCATATGTAGACAATTTGAAGTGACCATCGATGAAGAATACAGATATACCAAACTTGAAAGCGAAGTCAAATTCCCACATTTTGTATCTTAAGCCACTTAACAATGGAAGAACGGTTATTAGAATTTATGCTTCAAGAAAATTCATAAGTACTCACTACTCAAGCAAAAGTATAGACTTAATTTAACACACTCTTGCGGTGCATCATGACATATCCTGTGATGTGTTGGGGTTGGTAAACTTTGGACCTGGCGAAGGAATTACGAACTACTTGGAACTATTTGAAATTCCTCTTTTGGATCTGTTGAAGTAATGGCGAAAAGTTTCTTGAAGAAGGAACGAATTCTGCAAGTTTATTCAATTTGAAGTGATAATCGGTCGTGATTCTGTGAAAGTGCTTATCGTGGGAGAGATAAGCCTGCATGAGTATGTAGGAAAAGTCGTGCCGTATGTATAGGTTGGCGCCGTATTATATAGAGCTTACTCAGAATAAACAATATGATGAGTAAAACAATATGATTAGTTGCATGCTTGTCTAAGATGCATGCGTTCTTTGTGTTTGTATTAAGAGCATACGTTAAAAATGCTCGTGAATGATTAGATGGTTTTCTTGCCTATAAAAGGAACCATAAGAGTATGTAATAGATAAGTTTTTCTTAAGTCTTTCAAGTCTTGTTAAACATCGAAACATAGAGTTTCAATTATAAAAGATCCATAGAGGATCAAAGAGTTCTTAGTTATTATAACTTGTATTTACTTTCCGCTATAAAATACGAAGTTGTAGAGATCTTCTATTAGTTTGCTTGTGATTACATAGGCAACACTAACGATCTCCGAGTGCTTAAGATCTATCAAGAGGTCTTTGTGTTTGACAAGTGGTATCAGAGCCTCGGGAAAGTCTCTACGATACTAAGAACCATTCATACCCTCATACAACCAAACATACCCTCACCATGCCCGATCTGATAATGGCTGAAGTCACCAACACAAACAACACCAACACCACTTCCATGCAACAGCTTAGTCTTTCAAACAAGTGGTAAATTTCCTTATTTAAAAAGGGAAGAATATGATCTTTGGACTATGAAGATGGAAAACTGGATTTCCAATATTGATTGGAATCGGTGGGAGGTGGTGAAGAAAGCAGTTAAAGAAAATGATTCAGAGGGGATGGGAAGTTTATCATGGCTCTCCCAAAGCTGCTGAAGAAGTCTTGGCCATGAGAGAGCACAAAGTAAAAACTATTCTGCTTCAAGCCATTCCTGAAGATCACCGGTGTGATTTTCACCATATGGATGATGCAAAGGACATATGGATGGCTCTCAAAGCAAGGTTCGGTGGAAATGAAGAATCAAAAGAATGAGAAGTCCATCTTGAGGCAACAATTTCAAGACTTCAATATCTCCGAAGAAGAAGGTATCCACAAAGGATACGACAGGTTCCATAGGTTTTGAGTCACTAACCCGGTGAATGCAAACTGATAATGATGACTGCAACTCAAAGTTCCTTCGATCCTTGCCTCCATCGTGGTTACATGTAAGTATAGCCCTCAAGGCTAAAGGTGGGTTGGACATGCTCACCTTTGATGAGCACTACATGACTTTAGAACTCTTGAACCTGATGTCAGAACTCCATACCGTACATCTTCTTCTGGTCATGCAGCTTTTGTTGGGACATCTCACTCCAACATGATGGTACAATCCTAGTTCCACTACTCCATCATCTCCAAGTTCCAACTACTTTCCATCATCATCTTGTGCTCCGCTCCACCACATATACTCGTCCCACTCCACCATGTCATCAAACTAAGTCTAGTAGTGTGATGGAGGATGTTCTTCATTCTTTGTTGCGATTATGATACTCAGCAGTATCTTGCATATGAAGACTTTGATCAGGTGGACCCACTTGAAATGGAGGAAATGAAACGAAAATGCAGTGGCATTGCGTCGATGGACATCAAAAGGTTTGAAGAAAAGTCTGGAAGGAAGTTTGCTTTCAAGGGAAAGGAACCGGCTTCGCTTTGATAGGAGAAAGGTCAAGTGTTTCACTTGTCACCAGATGGGGCATTTCTCAAGGGAATGTAAAGACAGGAAGAGTGGAGATGGAGCCAACTACCTCTCTATCAGAACAATGAGGAAGTCGGAGCTTCAGACCCTTCTTACCATGGATGAACAGGTCAACGGGTCGCACATGAACCAGTGAATGAGGAAGCTCATGATCTTGATAAGCTTGGATTGGCGGCAAGGTGTACTTCAGATGAAAGGCATGATCAGTTTGCCTTGATGGGACTATCTCAGGTACACAACTGTATATTTGGTTGTAGTCTTAGATACAATGAACTTAAAGAAGAATATGATGCCATGAAACCTAAGTTTGATGAATGCTATGTTGAAAATGAAGCTCATAAACTAGCATTAAAACAGTAGAAAGACAAAAAGTATGGTTTCAAAAGAATCAAATAGCTTATGAAGAAAAAATAAAGGTGTTATAGTTTGATCTAGAAGTTGCAAATAATTACTTAAAGTTTGCCGAGAAAGCAAAGGATGAAGCGTAATCGAGAACCTAGAGCTTAAAGAAAAGGTAGCTGAGGAAATAACTAGGAATAAACAATGGTTAATTTCAGGTGATAATCTGGCTAGAGAACTCTATAACAGATCAATCAAGTAACCTCCGGCTTAGGATTAGGCTTTCAAAAATATGTTGGAGTAGGAGCTAGGTATGATGGTCGTAAATCCACACCGGCAGGTTAGCTAACTTTGTAAAGAGGGTAATATGCATGCTGTCCCCGGACCTATTAGAGGTGAATTTATGCCCATGACCTATCCATCATGTGACTTTGATGGATCACATCATCTATATGGCGAAAGTCAAAAGACTTGCCATACCTCATCTAATGATTTTGTCTCTTGCTTTGACAAGGACAATTCATCGGATCAATGGTCTACTTCCTATGAAAGCCGTGATTCAAATGAGAAGTCTGACCTTTCCAAGCCCTCAGCCTACACCCAAGCTTGCACCACGCAGTCTACTTACAAGCCTTCTAAGGAAGCTGCTGAGGAATCAACTTCCAAGACAGTCTCTTCTGAAGACTTGTCTTTTAAATCTTTGAATAATCAGTCTGTTAAAAACAATTCCTTGAATGTTTCTGTTTTAAGTACTTCTGCACGTAATCAAACATCTCCCTATTTGAATAAATCTTCCAAGAAGAAGACATGTTTTGTATGTGGAAGTAAATTTCATTTAATTAAGGATTGTGATTTTTATGAGTAAAGATTGGGTACATGTGCTACTCACCAGAAACATAAATCTAAGTGGACCAATGTTGATAATATTCCACCTTATGTCCCACAAGTTGCTAATCTCTCGACTCATTGGAGAGGTTCAGCTACTGACCTTATGTGAAACCAACTAGCCCATACTTCAAACATGGTTATTGGCCTACTTATGTTGACTCTATGTATGCTGGGATGGGATATGGGAGTACTGCTGTGAAGCCCTCAGCAGGTTGTTCTTGGACTATCAAGGGACCAAATCATCAATGGAGGACCAAGAATAATGGTGGATCCTCTAGATCTTCATGTCCCACACTGTGATCCACAAGGCGGTTCAAGTCAGAATGACTTGAACCTCCATTGAATATAACAAGATGTATATATTTTATTTTTGTTTGTAGGATCATCCCCTTAAGCATAAGAATATTGGTATTGTTGATAGTGGTTGTTCCGAAGCATGTCCGGGGAACAGGATATGATGCAATTTTGTTCCTATAGAAGGAGGAGGCAATGTGACTTTTGGAGGAAGTGATGGGAGTATCACAGGGAAAGGCACCATAAAGACACCTCATCCTGGATTTTGAAAATGTGTACTATGTTAAGGAACTTCAGCATTTCAACTTGTTCTCCATTTCACAAATCTGTGACACTAAGAACAAAGTTCTCTTCACCGAGAATGAATGTTTTGTCTGTCTAAAGACTTCAATCTCCCAGAAGAAACTTCAATTCTGCTGAAGGTTCCTCGAACTCACAATTTATACACATTCAACCTTAATGAAGTTCAACCCGGTGGTGACCTCACGTGTTTGGTGGCTAAAGCATCACTTGATGAATCTACTAAATGGCATAGAAGGATGGCTCATGTGAATTTCAAGACCATAAACAAACTCTCTAAAATGGGTCTTGTTGAAGGTCTTCCCACCAAAGTATTCACCAATGATCATAATTGTGTTGCATGCAACAAAGGAAAACAACACAGAGCCTCTTACAAAGCTATCAATGCTATGAGCATCATTTCGGAACCTCTTCAGTTGCTCCACATGGATCTGTTTGGTCCAACTCAAGTTAGAAGCATTGATCATAAGTACTTCTGTTTGGTTATCACTGATGGCTATAGCATATTTTGTTGGGTTTTCTTTCTCAGAACCAAAGATGAAACATCTCAGTGCCGACCGAATTCATCACTGTTGTTGAAAATCAGTTGAACAAAAAGGTTAAGGGAATTCGGTGTGATAATGGGACAGAGTTCAAAAATGCTATTCTTATAGAACTGTGGGTCAAGGCATAAAAAGGGACTATAGTAATCCAAGAACCCCACAACAAAATAGGGTGGCTGAAAGAAAGAATAGGACCTTAATAGAGGCCGCTAGGTCAATGCTTGCACTCTAAACTACCCACCATGTTCGGATCGTGAATCTGTAAGTTGGCCTTCGTGCTATGTGGAACAGGGTCTCCATTACTCGACCACAACTCAAAACACCATATGAACTTCTCTTTGGGAAGGTTCCTGTCATTCACTACCTAAAACCTTTTGGGTGTCAAGTGACCATTTGAACACCAGGATCCGTGGGAAAGTTTGATGAAAAGGTGATGATGGCTATATTGTGGGTTATTCACTCATAGTAAAGCATACAGAGTGTACAATTTGCAAGCCAAGAAGATAGAGGAGACGTTGAATCTGAGATTTTTGGAAGATAAGCCTAATGTTCAAGGACAAGGTCATACGTGGTCCTTTGACCTTGACTACTTAACTAATTATTTGGGTTACACCGACATTTGCTAACCAAAATGCAGATCCTCAAGAGTCTCCCACTAACAATGCAGGTTCCTTAGATGATGATTCTGAAAATGAGTTTGAAGATGATGAGCAACCTATACTTGTGCCTTTCTCCCTAACAACATTGCGGTGCCACCTCCAAGGATATTATTGATACGAGTGATGAAGATGAATCACATTATGTTGAGGACCTTGCTAGGCTTCAGACTCAAGAATTTGCAGCTAAACTTGAAGCAGAGAAACCTAATGGAGAGGTTGCTAATGAAGGAGTCTGTGGAAACCAGCATGTTTCCGCCGGGGTTGATTCTGTCACACCTTCCCTCCTCAATCCTCTGAAGGCTATGTTTGCTTCTTCTCATGTTCCTTTTCAAGTGTCTTCAGACTTTGGTGAACCCTATACACGCTTTCCAAAACCTTCTGATCTTGGAAATCATCAACCCAAAGTTGGCATCTTCACCTCACCCTCTTATGATGCTGAATTTGAACCAACCATCACTAATCTTGATTCATCCATTGAAGTCAACCCCACTACTACTCAGAGGATCAATATTGCTCATCCTCAATCCAACATTATAGGTGATCTTTTGGCACCTGTTCGAACTCGAAGGGCTATCTCCAGTCCTCGTTTGGACAGATTATGCTTTCTCTTATGTCTCCAACCAGCAAGAGACAATCACACAGACTTCAAGCATTGTTCTGCTTGTTTTCTTTCTCAAGTGGAACCAACAAGTTTTTCTCAAGCCCTTAACGATTCAAGCTGGCTAGAAGCAATGCAAGAAGAGATGCAACAATTTCACAATCAGCAGGTTTGGATCTTGGTTCCACTCCCTGATGGCAAATATGCCATTGGGACAAAGTGGATTTGAAGAATAAGAGAGATGCTCGGGTGTTGTGATCAAAAACAAAGCAAGATTAGTGGCTCAAGGTTTCAGGCAAGAGGAGGGGATTGATTATGATGAAGTGTTTACCCTGTTGCGAGTAGAAGCCATTGAATTTTCTGGCTTATGCTTCTTACATGGGCTTCATGGTATATCGTGATGGATGTTAAAGGTGCTTTTCCGTCATGGTGAGATTGAAGAGGAGGTTTATGTCTCAACCCAAGGGATTTGAAGACCCGATCACCCAAATCATGTTTACAAGGTTGTTAAAGCTCGTATGGCTTACATCGTGCACCTAGAGCGCTGGTATGCTAGGCTTTCATCATTTCACGAAGCATGGTTATGAGAGAGGTGCTATTGATAAAACTTGTTCCTCAAGAAGAATTACTCACATAATTCGGAGCAAGTTTATGTGGATGACATTATTTTTGGTTCCACAAACGAAACTTGGTGCAGGGAATTTGAGGAACTAATGAAGGGTGAATTTCAAATGAGTGCTATGGGAGAGCTTACTTTCTTTTGGGTCTCCAGGTTCAGCAGAAACAAGATGGCATTTTTATCTGTCAAGATAAATATGTGAGGGACATTTTGAAAAAGTTTGGTATGGAAGGTGTTAGGACTGCCACAACACCTTATGAAGCTCCAAAGACTAGAGCAAATAATGAACCAGATCTACCTGTGAATGTTCATCTGCACAGGTCCATGATTGGTTCATTGATGTATCTAACAAAACTTCAAGACCGATATTACTTTTGCTGTGAGTGTTTGTTCTCGACATCAAGTCACTCCACTTTCTTCCTATCTCAATGCTGTCAAGAAGATCTTTAAGTACCTCAAAGGCCAACCTCTTTTAGGCCTTTGGTACCCAAAAGAATCTCCTTTCAAGTTGGAAGCATATAGTGACAGTGATTATGCTGGTGCAAATCTGGATAGAAGATCCACAACTGGGGCGCCAATTTCGGGCAAGAGGTTGATTTCTTGGCAATGCAAGAAACAAACCATTGTGGTCGCCTCAACCATCTTTGAGAGTATGTGGCTGCTGCAAATTGTTGGCGGTCAGGGTCCTTTGGATTCAAAACCAATTGCTGGACTATGGGTACAATTTCATGAACACTACAATTCATATAGATAATCAAAGTACCATCTGCATAGTCAAAAATCCAGTTTTTCACAGTCGGACAAAACACATTGAAATCAGGCACCACTTTATAAGAGATGCTTATGAAAAACATTTAATAAAAGTGGCTAAAATCCATACCGATGATAATGTGGCACTTTATTAACAAAGCTTTTGATGGACCAAGGTTTCAACACCTCGTGGTCAATATTGGAATGTTAAACCCTTGATTGCATCGTTGAAGGGAGGCATAGGCCTCGGGGAGGCATATGCCTCAGAGGAGGATTTGTGCAAACTCTGCATATTTTTGTATATTATTTGTCTACTAACACTAACTTCTTAATATTTCTCTAGTTTGTGTGTTTTTGTGTTGTGTATGTTTTTGTGTCTGTTTTGTAGTTGTGTATCTGCATTTTGTCTCTGCCTTTATCGGATTGCGATTTTGTATATCCCATGATCAAGATCAAATTCATCAAGTGTGGTTCATTAGTACATGGTCAAGATAGCTAAAAGAGTGTTGCTAGTTTCTTCTGATATCAAAAGTACTAAAGCAAACAATTTGATTCCACTGAAGTAATAATTCTGAAGAAAATAAATTGAAGTCAAATTGTTCATTCATTCATTCAAGAAACAGTTTAGATTACAGACATGCTTACATAAAGTCAACCTATCGCATATGCATCTTCAAGATAATGAAATGTACACTTAAGCTAATCTAATCTAGTGTATATCCTTCATTCCAAATCTAAGTGAATGTGTTGATATGCATTAGATGATGGCTTGTTGGTGCTGGTCTTGCATAACCATTCATTCCGTCTTACTAGATGGTTGGATATGCATGACCAGCACGACGAAGATGCTAAGGACCAAAATGGGAGGATGGATTGATGCAAACGATTGATGATGACGATGACCACGCAGGATGACGGAGAAAAATAACGTGTCCTGTGTGCTTCATCTATGCATTTCAACCAAAATGCAATCGATCCACCCTCTCTAAGCCCTTCTATTATACGATGTGTGTTGATACACCAAAAGATGGTGCGCTGAGACCAAGAACCACCTCTCTATTTGGGAGTGGCGATTCACGAGGTCTTTGTTGAGACCGAGGTGCTGGAGGTTGGGAGTAAGAAGTTCCCTCCTTATAGGAGTCATCGAATCATCGCAGATTCACTTGGATTCACTACATGTCATCTTCCAAGAAGGAAGAAAAGGTGATTTATTTAGTCGTGGATAGGGGTGAGGAAAGTAATACTACCATGGGTTTGATTCACCACTTGATGATGATGAAGAAGATAATGAAGATGAGGTTGTGAGATCTATGATCTCAGGTTTGGTATTCATGGTACAATTTTGTTGATTGGGGTTATTTTTGCATCTAGGGTTTGTGGTAAATATTTGGGGATCTTGGTGAAGAGATGAGTTACATTGGGATCATTTTATAGACGGGTTCGAGGCTCAATGAGTATTAATGCAAGTGGTTGGCACAGTAATTCTAGAATCTTACCAAAGATTTTCTTATCTTTGATGCATTCTGCTGAAGTTATAACTTCAGCAGATTGATCATGTGTTACTGCTGAAGTGTTATTTTGGATTAGGTCAAGCAAGTAGATTGGCTGAGTTTGAAAAGTCAAAGGAAAGTGAAGTATTGGCTCATCAACTTGAAACAGAGGATTTTCATCCTTAACTCCTGAGAGAAGAAGAGAACTAGATGCAATGCGGGTTAAGATGCCTCACAACACCGGGATGTTCTAACTCGAAGCAAGTCATTTCAAGACCTTCTCTTGCTCAAAGTATACTAGGTGGAGATTTCCTTAGTGACACTTATGTGGAGCGAATGATGGCTCAGGGAAGACAAAGGAAGCAAGAAGCTATTGCACAAAGGAAAGCCATCAAAGCTCAGAAGAACAAAGACAAACCTCCTTCTAAAGCTGAAATGAGAATGGTGGTGAAGAACCAATGCTCAATGTACAACTCTGGCTTAACAATGAAACAAGTCAAGGCTTTTCCCCATCATGTCCTGTTTCGCAAATATAACCAAATCATGAGGGAATGATCATCATCTTCAATACATTCTACCAACTTGAAAAGGATTGTTGAGAATGAAACTGCTCAAGAAGCCAAAAGACTTAAGTCGATGATGCTCCACCCAAGGTGACCTCTCCATCATTTCTGCTGAAGCAACTTCTCAAGTTGCTTCCTCTACTAACAAGGGTCAGATCGCCAACCATCTTCCAATTCTCCCGAAGCACTGATGTATCAGCTCCCAATTCATCAGTGGCACCTGTTGTCACACTAGAGGATTCTAAAGTTAAGGAAGCTGATCTTTTTCTAAATAAAACAAAAAGGGCCATAAAGATGCTCCACGGTGATGAATCCACTTCAGATCCAACTAAGTCTTCCTCTACCTCTTCAAGTCCTACCTCAAATGTTCAAGATGAAAATGCTCCCTCTGGGAAATCTATAAGCCTGGTAGGAGGAAGAAGATAATGGCCAAAAGATCTCCCCTGGATCTTGAAGCAGATAACTCAACGCTTCATTATAGGAGGGTTGCTGGCTGATTTTTCCATGAAGATCAAAATGCGTTAGAAGATTGGAAACTGAAGGATGATGAGATGAATGTCATTCATCGAAGGAACTCCCCTTCAATGGAATTCACCTTTCTAAAGGAAATTCTACACTTGGTAGACGGTATGACTTGATTTCTCTGTACACTCGAAGTTACCTCCCATTATGTAACAGGAACCACAAGGTTCTTGGATGTTCTTACCAGGAGATCTTCAAGTCCTATTAAACTCTCATATTCCCAATAGCAAGGCACATTCCATTTGGGAAAACTCACATCTAAGGGAAGGTTGCATCCCGGAGATTCTATCCTCTCCCGTGTACATGTGCTTGAGACTAAGAGTGGAATCACGCTATGCTTGCTAAAAGAAAGTATCCATTGCCCAGGAGACTTATGGAACGGATGCTTAGTCGAAATTGGAAATTCCTCCAGATCCAGGGCAATGAAAGACCGTATGCTTCAACAGCATGGGTTTGATCAAGACTCAACTTCTACAACAGCAATAGGCCTCATCCTCATCCTCATCATGACACTTGGTACTCTCTGCACTACCTTGTTTTGTTACTTTTAGTTTACATTATTTATATTTTTTTTCTGTTTTATTTCTTAAGAGGTAAAAGAGTTTCATAAAAGAAAAAAATCACAAAAACATCATTTTAAAATAGTGATAGCGTTATTTAATATAAATTAGCTTTTAATTTTCTTCTTCACCTATTACTAAGTACTCTCGGTTTATAATCGCTCTTAGTTAAAAAAATCTAACTTTTATGGGTTTGTTTGTTGTACCACTCGATGGTTTTTACTCACCGATGTACCTTGTGTATGTCAAAGAGTTGACTAGTCCAAAGGGTGACGCCTTTGGTAAAGACACATCAAATCGTTGATAGTAATGGTTTGCTCAAAATCATAGGGTATACAACCACCCATGCTTAATTGTTGAGGGTTGTATGGTCATCAATTCACCATGGTCTATTCCTTTTTGGAATCCAAGAATTGGCTAGCCCACATGTATATGGCATGTGGTAAAGGCAACTAAATCCATATTTGGTGCTCAATTCACCAATGCTAAGAATTGACTAGTCCCGAGCAAACGCTGGTAAAGACAAATCAAATCTGCTTATATGGTTGCCGGTTTGCCAATAAATCAGATGGTTATCAATGTACCATGGTTTTCGAACTCAAACATATGGCTACTCCAATAGTAATGGCTATTGGTAAAGAGACATCAAACCCATTATTTTCAATGATTCACCTCTCACAGAGTTAACACACACGGAAGTGATGAGAATAGTATGAAACTTATATGTTTTGATGTACATGATGTCATATGTTGCTCGCAAGATCCGGCATCACAGCTCATCATCATAGAGATGTTCCTCTTCTTAATCTTTGTTGTCTGATGTTCAACACAATCCTCAACAATTTTAAAAGATCTATCAAGGAAACTAGAACTTAACCTAGTCAAATTCCAGCTTTAGGGAGGATTGTTGGGAATTACCAGTAAACTACTGGAACTGAAGGAATTACGGAAAACTACTGGAACCGCTGAGTTCTACTGGATCTGAAGTAATGGCGAAAAGTTTCACGAAGAAGGAACGAATTCTCAAGTTATACTTCACGAAGTGATAATGCGGATCGTGATTCACTGAAGTGCTTATCCACGAGGAGAGATAAGCACGGTATGTAGGCGTATGTAGGAAAAGTCACCGCATGTATAGGTTGGCGCAGATATATAGAGCTTACTCAGAGTAAACAATATGATGAGTAAAACAATATGATTAGTTGCATGCTTGTCTAAGATGCATGCGTTCTTTGTGTTTGTATTAGGAGCATACGTTAAAAATGCTCGTGCGTGATTAGATGGTTTTTCTTGCCTATAAAAGGAACCATAAGAGTATGTAATAGATAAGTTTTTTCGGAAGTCTTTCAAGTCTTGTAAAACATCCAAAACATAGAGTTTCAATAATCAAAAGATCCATAGAGGATCAAAGAGTTCTTAGTTATTATAACTTGTATTTACTTTCCGCTATAAAATACGAGTTGTAGAGATCTTCTATTAGTTTGCTTGTGATTACATAGGCAACACTAACGATCTCCGAGTGCTTAAGATCTATCAAGAGGTCTTTGTGTTTGACACACTGAGTAAAACAAAGTAACTCCTAATAGTGATAGTTAACCAGGTCTTCAACCATCCACCTCGACTGCTGGTAACTAGATAACCCAAGACTTCAACTCAAATTCTTAAGCCCGCGCAAGTTATCAAATAAGAACACGCCTTTGTGAACGTCAACTTCAGCCTCAAATAAGTGATAAAGAGTAACTTGGTAATCAACTTGTGTCAAATGTCCAACACTTGATTAAACATAAAATCGGAAGAACATTGACCCAATGAATGAACCAGAGCAAATGATTCCTCAACATCAATGCATTCTTCCTCAAGGTATACCAGAAGCGATCTGGAAGATTTACTAAAAATGTCTTCTAGTAGGATGAGGAAGTCATTTTCCTTAATGTTCATGTGGTTGATTTATAGGCGTACAATGAGAGGAACAACAATCCGTGAAGATTTGGCAAAGGAATACCAAAGAGCGGATCATTATTCAAGAGTGCAACTACAATATCATGATAGTCATTATCAACGTTTGTGAAGTAACGGAGATAAGGTTTCTTGAGAGTTCTGAGAAGTACTTCTTAGATGGTGAAATAGTTGAGTCAGTAGAAATCGGAGCATGAGCTTTAATTTGGATGATCAACATTTGTTAGAGGTTGGAAGTACTCATCAAACATATCTTTGAAAAACAATGAATCCCAATTATCCTTAGTAATTGAAGCATTAGGCGTAGGAGGAGTGTCATCAAAAATCAAGCAATGAATCATTGCTAAAGAATATGAACAAGTCTAATTGGGGATTAAATTTTGGCTTTTCAATCTCCCCAATTAGTGCTCTCCCATAAACGGCGAATTTAAGATTTTCAAGTGTTCTTCTGACGGATTAAGAAGAAGTCTTTAGATCATCAAATGCAATTGCCTTTAGTCTTCTAATCATGTAGCGAAAATGTAGATTAGATTGTAGACTCGACCTTCTTCAAGATTGTCCGAATGGGGAAATAGACAGTTAACATCTTCTTCAGACCAAAGGCATTCCCGTTAACTTGTAAATAGAAAATCCCCTTAATTAAAATCTCTCCCAATCAAACAAGAACAGAACGATGTTGATCAAAGAAATCAGCCCAGCAACTAGAAGCACTTTGTCATTTAATCATATCAGCCCGTGTGAAGATGTCAACCAACGGCTTCTTCTCCCCCGATAAGAAGAATCTCGGTTCTTACATGAGTTAGGAGCCGTTTGACCATATATTCTCAAATATCAGTCAACCATGCAAAAAATTCACACTTTTCTCCCCTCAAGAATTGCATATGGAGATGGCATTCTTGATTAAACAAGTGATTATCATTCAAATGTATTCTATTCACACTTCTCCCCCGCAAAGTTAGCACATGATGTCGCCATCTTCATTATATTGAGCAAGTGGAATAAGAGTAATTATTAGTATTCCGATTCACTTGATGACTGAAGCGCATGGAAAAAGCATGAAGCATGTTGAAGAAGAATGTCGATGAGAATGGTCATAAAAATGGATATTTCTCTTCTTATGAAGATAAAGCGACCTAACTGCATTTCTTTTCTTTGAGGAACGGGCCGGAAGTGTTATCTGCAGACACCATAATGATGAAGTATGAGGCTGAATCGAATCCGAACATACGCCATAGCCGATTTAACTATCAATGTTGAGTAACTTGAACCCGTGAGTCATGAGATGTCAATCCTTTTGTTATCCATACTTTAAGCCAGTCCATGTATTGAAGGATCAAAGTATCAGCAACTGAAAGTAAGGACTACCGCAATAACATTACAAACTTGATTGCATATATATTGGTTAGTGACATTAGTATCCAAACCCTTTGGGGATTCATGGTCAACCTTGATTTTGCTATCGGCAAAACGCTTTCCAAAGAGGTATCCACCTAAGTCCAAAGATCCTTAAACATTCTACCAGATGGTATCCACTTATGGCAAGGTCTGGGATTGTTAGGCTTCTTATGCATAGTGGAAGACTTATCCTTATTCCTTGTTTCCAAAGATTTAGCAGTTGGTATCCATCTAGGCGAAGTTTTTGGTTTGTTATGCTTCACAACATGTTGAACCTTAGTCACATTAGTAGTCTTAGTGGATTGTACCTTAGCATGTGAATTAGGAAAATGTTTCTTATTCGGAAAAGACTTAGAATTTCTAGTTTCATTTTCTACATGCTTAGTATTCTTCTTCATATACCTACTCTTAGATGCAAGCCAACCCCTAGTCTTTTGAGTGTTCCTAGGTAATGGTTTACAACTATTAGCAGTGCCTTGAAATCTTGTAGAATTCATCACCCTAGGTCTTGCACCTAAAATTCTGTCTTTTCGAATTTGTGCCTTTTTCCTAGCTTCTTCTAGATAATAGTTCTTCCACAAGTCATTCATATCATATGAATTCTGGGTTTTAATGCTTGGTTTTGACACTGTTTTCGAACTAATCCTAGAGGTGTTGGGAGTAGAAGTGGCTACGTGTTGAGGGTTAACGGAGCTAGAAGCCTTATTCTTAGGTAACTCAAGTGAAGTGTCCGGTTTGACAAAACATGTTTCTCATCAACTTGGGAGCCAAACCGTGTTTTTGAAAATTTTGGTCTCTCGGATATAAACGCAGTAGGTTGCCTACAATGGACGGTTTCTAATGGGATAAGAAACTGGTTTCCCCAAGGTTGATGGTTTTGTAAACTTAGTGTTCACACTTTTCCCTACGTTTTCCTAAGCTCATTTTTAGGGCAACAATAATAAACTCTTTTCCTGAAGTTGAGCTTTGAGAACATCAAATTTTTCTATCAAAGAGTTTGTTTGTTCTATTGACTTAGTTCTAGCTTCTTTGACAGAGTCACTTAGTTCTTTGTGATGATTTCTCAAGGACTCATTTTCCTTTAGTAATTTGGCCACACAAACCGCTAATTCATCATTTCTCATTTGAATATCATCAATATCATTAACATCAGAATTACTTGTAACCAAATTACTTTTCACATGCATATCAGAAATATGTTTCTTCAGATTGTAAATGGTTGAGTCTTTGTCTTGAAGCTGGGCTTTCAAAGTGTTAATTTCAAAAAATTCACGGAATTCAGGAAGTTCCAAATTTTTACGTGGTTTGTTAAGTTGAAAACTTTCTTCTTTACTCTGTATCGCAATTTCAAGTGAGATGCAATGTTTTTCAAGATTTGAGAATTTGTTTGAAAGTTCATCAAAAGCCTTTTTATCAACCATATCTTTTGTTTTGAAACACTTAATCTCGGACTCAGCCTCGCCATTCATAAGATTTATCAAAGTCATGTTCAGCATCATGATCAGTTTGTTTAAGTATTTTAGCAGATGCATTGTGTTGTACAATATAGGGTACCTCATTACATGACACCTTCACTGGTCCGATATTCTGCATCCACATCATGTGTAACAAGAGTCACTACACCTGGGCCGTTGTCAAGCTTATCTATCTCTCGAGCCTCTGTATTCGGTCAACTGATCCAACATCCGAGCTTTACCCAACTCAACACTACAATCTTTTGATTGTGACCGACATTCATTCCCATTTCTGATTTCAGCATCTACTTCTTGTGTGTTAGGAGTAACTAAGAAATGCGGTTACATCATTAATTGTAGTCTCGACATTCTCGCATTCAGGAACACCCCGACCTTTCAACAGATACGTTACCCAACTTTTCACAACTATCTCTCAATCGCACTGACACTCATCCACTTTTTCGTCTGTCTGAGTAACTTCCTCAATATACTTCTCCACATTATCCATGAGATGAATAAGTGTCTCTGTGAACACGCTAATTTCCATTCCAGTGTGTCTCTTGAAGGACATTTCAGTCATGTCTTGATCATAGTATGATGTGAATTCCCTTCTAATGAATGATTGAAAGTGTTTGTAGATCACTTGAAGTGCAGCACTTGAACTATCCTTTTGAACCTTCTCTTTGTCAAGTTGTAGCTCCAATTGCTCTAGGTTTAACAAAAAAGTTCCTGTTAATGTGGATAAGTCCCCGACGGAAGAGGGCAAGCATACGTTCGCCCATTCTTATCTGTGAGTAACATGAGGTGTGAGTGAAGTTGTTGATAAGGTTCAATGCTACTTTCCTTTGCATGGCATTCAGAGCCTGAACAGGAGCAAATCTTTCTCATTGGACCCTGAGCATGAAGAACTCAAATCATCATTGATTGATTCCATCATCAGAACTGCTCAGTGTAGCAAACATTATCATTGTTGTTCACAACATCATACAATTTAAGTACTTCTGAAATTACTGGGTCAGTAGAGTAAGACATGATGTGGTAGAATGCACGGGATTTTACAAGTCTATGATTTAAACCGAGAAATAGAATCTTTTATGGATTTTACTAAAATCAAGACCAAACCGTTAAGCAATGACCAATGGAATGTGTTAAGATGACTTATGTTCGGAGCGGATTTAGGCCTTTAGTTCATTCCGGCGGCATTCTCTCGTTCTCCGGTCGTTTTGATGGGTAGAATGCTGAAAATGGAGTTACGGATCAAAAGTTATAGCCGTTTGAAGTTTTGTCGGAAAAGTCAACAAAACGCACTGATGAGATGGTCAAACCGCTTCTAACAATCCTCTATGAAGGCAACTCGCTAGTTACAAGTCGCTAGAAGCTCAAGTCGCTAGAGACAACTCGCTATGAACCAAGTCGCTACACACAAGTCGCTATGAAGCAAGTCGCTACACAAATCGCTATGAACAAGTCGCTAAACTCAAGTCGCAAGCATGAACCAGTCGCTAAAGAGCAACTCGCTAAGTGGACAAGTCGCTAAAGAGCAACTCGCTAGTAACAACAGAGACAAGTTGCTAGAAATTGTAAAGACAAGTCTCTACGCCAAGTCTCTACGAAAATAGGCGCCAAGTCTCTACGCCAAGTCTCTAGACAGATACATTGAATCTGGACATAACCACAAGTCTCTAAGAAAAACATAACAGCAAGTCTCTACGAAGAACATAACCACAAGTCTCTACGAAGAAATATAACTACAAGTCTCTACGAAGAACATATTCAAAAGCACCACTTTCCAATCCAAAAACAACCCAACCACGATGATTCAAGCCTTCCAAATCAAAACCTAAACACTTATGATGATCTTAAACACAAAAGTACAATCAAAATCCGAACTTTAACACTAGAAATCAACCAAATGATGCAAAAACCACTAAACTTTCTCAAACTCAAAAACCACCTAAAAACCACTAGAAATCCAAAGATATGTAAGAGATGATCAAACCATGGCTCTTGATACCAATTGATACATATTGGATTTCATAAACACATAACAAACAATAATATGGGTCGAATTGCTTAGAGGTTTTAGAGAGAGAAAGTGGGAGCCTTTCTAGAGAGAGAAAGTGATAGAAAACATAGAAGGTTAGATTAAGATGAATGAAAGGTCCAACCCTCTACCTGGGAGGTAGAGGGTATTTATAGTTACAAACATAACGACCTCCTATCGGCCTGTGGATCATGTATACAGTGGGTAAAGACCCGTCCTTCCTCCACGGTGTTGCTCTAAACTAAACTACGCTACTAATTAACTAATTAACTACTAAATAACATAAATAACTACAAATCTACGAGCTAACATATGCTAGACCATTATTGGGGTGACCGACACTTTAACATGGAATTTTCAATTCCTAACAATGCTCAACTTCCAATTTAGAAAACTGTTTCACCAGGTTATCATGATCATCCTGTTCAACTTTATCATGCAGTTTAGAGTTAGTTTTTCAAGCTCAATGACACGATCATGGGAGACATTCGCAGAACAGTGATAATTCATGAAATTGAGAAGCATTAATGGAACAATTAAATAGCAGTGTAAAAGATCTTGAGTAATACATTCAGAAATAAGATTCTCATTCAAGGTATGCAAGTTCTTCCTCTCAATCTCATTATATTTTAATTCTCGCTCATAGTCACTAACCTCAACTATCATTGCATCAAATTCTTTTCCATTTCTTTAATATCTGAATCCATTCCCTTTTTAAGACTCTCAAATTGACCTTTTAGTTGTTTAAAGAAAGGCATGACCTCTAATTAAATAGCATTCTTTAGTTTGCTCAAAACCCCTTTCCCCTTCAGTTATCCAAGTGGGTGTGATCCTTTTCTTACAAGTTTTCTCAAAATCAACAAATAATTGAAAATTAACATATTGATGATAAGGTCTTTTTTAGTGGCAATAGTTCTAGGAACTAAATGCATTGGTGTATTCGAGGATACACAACGATGAAGGCATTTTCCTAAGGGGAGGGTTAGTTACAACAAGATTCTCTGCTTTTTGCTTATCTAAATCCTTTTTCCAGAACACTTGTTGGGGTGTTAACAACGTCTGAGGCTTAAACTTTTTCAAGGAAATCCAATTTTCCTTTTGTAATCATGGGGTTTGATCGTTATGTTATTCTCTTTACATTCAGGATCTTCTAGCTTCTTATTCATTTTCTCCTAGATGCATCATCTAATTTTCTATCTTCCTCAGTGCACTCAACGCAACTAGGTTTCTGCCTAGGTTTAAGAATCTCATTACCATCATAGATTACATTATGAGCAACTCTAGCCTTTTTAACAACTTCAGGATTAGGTTCCACAACAAGGGGAATGCTATGCTTATCGCTTAAGACTCTATGCTTAGTGATCAAGTGAGAGTCTGAATGGTATTCCCTTGTACATACAACTTATTTTCGAGCTTGTTTTTCAAAGTTTTTAGATTGGAAAAATCATTCAAAAGTTTTGATTCCTTAGCATTGAATTCTTGCTTAAGCATTTTAACATTTTCTTAAAGTTCTTGTTTTTGCTTAGCAGTTTTAGAAAGCTTTTCTTGTAAGGAGTTTAACTCTTGTTTTAAGACTTCTTCTCTAAAGTTACTTTTTATAATAATTGTACGCATTTGGTCATCCATTTCCTGCTCACGGGTGGTCAACTCAAACTTAGCACGTTGTTCATAAATAGCAACTTGTTCTTTATAGGCATTCAGTTCAGAGATAACAGAATCATCGGGGGCACATGCAATGTATTCATAAAAACATAGTCATCATTGATCGGAAGATGCATTACTTGGTACAACATCACTTTCACTTTGCTTCACATATTGATCATATGGGACAATATTGCTATTACCTACATCATCAATATCTTATTCATAAGTTTCAAGAGATTGTACTTTATTATGCATCTTTTGCTCATCAACATCATCATATAGTTTTAATACCTCTGAAATGATTTTGTCTTGGATGGACCCGCAGGCTTTTGTGGTGAGGGGACCTTTGGAGAGACCATTGGAGAAATGCTAGCCATGAAAATTGTCTTGCAAGTAGGTTCATCATCGACGCCGAGTCGTATGCATCACATACTAAACTTGAAAGGCATTCGATGATTATGACCTATCTCTGAATTGGTCGCTCATCCACATCTGCATCATATGTCTTGGCATTGCCCTAAGCAAGAAACAACAACTCCTCTTCATCCAAAGCCGCACCATTATCCTGAGCTTGTACGAGCAACATCTTGTCTCTGAAGTATTCTGCATTCTGTGGACGTTTTGGAGATGTGCGCTCCTAGCAATGTGTCCCTCACCAGTTGTAGCATTTGACTGGCTTTGCTTGTCCTTGATTTTGATTCCTTCCACGATTTTGATTTGCTACATATCCTCTACCAACTCCACCTCTTCCCTCGCTCATACGCTTTCTTGAATGGTTTCACCACAACCTTCCCATCTCTGATAGTAGCTTGATTATGTGGATTGGATGTCTTCTGAGGTTATTGTTGCTGTGTGGGAGAGAGTTCATGTTTTGACTAACCATGAGAGATAGTAGATTGATGAAGTTTTCCATGAGTGTGTTTGAGTCGGGAGGCTTATATGCTGGATCATGGATGAGCTTGTAATTACCGTTACCCATGGGTATGACTTGAGATGCTTTGGTGGTAATACCAACATTGGTGTAGAAAGTCAGAATCATTTGGTGAGCTTGTTTCTCCCTGATTGGTTTTGAACTGATCCGGAATCCTTTTTTCAAACATAGCATGCCTCATTCGAAGAAGGAAGGCATAAAGTTGCTCATAGTTTGTATTCTTTAGTCCTTTGGTTAGCTTCACAGAGGTGACAAATTTGTGCCACTCGGGATTCATGTTGTTTACAAACTTTGAATTCAGCTGAATGTTTGGCATGGTCATTTTGATGTTCCTCATGTCATTCACAAGCTGGTTTCATCTTGAAGTGCTCAAACTCATCATACAGTTGTGATTCTCTGTCTTCCTTGGTTAATTCGGAACCCGAGAGAAGCATCTTGACATTATCCCAAACCGCCTTGGCTTCATGTTGTGGTGATTGATCGCTTGTAGATGTCTTTTGGAAGACCCTAAAGTATGATGTTTGAAGCCCTGATATCAGCATCGAATCTCTTTTTCTCCTTATCACTGAGCTCATCATACATCTTTGGTCTGTCCATTCCAAAGATCATTGTTCCATCTGCTGCAATGTCAATTATGTCTCTTGTAGTCTCAATGTGATATGGTCCTTCATCAATAGATTTGAGAATATTGAACCCATTTTCCTTTCCGAGACAGTACAATCTGATTCGTTGAGCCCAAGAGTCGTAGTCATCGCTGTCAGCATGGGTGGACGAGTATCCAACCACCGCTGGAACATCCTCAGAATTGGGAGATGATTGTAGATATGTTGGTAGACATGTTAACAGATTACACGGGATTTTATAACTCTATGATTAAACCGGGAAATAGATTCTTTCAAGGGATTTTACTAAATCAAGAGAAAACCGTATTCCAAACAGAAGTCAACCAAGTCGCTAAGAGTTATTGAACCAAGTCGCTAAGACCAAGTCGCTAGATACAAGTCGCTAAAGCACCAAGTCGCTACACAGTCAAGTCGCTAAAGAGCAACTCGCTAAGGTCCAAGTCGCTAACACCAAGTCGCTAAGAATTATGACAACAAGTCGCTAAGCACCAAGTCGCTAGACACATTCAAGTTGCTAAAGAACAACTCGCTAAGATCCAAGTCGCTAGTATCAAGTCGCTAACAATTTGCACTACAACTCGCTAACAATTCCCGGAAGCAGTCGCTAACCTCACTAAGGCGCTAGCCGTAGTGGAGAATCCACTAACTTGTACTATTTGTCGGCTTGTCTCAATAGATAAGTCGCTAGGCTCAAGTCGCTAACAACTAACATCGAACTCGCCGCTAACTTTTATCAAGCAAGTCGCTACGATGAAAATCACAACGAGAACCAAGTCGCTAGCAAGAAAAACTTTAAAAACACACTTTTCAATCCAAAATAACCTCAACCACAGTGATTCAAGCTTACCAAATCAAAACCCAAGCACTTACAATGATTCTAAACACAAAAATACACCCAAAATTCAAACTTTAACACTAGAATTGATCCAAATTATGCAAAAACCACTAAACTTTTTCAAACTCAAAAACCACTAGAAATCCAAGGATATGTAAGAGAGATGATCAAACCATGGATCTTGATACCAATTGTTAGATATTGGATTTCACAAACACACTAAACCAATGATCAAAGAGGCGTATACAAGAGGTTTTAGAGAGAGAAAGAGATAGAGGTTTGGGAACTTAGTGAGAGAAAATGAAAGTATTATTATGAGCTCCAACTCTCTACCTTGGGAGGTAGAGAGTATTTATAGTCCTTACATAAATCGCCACCTACGGGCTGTGGATCAGGCATACAGTGGGTAAAGACCTGTCCGTCCTCCACGGTGTTACTTAACTAAATACTATTTAACATTAAACAATCTACGACTACGAGCTTTCTAACGATTACATATACTTGAGGTGATCGACTCTTTAATGACTGGATTTTCTAAATCCTAACATTTCTTAACGAGGTTCTATGAAGTATTTCACTTTGTTTTCTGTCCTAACAACCCCTTAGTTGTTTGGTCTAAACAACCCTTAAATTGTTTTTCCAAACAGCTCCTAGACCAGGTTTTTTGGCACTTATTTGATGCCCAAACAGCCCTTTATAAGCAGGACCAAACATCGCTTAGACCGATTTTTTGGCACTTATTTACTGCTCAAGTAGCCCTTAATTAGTCTGTCTAAACAACCCTAAATCAGTTTTCTGGGAACCTGTTTTATGTTTGTTATTTGTTGTCTTAAATGTTCCCTTAATAGGTCCTGTCCAAGCAGCCCCTCGTTAGCTTTTTTGTCCAAACAACCCTTAAACGTGGTACCATTTTTTTTCTTGGAAAGTTTGTCTAGAAAACAATTTTAAAACATATATCTAGTTTTTGTGCAAACTTTATACATGAACTTTTGCACATTATAATAGTTTGTTTGCTACCTTAAAAGCTAATTTAATTAGTCATAAGAGGATTTTGTTTGCTGCAATATCATAAAAGTTTCTTTTTGTGCATCGATTGCTAATACAAAGTATTAATAGATTATAAAACTTGTGCAGATTATGTTTCCGCCTAGTTTAAGGTTGAGCAGAAATATTGTAATTTCTGCATAATCGGGTTTAAGCACAAACTATATTTTGGGATATATTTTCGGAATGGCTTTTAATATCGTTGCTATGATATCAGAGGTGAATCCTTTGGGTTCAAACACAAAAGAGTGGTGGATTGACACGAGTGCCACCGTCATGTGGCTTAAACAAGAGTCTCTTTAGTTCGTTTAAAGAGGTTAACAATGGTGAAAAAATTTTCATGGGAAATTCCATCACTGCTGATATTAAAGGTGAGGGTGATGTGATTTTGAAATGGACATCCGAAAAAGAGTTAAAACTCAAAAATGTTTCGTACGTTCCAGAGATTCGAAAGAACCTTGTGTCCGGGTGGTTGCTCAACAAGTATGGGTTTTGCCTTGCATTTGAGTATAACACATTTTAGTTAACCAAGAATAAAATGGTTGTAGGTACGGGCTACGCCCGTGATGGAATTTTCAAATTGGATTTAATTGTTAAGGAAAACAATCTTTCTAAAATGAACACTAATTCAACTTGTGTAGTTGTGACCTCAAATGTGTGGCATGATCGACTTGGTCATGTCAATTATAATTCCATCCGTCGATTAATGAAATTAAATTGTATACCTACATTCCATATTGACTCAAATCACAAGTGCGAAACTTGTGTTGAAGCGAAAATGACAAGATCGTCTTTTCATTCGGTTGAAAGAAAAATCGACCATCTTGATCTAATTCACACAGATGTGTGTGATTTAAAATCGATGCAACAAGAGGAGATAATAAGTACTTCATTACTTTCATTGATGATAGTACGAAATATTGCTATGTGTATTTACATAAAAGTACAGATGAAGCAATAGATAAGTTCATTCTATACAAAAATGAGGTTGAGAATCAACTAAATAAAAAGATCAAGGTAGTAAGGAGTGATAGGGGAGGTGAATATGTATATCCATTTGCTGAATTTTGTTTACAACATGGAATTAGACATGAGTTCACCTCACCCTATTCACCTCAGCAGAATGGGATTGCCGAAAAGAAAAACTGTACCTTGAAAGAAATGACAATTTCCATGTTAATAAGTTCGGTTTAAATCGAACATGTGGGTGGAAGCCATTTTATTGGCTACTTTTCTTTGAATAAGATACCTCGTAGGAAAAGAAAAGACCCCTATGAGCTATGGATGGGCCAAAACTTGATGCAGATTTCGACCGGTTTTACATTTATAGTAACTCGCTCTACCTATGGTCTACCTAATGCACTAACGGCAAATGTACCCGGTCGCATGTAGTGAGGGAATGGTAAGACCGAGGTCGTCCCTAGAACGGTTGATTCATAACTGTCTAATTAATTAAATTAGTCAAATAAATAAGTTTTAATGAAATGATTGATAATATTTAAGGTGTCTCGTGATCAATTGGGTTGGTTCTCTGGTAAACAAGCTAATGGGAACGATAGTGATGCAATTCTTAAACCGAGTTCATCCACAAGTGGCAAAAGTCGATAGACTCCTTTGATCAATTCGTCTACCCTATGGTTATTAGAATCCTCACCAAGATGAACAGGTCACCCGGGATCATTCGGCAATCTAATAGCAGTCATTAAGAGCCGGCGTTTACTATCGCAATACATGGGCTCTAAAAGTCACTAGATTCCTGTTTCAGGTGAGTCAAAGTCGAGAGGACAACATTTGGTCAGTTCGCCCTAACCTATAAGTAAAGAGCCACCACTGGAGAAGTCAGGTGTCCCCTCATAAGTCCAGTTGTTCCTGGTCCCCTAAGCCAAGTCATTAAGTTCCGCTACATGCTAGATTCATAATAGTGAGTGCCCGGGCGCTAGCATCTTAGACACTCACCCCCTACTTCTTAAGTTCATCCAAATGGTAGGTGATTAGTTGGTTAAATCGCACAAGTAGAAAGGGTCGTCAGCTGGTTATATCTTACCCTTCCCGTCTCAGTCTACTCATTTAGGGTCAGTTGGTCACATCTCCTAAGCAACTAGCCTCTACCGCCATTCAAAACTACCGAAACAAGGGTGGCTACCAACAAACTATGCATGCATACACTAGAAACAATTAATAACGCAAAAGCATTAATAATAAAAAGAATCAAAACTAGGCCATGACCTAATTTCCACATCTCCAAAATACCCAAGTGGAATGACAAATAAAATCAACATATAAAACAATAAATAAACAAAGACATAACATCAAATAATTAATTGACTAATAATAAATTAATAATCAATTAAATAGAACACAATAAGAATTAATTCGCCAACAATTATATTGAGAATCAAGATTATAATAAACAATATTGCAACCAAAATAATATTATGAGTCAGAAAATAATTACATATCGTGCCAAGAATAATGCTATCGATCCCCTAGTTGAGTACTGGGGCAAACCCCAGAAGGTTTGCCCCACAAAAACCCTCGCACAGTTGTGCCCTTTCTTCTTTTCGGCTGCAAACTCACGAAACCACAAATGATGATCTTAATTTATCAACATCTGATATATTTATACTAATAGGTTTAGTAATATTGCAACTATAGTCCTCCAACTCTTGCAACTTTATAAATAGAGACTTGTCTTCTTTTTCCTCTTATTTACACATAAAATGTGTAATAATATTCTTCTAATAAGGACGACTTCAGCCCCTCTTCGAACTTCTTTATTTATTTTGTAGTCCTCGAAGTGAATAAAATTATTATAAACTGGCCGCATTTAATTAATTACGGCATAACTAATTTATAATTACGCCGTAGCCTTCGAAACTTTGCGCCTAAGTAATTAATTACGGCTTAACTAATCCATAGAGTTACGCCGTAAGCCTTCGTTAGCTCATGATTATCCACTCCGACATTATTTCTACGGCGTAACTAAATCAATGTTACGCCGTAACCTTCACAAAAACAATTACGACGTAACCATAAGAATAGGTTACGCCAAGATCATATTTACCGTAACATTATTAAGCATTTACGGCGTAATCTTCACAAATAATACATAGGCCTTTGTAAATCAATCATCAGAACATATATTTGGCCTTATATCACAACTTTTCCGCTCCAACGCCTCATTTAACCTGAAATGCAATAATGAATGAATATGAACGAGTTAAGTACCATATTAATACAAATAAGGCCATAAACACAGGGAATTTGATATATAAAAGATCAGGCTAATTTGATGTTATCAACCATCTTATAAATACTTCGAGTGTGGGGTGCCTAGCTAAAGTGGCAATTCCGGCACCTAAGGCTCAAAAGATAGGACCCAAAACCGTTGATTGTGTATTCATTGCGTATGCTCATAATAGCGGCTTATCGATTCCTTGTGCATGAGTCAAAGAATCACGAGATACATAAGAATACGATAATGGAATCAAGGAATGCTTCATTCTTTGAAACCGTGTTCCCTTGTTTGACCAAGGAGAATGAAAGGTCATCTAGACGAGATGACGTAGTTGTCTACGAAAAGAGATAACGAGATGATAACATCGTTCACGAGGAGAGACAACATCAATCTGAGGAAGAAGATGTTGAACCTAGAAGAAGCAAAAGGCCAAGAATCGAGAAATTGTTTGGACCCGATTATGTTTCTTTTAAGGTAGAAAGTGAACCGAACACTTACCGAGAAGCGGTTACTTACTCAGAAGGGCCTCAATGGAAATAATCCATTAAGAATGAGATAGATTCTATTTTTCATAACCATACATGGGAGCTTGTAGATCTATCTCCGGGTTGCAAAACATTAGGCTATCGATACATCTTCAAGAAGAAGATGAAAGCTAATGGCACCATAGATAAGTACAAAGCAAGATTGGTGATCAAAGGATACAGACAATGAGAAGGTCCGATTACTTTGATACTTATTCACCAGAACGTAATAACCTCCATTAGGATGGTACTTGCTATTGCAGCTATTAGAAATTTGGAAGTTCATCAAATGGATGTAAAACCGCTTTCTAAATGTAGATTTAGATGAAGAGATTTACATGGAACAACCCGAGGATTCACTACCCCGTGACAAGAAGGGAAAGTATGTAAAGTTGTCAAGTCACTGTATGGATTGAAACAAGCTCCTAAGCAGTGGCATCAGAAGTTTGACCACGTCATGATCGAATGTGGATTTAAAATTAACGAATGTGACAAGTGTGTCTACGTGAAAGACACAAACAATGGATATGTCATCTTATGTCTATATGTAGACGATATGTTAATCGTTGGAAGCAACGAATAAGATGATACAATCTACTAAAGACATGTTGAAATCAAGGTTTGACATGAAATACATGGGTTTGGCATATGTGATACATGGAATCAAAATCACACGAACCCAAAATGAACTTATGTTGAGTCAAACACACTTTGTGGATAAAATTCTTGAGAAATATAATCCAGATGACTCCAACATTGCGAGGAATCCTATTGATACGACTAAACATCTATCTAAAAATAGAGGTCAAGGAGTTAACCAGGTGGGATATTCGAGCATTATTGGTAGCTTGATGTATCTAATGACTTGTACGAGACATGACTTAGCATATGTTGTGAGTAGGCTAAGTAGGTATACGAACAACCCAAGTTACAAACACTGGGAAAGTATAACAAGGGTCATGGGGTACATAAGGTACACTCGAGAATATGGATTTCATTATACTAGATATCCGACTGTTATTTAAGGATACAGTGATGCAAACTGGATATCTGATATAAAAGACTCTAGATCAAAAAGTGGATATGTATTCACACTTGGAGGTAGAGCTTGTGGAAAACTAGAAGGAGGGGGGGAGGATTGAATAGTTTTACCAATTAAAACT
This sequence comes from Chrysanthemum makinoi, assembly GCA_910596185.1. Taxonomy (NCBI): domain Eukaryota; kingdom Viridiplantae; phylum Streptophyta; class Magnoliopsida; order Asterales; family Asteraceae; genus Chrysanthemum; species Chrysanthemum makinoi. The sequence goes on from OU343225.1 coordinate 128,722,899, forward strand.
TTGTTTTAAAATATTTAGATCGACTTATGTCAATCTATTTAGATGTGTATGTTGGATGTTGATAGATAGATATGTAAATATGTAATGCAAAGGTAAAGAGTAAGAAACACAAAACCATGACACGAGTGTCTATAGTGGTTCGGCTACAAGGACACCTTCCTTGCCCTACTCCACTCCCCGAGTCATCTACTCGAGAGTTCGTAATCACTACACGACACAACTCCTTATGGCGTAGAAGCCTTCACAATGTCGCCTACTCTTTTTTCCGGTACAAGGCTAGACACCGGGTTCTTCCACAAGGTAGAACCACACCTATCACAATGTCGCCTACACTTTATCCGGTACAAGGCTAGATACCGAGTTCCATTACAAAGGAGGAACTACTACCCAACACTACACAACACCTATCCCAAAGGAGACCCACTCCTTATTACAACATCATCAAGAATATCAATATCCTTGGATACAACCTATCTCTATTTGTACATCGATCCACCATATCAATTGTACACCCTTGGCATATTTCACTAATGCCTTTGACTTGACCCTTTTGGCATCCTTCACTAATGCCTTTGACACAGCATCGCTCGGCACCTTTCACTAATGCCTTCGTCTTGACTCTTTTGGTATCCTTCACTAATGCCTTTGAGACGGACGTTAGGCACCTTTCACTAATGCCTTCGTCTTAACCCTTTTTGGCATCCTTCACTAATGCCTTTGACACAACAGTTCTAGAGAGGAAGAAAGAACTATCAACAAAAGAACTTCAGTAGTCTTGATGATAACGAAGCATGACAACTCATGGACTTAAGCTTCCTCGACTTCAAGAGGTGGTGATCTCGCCTTTAAGAGGAACCTAGAGAATCACACAAAACAAACACAAACTACATAGAAAGATCATTTGGATATGAGGTTAGAGAGTTTACAATAATAGGTGAAAGTGTGTGTAGGAGTGGCAACCTTCAATGAAGAAATGGCTCACTATTTATAGACAAAAAACATGCTACTGTTCCACGGATCCCACGGATCCCTTGTTTGAGGGATCCATCTAGTGTAACACTAGGGATCCGTGAGACACTCTTCTTTGCCCATGGGTTTTAGGTCATGGGTCATGGGTTATGGGTCATGGGTCCTAGGCTTTGGACCATGGGTATCCAAGTAGATACAATGTATCAAGAAGATGCAATGCATCTAGTCCATGGGTTATGGGTTAGCTCCATGTGTCATGGATAATACCCATTATGACTTATGCATGATGTCATGCAATGGGTCATGGGTTATGCTCCATGGGTATAGGTCATGGACTTTGGGTTTTACCCAACTACATTCAATGTAATAAGTCAATGGGTTAAATAATTAAACTTTTACCCATTCTATTTGCCCATTATAATACATACTAAGTATGTATATATCTACCAAATATGTAAACACTAGTTGTTATACATATGCATTACTAAATCATGGAAGCACTATTACTTGTTTAGTGTTTTATGTGAAAACGTAAGTGTGTTAGTAAACTATTGGCTCAAATTATTTACGTATTTTATTTGTTTCGTTAAAGTGATTTTATGTTTGTTATCGACAAAACATTAGAAGATCGTAAAATATAAATAAAATTTTTTACGGCTTATTTGTATTAATAATCTCCCCCTTTTTATTGATGACAAAACATAAGATTCTTTTAAGGAAAAACTAAAATTCGTAAAAGTTTGAATTGGAGTTTTAACTCTCTTCCGCCCCTGTCGAAAACAAAAAGAGCTTAAAAGAAACTAGCACATTGTTTTAGGAAAAACGTGTAAAAAGAAACATGATATGAAAAAATATAGAGTAAGTGATGGGAAGTGTTCTGGTCTTCGCTCCACCTTGACGAGTCCATCCCTTTGTGAGGGCGTCAAGTAAGTAAAAATATTAAACTAGTGCATTGCAATTATGTTTGCAAATGGTTTCGTCTTTGTAACGAATATGCCCCCCCTTGATGATTGCATCTTTGCAAGGAGGACGTCATGTAATCCTATGTGAATGATATTGCAAATTATTTTGCAATGTTTTGCTTTGACAAGGAACTCCCCCTAGTTAAGGGTGTCAAAGTCTTTATGTTTATATTGAAAATCTACAAAACAAAGGTTAGAAAACAAGTATATAATGCACAATTTCCTGCAAATAAGACTTAAGTTAGTGATAAAACAAGTCTTCATTGTATGTACGGATCCTACGGTTCCTCCTTTGGAGGGATCCGTCTAAGCAAAAATAAGGGATCCGTCTATCTGTAAGCATAAGACAACAATGGTGATGCAACAAGTGATGTTAACATCAAAATGAGATATGTATTAAGGCACCAAACATATTCTCAAGACAATATGGCATAAAACGTGTAATTTCATTCAATAAAAATACGAGAGATGATCTACATATCTCTAAAACTAAGAGAATGATTTAAACAAGTAATACATTTTCTACCAATTCTAATAAGTAACGGAAACCTAAAATGCATCAAAGTGCTTGAATCTAAGGATGAGTAGACTTGTTGATTTGGTCCAATCGTTCAAGGAGATGATTAAACATGAAATGCAACTCATTTCGTACTTCTTTAACAAGTCCTTTGGTGATTTGACAATTAGAGCAATTATTGTCAAGACTAGGAACCGAAGAAGGTTAAGTGTTTTGAGGAGACTCCACAAAGGATGGTGGAGGTGCATTGAGCAATGTAGGATGTGGTTCCACTAAGAATGAAGGTGATGATGTATGAGTTGGTGGTGGTAATGGAAAGTACTCTATATCGTTAGATCTTTGGTGATTCCTTGTCTCTAAAGGTGGACTATTTGGTGATGTAGGTGGTTCCCTATTTAACGAGAAGGTTGGTGAGTGGGAAGTCCTTGGTGGTGAGTGCTCTAATGAGTAAAGATTTGGATGGGAAAGAGGTTCGGTAAAGGAATGTAGTCTAGGTTCTAGAAATGAAGTGTAACACCCGTTTCTCGGGTATTTGGACCCCACCCTAGATGAAAATGGATCAAAGGCCTTACGTGATTGGCTAGTCAAACCCGAAGGTCAAACTATTAGTCAACGAATGTGTAACATAGTTTTGGAAGTTATGATGCCTAACTTAAGGGACTAATGTTGCTTAGTAGTATATGTGTTATAAAAGTTAAGTGTGGCCAAAGTAAAAGAAAAGAAGCTTGAGGGACCAAAGGTGTCATTTGGGAGATAACTTTGTTATTAAGAAAGTCCTAACTAGAAATATCTAGGTTTCTACATATCTCATTATTATCCATATGTGAGTGTGTGTCGGTTTTGGAGAGCAAAAGAGGAGGGGAAACCAAGTCTTGGTGATCATTGATGAAAAAGATTAGGATTCCAAATAAATGGTTAAATCTTGTAAGGATTATGGATTAGGAGCAAGCAAGGGTGAAGATGATGATGTTCTAAATAATTATAACCATGGAAGCCAAAGTAAGTAACTAGGATATAACATGTATTATATATGTTTTATCATATTATGTGTTATAATTGAAGATTATTGGCTTATGGATCTTGGTTAGAAGTATAGAAGCAATTGAGAATTGATTAGTTGGAATATGTTGCCAAGGTGTTTGTTAGTCTATGTTAAAGATTAACCAAGGTATGTGTTGAATTGTTATATGCTTGTGATTAGCCATGGTATGATGTTTATTGATATAGTCTTATTTGTGTAAGGATTGAATAGTTATGATTCTAAAGAAGAAAGAGTATCTGATGATAGTTATGAGACCAAATATGGATGATTATGATGCTAATGTGATGATTTTATATGATTATATGTTATATGCCAATTACTTACTAAGCATTCGTGCTTACGGTTTAAGATGTTAATGCTTTGTAGGTTGTTATGTGGTGATGATGGTAAGATTGGGCTAAGGCTTACGGATTGCTAGTTATGTCAAAGATTGGAAGATTGGTAAGGAAGTAGGAGCTAGGTAGTATACCGAGCTCAATGCCGAGTTTGTACCCCCGTTGGTCCTATGATAGTTTGTATGGTGTAGTCAAGTGTCAATTTGTATGTTATGATTGTCTTGATGAATCGGTGGACAACCGTTGGGTCAAAGTGTGTTTTAAGTGTTTATAGTCAAAGTTAAAGGGGTGTTTGGCATAAGCGTATTTATACCCATTTTGGGTTGTAAACGGGTCATTCGATTATGGAATAAGTTTATTATGTTATACTAATGATTTTAAATGAGTTTGGTGTGGAAATAAGGTTGTATGGGTTGTTTATTGAGAAAATGGGTGAAATTTCGGTATGGGGTACACTAAATTTCGTTTTGAAAGTGGAATTGAACCAAATTTCGGTTTGGAACCGAAATTTGGAACCATAAGATTTTATCACTTTTCGAAAAATCATATCATTTTAATCGTAAGTCGCCACGGGTCGTGCCACCCGTCATTTCAAACGTAATTGAGTCTAGTTTCATTTAAAAGTAGTTTCAAGGTCCAGATGTTTATAGATTTTTGTCAATGGTTAAAAGAGTAACAGCATGTCAGTTTCAGGACACGTATTTTCCGCGTAAAAGCCAAAGTTTTTGTGTTAGCGGCACGGGGTGTAGTATGAAGTCTTGGGTGTTTTACTAGAACTAGGTGCATTTGGTTTAGATCTTGATGAAGCCTTTTCCAACTCGAAAGGTCTAATGCTAATTCTCGCGGTTCTTTTAGCTATTGTTGATTGAGATTGTTGAGGTGGGATTCTAGCATTTGGACTTCTTACGGGTGATGACTCGGTGGATGATATCTCATGGACCATATGAGTATTCTTTTTGGATGAACCTTTGGTTGAAGAGTTCTTGCAAGATGATTTAGTCATAGTGAAGGAGAGGGTGTAGTAGAGGTCTTTAACTACTGATTTTAGGATTGTGGTAAGAATGGTGACTTAAGCTCTTAAGAGTGTTTGGTTTATAAAGGATGAATTTGAGTTAATGAATTAAATTCATGACCACTAAGAGGATTTGGCATGCACCAAGGTCAACTATGATGTTGTTCTACTCTAGGGAATCATTAAATGGTAAGCAAAAGTGTTTAGACCAAAGAGGGTTTAAATTTGGAAGAAAAGATGATCACAAGCTTTCTGTAGACACGGATCCCACGGTTCCCTCTCACTAGGGATCCGTCTGGTTATAAACCAGGGATCCGTCTGGTTATAAACCAGGGATCCGTCTGTCAGACAGAAAAATAGTGAAGTTATTATGCTCTTTTAAGGTCTAGTACCTATAAATATTGAGGATTTGACTTTTATTAGATGTCTTAAGTGATAGGTGACTTAAATGTCCAACCATAAGGAGTGAGGATACTTAATGATGGTATTTGGTAGGAAAGTGGACTTTTTGAGAGTGCAACTAAGTGTTTAAGGATGATACTCATTTATTTGAGAATAAAAAATGATGGCAATTGATCCTAGAGATCAGATGGTGGCTTAAGAGAAATTTGAAAAATTCTTAAAAAAATAAAAAGAAATGAAAAACTAGTTTTAAGCCTATTTTAAGGTAAGTATGACTAAAATCAATTAGCTAAAATTAAGAGAAATACAAAGCTAAATATTTTGAGATGTGATGAACAATGTGTGAGCATTGGAGCGGAAATATGGTGAGTTATGGTGAATTGATAAATCAAAAGCACTTTGAATTTGATCCTAAGTTAGCTATGGGTGAGTGTGAGACCTACTGAGCTTTAGGAAGACTTAAGTGGTCTTAACGGATCATGTTTAGCTAGTATGATGTGACCTAGAGGAATGGTTTGATGTAAAAGGGTCTCAGAAGCTGCATGTGCTTGCCGATCCTACGGTTCCCTCATTTGAGGGATCCCGCTAGTTATAGCCTGGGATCCGGCTACTGCCGACCAAGAGCTTCTCAGAAATGTGCGTTTTTGCACTCTTTAGCAAATACTCATCCTAATCATTTCTACATTCAGTAAACATATGCAAACAATAAATATAACGCATATTAAGTGGGGATGACTAAAATGTAAGCAAAAATGAGTGACATCGACTACTTGAATGAGATCAAGTTGTCGTAAAAATCTCATTTTCCTAGCTCCTAAGTTAAAGTGTCTTAGTCCAAATCATGCCAACTTCTACAAGCTACATCCTAATATACATAAATATTGTTTAGATTGTTTACAGACCATTGTTTCATAAATTGTTTCAAATTAAGGTCTATGACCTTACCTTCCATCCACTCATCCTCCTAGTTCACCTCCATCTTCATCTCCATCTCTATCCCCTTCACTCTTCACCCCTCCATCTCTACTTCTTCTTCTTCATCAAGAAGTTAGCAAAAATATTTGAATATGCCCTTAGTTTGTTGCCACTCTTGTTAAGGGCTTGGGATATCCGGCAGTTGGTTGATGTATGCTAAGGGGTCGAGATCGGTGTTGCCAAGGGGGTTGCTACTTCCTTCTCCTTCTCTTTGTCTTTCTCTTTCATCCGATGAGTCCGTTGGTGGGTGAGGTCTCTTGCCATCCACCATGGTCCTTGTAGTATTTCCATCGGATAGAGGCACCATGACCTTGTTGCAAAAACTGTGGTCATAGGAATAAGGAGAAGGATCTAGAGCAAAGACGAAGGTTGCTAGACGAGTCAGGAGCATTGCATAAGGGAGTACCATCTTGTCTATGCTTTTCACACTTTCCATTCTTTTTACCATGCAATAGGCGAGGTTGAAGTGAGTGCCGGTTACAAGGCAATAAATCATGAAGCTTAGGCAAGCATTGGGATGATCTTTGTTTCCTCCCAAGCAAAGCACTTTCTCCCTTAGCACGAGTTCCCATTTCTTGTACAATGGGAACATTTCTGAAAGCTCCATTTGAAATGGATCCCTATAGATAACCTTGGAGTTTCTCGTGACTCTTGATGGAGATGCTATTTCCATGAAGACAGTATCCCTTACCGTGGTTGCTTCTGGGATGACTGTGAAGTAGACTTCATGATGATCCACCATGTCATGTAGCTCCGCCAACGACCATTCGTTAGAGTACATACACACTCCTTGAAATGGGATACGGAGTATCCTTGCAAGCTCTACAAGAGTGAAGGTGAACTCGTGCTCATTGATGATGAAGGCTATCGAAATGGTCCCGTCTTCATTCCTAATGATTCTCATTGTCTTGTAAAATTCAAGTACAAACACCGAAAAAATTTGCTCATTAATGTCCAAGAGATAATCAAAGTTAATTCCTCCAAAGACTTGGCGAATGTTGGTGTTGTTGAGGAATGATGGTTCAACCACTCAGCCTTCGTGGAAGAGTCTCTTTTCCAACATCTTGAAGGCTTTTCGATCATCCGGGCTTAGGCCCTCCTTACGGTGATACATGGGAATGTAGTGAGCGGTGTCATGGTAATCTTGTTGACGGTTGCTAGGCATGATTGATCCTAAACATCAAAACCACAATGTGGTGTTAATTGTGTGAATAGTAAACTAATGGGATTAATCACAATTTTGCTCAAAACATCTTCATTGAATTCAAAAAATGAGTTTAATTTGTATTAACAATGTTGATTCTTTGATTTAGATTATCTTAGAAAACAATGTGGTAACAAATTGTGACAAATCCATTTGAGCTCAATTTCTAAAGATGAAAATTGTAATCCTAGGAATCAAGGAATGGAAATAAAGTGAAGATTATACTTACACAAGAGATTGTTTCCTTGAAGAAGATGATCAATTTGCTCATGTGAACAGTAAATAGGTTTTATGTTCATGAGTCTTGATAGAGTAAAGTGAGGAGTGGAACTTCCACAGTGATCATTTCTTTCTTATTATGTCTTCTGTTGCACGGATCCCACGGATCCCTTGTATGAGGGATTCGGCTAGTTCAACAGTGGATCCGACATATCAGAATTTGACCTGCTTAAGTGATCCTTGATAATTTTGGTTTGGGTGTTCTAATTTTTCCCTAGGTTTAATGTTTATGCTTTATAACTTATGGTTTGGGGTTTTGATGTGTTATACTAGTCCTATTTGATGAGGTTCTCTTTTTATGAATAAATCATAATTCTTTGGGAAGTTTTCAAAGATTATGATAAAATCCCATTTTATCACAATATGAGAAATCTCACATGGATACTTATTGACATAGATGAAATGTCAACAATCCTTATGTGAGGAGTGATGATCAAGGCTCTCGAATAGCCGAGATATCATTATCACTAGTTTGTAGTTTTGTCTATAGAGATCAACAAATAATACCATTCTTGATGATGAGTTCAATATAGATAACTACTTTAGTGATTTTTAAGAGAGCGAAATGATGCTACTTAAACTTAATCATGATTAAAAAAATGACATCATTAATTCATCTAAAAAATATACAAAAGAAAAAGAAAAATTTATTAAAGATCATACCTTTGCTAAATATTCTTTTTAAGGAAAGAAGTATTAGAGAGAAATCCTTCATGATCTTCTTAGGATCCCCAAATCCTAGTATGGAGAATTCTCAACAAAAAAAAAATAGAAAGATCTATCATTATCTAACAAATATGATGATTTTAAAACGTGACCTTTTGTTTTTAAGGAATTTCCTTCCTTGTAGTTTTCAATCATACATAGATCGTATCAAGTTTAAAAGTACAATATACTCTTAAGAAACTTGGTAACGAAGCTCTGATGCCAATTGTGGAAAACTAGAGGGGGGTTGAATAGTTTTACCGATTAAAACTTTGTTTTAAAATATTTAGATCGACTTATGTCAATCTATTTAGATGTGTATGTTGGATGTTGATAGATAGATATGTAAATATGTAATGCAAAGGTAAAGAGTAAGAAACACAAAACCATGACACGAGTGTTTATAGTGGTTCGACTACAAGGACACCTTCCTTGCCCTACTCCACTCCCCGAGTCACCTACTCGAGAGTTCGTAATCATTACAAGACACAACTCCTTATGGCGGAGAAGCCTTCACAACGTCGCCTACTCTTTTTTCCGGTACAAGGTTAGACACCGGGTTCTTCCACAAGGTAGAACCACACCTATCACAACGTCGCCTACACTTTATTCGGTACAAGGCTAGATACCGAGTTCCATTACAAAAGAGGAACTACTACCCAACACTACACAACACCTATCCCAAAGGAGACCCACTCCTTATTACAACATCATCAAGGATATCAATATCCTTGGATACAACCTATCTCTATTTGTACATTGATCCACCATATCGATTGTACACCCTTGGCATTTTTCACTAATGCCTTTGACTTGACCCTTTTGGCATCCTTCACTAATGCCTTTGACACGGACGTTCGACACCTTTCACTAATGCCTTCGTCTTGACTCTTTTGGTATCCTTCACTAATGCCTTTGACACGGACGTTAGGCACCTTTCACTAATGCCTTCGTCTTGACCCTTTTTGGCATCCTTCACTAATGCCTTTGACACAACACTTCTAGAGAGGAAGAAAGAACTATCAACAAGAGAACTTCAGTAGTCTTGATGATAACGAAGCATGGCAACTCATGGACTTGAGCTTGCTCGACTTCAAGAGGTGGTGATCTCGCCTTTAAGAGGAACCTAGAGAATCACACAAACTACATAGAAAGATCCTTTGGATATGAGGTTAGAGATTTTACAATACTAGGTGAAAGTGTGTGTAGGAGTGGCAACCTACAATGAAGAAATGGCTCACTATTTATAGACAAAAAACATGCTACTGTTCTACGGATCCCACGGATCCCTTGTTTGAGGGATCCGTCTAGTGTAATACTAGGGATCCGTGAGACGCTCCTCTTTGCCCATGGGTTTTGGGTCATGGGTTATGGGTCATGGGTCCTAGACTATGGACCATAGGTATCCAAGTAGATACAATGTATCTAGAAGATGCAATGCATCTAGTCCATGGGTTATGGGTTAACTCCATGGGTCATGGATAATACCCATTATGACTTATGCATGATGTCATGCAATGGGTCATGGGTTATGCTCCATGGGTATGGGTCATGGACTTTAGGTTTTACCCAACTACATTCAATGTAATAAGTCAATGGGTTAAATACTTAAACTTCTACCCATTCTATTTTCCCATTATAATACATACTAAGTATGTATATATCTACCCAATATGTAAATACTAGTTGTTGTACATATGCATTACTAAATCATGAAAGCACTATTACTTGTTTAGTGTTTTATGTGAAAACGTAAGTGTGTTAGTGATGAGTGCTAAAACACACATCATTTTATATATAAAAATATGCTAAATATGACTAATAACCATTAAATATGTCAAATTATATTGCAAAAATATTGTATATGTGTTATTATGTCTTGCAGGTACAAGGGTTTGAAAACAAAGCAAAAACGGTAATTTTCGGATGAGTTTCGAAGACATTTTCATGTTTTTCGAGGTTCAAACAAAGTCGCAAAAATTATCCGAGCACATCCTTGGAAAAATCACGAAAAATCGAGTCAAATGGTTATTTTATTTGGAGCATCGAGGAAGAGAAGAAAATATTGAAAGATCAAACGGAGCTCGAACAAAGATTATTTTAATGATAATGGCTAAAAATTGGATCAAGGAAAAGAGGACCAAAAAGAATTAAATGCAAAGAATTAACACAAAAAGGCTCTTGGTCTAGTGGTTGGGGATATGTTTGTCAAGCAAAAGGTCTTGGATTCTAATCCCACTCATGTCAACATTTATTTTTGGTACATGCTCATCACAAAGAAAATATCTTATATATCCACGTGATGCAGCACTACAACATGTCTTAGCCATTCTCCTCACTCCACATGGCCCTTGATAGTCAAAGTAACAATTCCAAAAAAAAAAAGAAAAGAATGCAATTTCAGTATCTAGCATGTGCGTGAGTATTACACGCTTAAATAAAATCATTCATGAAGGCACGTGAGCCTGCTTCCTCCTCACCCACTCTCGCTGCTCCACTATTAGTCCAGCCAACAAAGATTAGACACGTGGCCACTAAAGAAAGGAATTCGAGGATAGAGTTTCGAAGGATCGAGATACATGATTGCATATAAATTGAAGAGCTCCGGATCCAAGAAGAAGAGCAATCATTCACACATTAATATTACACACACTTCATTCTTATTTAGTAGTAGTTTTTATTTTTAGTAGCTTATTTTCTTTAGCTTATTGCTTAAGCTTTTAGCTTATTTTTAAGAACTTATTGTACCAAATATTTATTGCTTATTAATGATAATGATGTTTATGGAGTTTACTTAAGTGCTTATTTCTTTTTCATCTCTTTCTTTTCTTTTTCTTTTTCTTATCTAAATAAGCCATAATAGCTTATTAGCTTTTTGTGGTTTATTAGATTAGCTTTTTAGTGATAAGCTTTCTTATAGCTTTTTCATTTTAAGCTTTTTACATATTTTTTTATCTTGAATAAGCTCTTCCTTATAGCTTATTTTTAGATATAAAAGACTAGCTTTTTGGGTAAGCTTTTCATATAGCTTATTCAATAAGCACTTTTTATTTTTAGTTTCTTTTCAAAAACTCTTTTATTTACTTAGATTTATTTTCTTTTTCAACTTCTTTAAAAAAAAAAAAAAAAAATCAAAAAAAAAAGTTTTAATCTTTTTATCTTATCTCTAGCTTATTTATTTTGATCTAGTCCTTAAATATACCCAACTCACGTTTAATCTTCGGATTTGAACCTCTTAGTTTGGGTGGGATGGATATGATCTAATCTTTAAGCTTTTTATTTGCTTATTTTGTTTAAAGTTTAGTGCTTTTTAGATCAATAAGCTTTTCCATAGCTTATTTGATCCATAATATTGCTTATTCTCTAACCTTGATAAAGTTGTGATCTTGCTTAGTTTCTCATCATTTTCATCCTAAGGCGAGGAGCTTAAGGGTTTTATAAGCTTTCTTATTAACTAAAGTTTAAAGCTTTTTAGTCTTAATAAGCTATTTAGTTAATAAAGTCACAAACTTTATTAAATATTTGGTCTTATTAAAGCTTTTAAAGAAGTAAACTTTAGGGTTTGATAAGTTTATAAAATCGGGTGGTATTATTCGTCTCGTATTGTAGATCGGGTTCTATTTTCCTTACTTTCTCTTTTAGCTTGTGAAAAATGATGTTTGTTGAGCTTATTATTATTATCTTTGTTGGTTTACTTATGACTATTAGTGAGTAGATTTTTATTATGCTTGTTAAGTGATTGGTGAATTGTGAAATTTAGTGTGGAATATTAGAGATTATTAATTGGTAGCCTTTGGTTTACTTGGTTTGATTTTTAGAAACTTTAAGGGCAAAAGCCGTTAAGAATTTTAACTATTTAACCAAGTAGATTTTATCTAGATAAAAAGTAGGATTTTCAATATAAACCAACGTTGTGAGAAAAAATCTACTTTTTAAACGGATAATTAAAGGTTGTTAATTAATAATTCCGGATTAACGATGATTTGATTAGTTGGTTATTTTAACGGGCATAAGCCGTTGGGATAATTAATTATTTAAAATCTACTAATTTTTACCCGAAAATAATTGTTTTCAATATAAGCCAATGTTGTGAGGAAGTAATTTGTTTCGACGGGTATTAATTACATTAGTGCTTTTAAAGAAAAATCCACACTTAATGAACTTTTCACCACACTTGACAAGCATAGCTTTTTATCATATATCGTTAGTCGTTATCTATTATTTGCTATTAGTTTAATTTTTATCTCGCTTAAAATAGTTGCTTTATTAATTAGTATAAAAAGTTTTGAATATTAGCCTACAAACAACAAAAACCAAAACGATAATCAAGCATCATTTTGAACGAACAAACATAAACATAAAATTCAATTCATCTCTCGCCTAGGAATACGACATCCGGAAGGTTGATTATTACTTGTCCTCAAGTAGTGATTAATTCTTAATCGGGAATACAAAATTTTAAAACTGCCCTTTGCTATAAAAATAACGAATCAGTTTTTTGGCGCCGTTGCCGGGGAGAGGTGTTACGATTTTTTGTTTTGTTTTAAGTTTGATGCCTTGAAGAACCTTTTCTCCCCGAAAAGTTAATTTTTGCAAATTTTCAAAAAATCCAAAAAAATTAAAAATCTTAAAAATACAAAAATATTTTTTAATTAAACTTTTTCAAAAACACAAAAATATTTTCCTTTTTCAAAATATTTTCAAAAAATCCAAAAATATTTTTCAATTCACTTTCTTTTTAGTGCATGAGCACTCGATCTTCTTCAAACGAATTAAATTCTCCTCTTTCAAATCCCGAAATATTAATTCGACAAAGAAATCGTTGTGATCCATCACATTTATTTAATTTTGAAGAACTTAATATGGTTAATAATAATCAAAACATCAATCAGGAACCGCCTCATGCGGGTCCATTTTATCAAAATGCGGGTCACGAACTCCGCCCGATGGAGGAGCTTCTCCAAGCACCTATCGAAGGTGTTGGAGATGCTATCGTCGTGCCCGCCATTCTCGCAAACCAATTTGAGATTAAAATCGGCTTGTTAAATCTGATAACAAGCATCTCATTCCATGGTTTTGAGAATGATGATCCACACTCACACATCAAAAGATTCACAAAAATCACACAAACTTTAAAGATTAATCAAGTTCCTCATAATGTGATAAAATTGATTCTCTTCCCTTTTCTCTGAGGGAGCTGCCCGGAATTGGCTTGAAAAGGAACCTCCTGGCTCCATCACAACTTGGGAGGACTTAGTCTCAAAGTTCGTGAATCGTTTCTTTCCTCCCTCAAAAACAACAAATCTTCGAAATGCCATCACAAATTTTCATCAAAACTTCGGGGAGACATTTAGTGAGGCTTGGGAACGTTTCAAGGAGCTTCTAGCTAAATGTCCTCATCACGGATTTTCACCCCTTCATCAAATTGATACTTTCTACAATGGGTTGAATCAAAGTGATCAAGATTCACTCAATTCAGCTGCAGGTGGAAATTTGTTGATGAGAAACACCCAAGAAGCATTAACAATCATAGAAAACAAAGCAAAGGTCCGTACTTCAAGGAACACACCCCAAGCTTCGAGTGCTAGTGGTAGTTCATCTCAAAATGACGCCCTAACTGCTCTTACCAAACAAATCGAAGCTATGGGAAAACAAATTGCTAATATGCAAAAACCTTCTCATCCCGTTCATGCAGTGAATCAAAACTGCGAGACTTGTGGTGGTCCACATCCCATACGAGTGTCAAGCGCAGTGGCTACACTCAAGAGGACGTATATGCTACTTCGGGGACCTTTAATCAAGGAAACCGAAATCTATTAAGCTATCGTTCTAACAATTACCTTGGACCACCCGGTTTCGTCAAACCGAACAATCAAAATCAAAATCAATTGAATCAGAACAATCAAAATAATCAAAACAAGAATACCCAAAATCAATACCAAAATCGTCAAAATCAAGGTTATAATCAAAACAACCGTGGGCCGAATTTTAATCAAGGAAACAATTATAATCAAAACCAAGGATTTTATCAAAATCAAGGCCCCGGTTTTAATCTGTCACACCCCCAAATTACCTGTTTTGCAGCGGAATGGAATTCCTGGGGATTGACTGTCATAGCATCACAATCACAGTTACATTGAACGACCTAAAGTGTCGTTTGGAAAATACATCGTTTGATTTAATAAAATAATCAGAGTTTACAAAGTAGGTCCCAAATGAAAATCAACTTGTGCGGAAATAAGTTTGTACAATTCAAACGATGTTTTAAAGTACGTAAAACCCATGTGAGACGCGTCGTCATCGCGACTCCATGATGTGTCCAAATGCATGCCATGAAGTGAATGCCTTAGATACCTGAGATAAAACATGCTAAAAGTGTCAACACAAAGGTTGAGTGAGTTCATAGAGTTTGAGTTGAAATGAAAAGCCGTTCGAAATCGTTTATGCAGCAAAGGCATTGTAAATCGTTGAAATGTAAAGACTTTCAAAATCGTTTATGTAGCAAAGGCATTGTAAATCCACTCAGTTCCAAGTCCCGCCCATACAAAACTTGCAACCTGTGTGTTCACAACCCACTGCCAGAATATGTAGAGTTTATGTTTAAACATAAATCGTCAATGAATTCACAAAATAGTGCATGGCTCAATGTATCGAGATCGTTTATGCAGCAAAGGCATTGTAAATCCACTCAGTTCCAAGTCCCGCCCATACAAAACTTGCAACCTGTGTGTTCACAACCCATTGCCAAAATGTATATAGTTTATGATCAAGTGCATGATGTCAAATGATTTCACAATATAGTACCTAACTCGACGTAGAACAATAGCACATAATCAATAGTACTTAACTCGACGTAGAACAATAGCACATAATCAATAGCACTTAACTCGATTTATCAGTAGTCAACTGATTTAGAACGTTATACGACGTAGTACCGTAGCACGCAAACAAGAACAATTTATATAGTATAACCTTTGATTTAGAAACAATGGTAATCATGATAGATTTTAGCCTTAAAAATCTAAAGTACTTGTGAAAAATAATTGAGCATGTATCTCCCCCAAAACAGTTATGAAAACAAGTAAAAGCAGGGGCTACGAAACTCACCTGGTGTGATTGATATGTTAACAAAATGAAGTGCACTAAAATGAGGCTCGGAGACTCTCCGCGACCTAATGAATGTCATGACTTGAGTTATGATATGTTGTCGTGAATGCATGATTTGAAAACGTATCACCCAATATGCTACTTGAAAACTAGCTATATAAAAATATTGTTACTTGAATGTGTGACGGTTTCATGTCGAAAATAAATACTTTTGAGTTAATGGTGAAAATGTAGTTAAAACTATGTAACGGTTTTAGTAATTGCAAAATCAGTTTACATCGGACTTGACGCAATATATAATAGGAAAACTAACTCGTTTTTAAGGTCCGTTTCTCCCGAAACGTCCGTTTAGGCCCTCAAAATCTTGATTAAAAATTCTGACAGCTTACAAAAGCTGTGAATAGTGTTTTCAGCACGTTTTTGACTCAAAGTTCGGTTAACCATAAATCACTCGTTTTAAGTCCGTTTTTCAAGTTCTTTATATCCACGCGAAGGTAATGAAGAGTACTAATATATTTTTAAACTTCGGAGACTTCACAGAAATTTTAAGGCCACTGTTTGGGTCAGTTAAAATTCGGACTGCATGAATATTTTCCGGAAAATTATAGTTTTTAAATCGTAACTTGGAAACCACGTATATTTTTCGTTATAACTCCGTTTTAGTCCGTTCAAAAGGCCACGTTCATAACTAAAAATCTATTTTCTAAAACTTTAATAAAACTTATAAAAATGACTAACTTTTCGGAAAAATTATAAATTTCGACAGCGCTTCCGCGCTTATTTTAAACTTTACCATTTTTCTACTTGTTTAACCACAACTTCACCACAAAAATCCCTTAATCTACTCATCACCAATCCTACTAGTAAAACAACTTCATTTGATCATAACCAAAATAAATATTCATTATGAGGCTAAAAATATATATACAAACTTAAATAAACATGTATAAAATTTATGTAACCATTTCTTCCAAAAACCACAACTAGACTTTGATGATCCATTTTTCAAATTTATCATTTTTATAAACTTCTAACTAGTACATACTTGTTATAAAAATTAATAGGACACATATGGGTGATAACATTTGATAAACATGAATAAAAACTACAACTTGAGCAAATATGATCATATGGACTTCATGAAATGTATGAAAAATATATATGAAAAAGTAAGAGATGAAGTTTTATGCTTACAAATTGCTTGATGAGGTTTAGTGAACCAAGGATTATCCTAAACACCCTAGGTTTTTATTTCAAAACCTAAACAAAGAGTGTATCTAGATTGTGTAGAACTTGACAAGAAAAATTTTGATGATCACTTCTTGATATACCATGGGGAGGCCGGATATTGGTGAAGAAGAAGAGGAGAGAAAAGTTTGATCTAAACACTATGAATTATTGGAGGAGTGTGAGT
The DNA here is from genome assembly GCA_910596185.1 of Chrysanthemum makinoi. Taxonomy (NCBI): domain Eukaryota; kingdom Viridiplantae; phylum Streptophyta; class Magnoliopsida; order Asterales; family Asteraceae; genus Chrysanthemum; species Chrysanthemum makinoi. The sequence goes on from OU343225.1 coordinate 128,739,822, forward strand.
TGAAGTTGGAGTGTATGACTATATATAATAAAAGATCTTGCACAAGTTGGAAAATCATGTAATAAATGATACATATACTTATTATTAATATGTAAAAGTATAATTATAGTAGAAGTAAAGTTATTTGAGGGTAAGTAGTAGCTTGTAGCATTGTTGAGTAATATTAGTAAGTTGTATACACATTTAAATATTTAGGTAGAGTTAGATAAAATAAATTTCACGGTTCAAGATAAAATATATTGTAGTCATAAAAATTATAAAAATACATTTCTTGTAAAATTTGAGTGATATAATAATTATCGGGTTGAATTTAAGAAAACGTCGTAATAATTTAACTTTAACGATTTGTATACAAAATAAATTTAGAACACTAGGTAAACTCAAAATATAGTTTTTATAACTAAATGTAAGTATAAAAATACGTCGGGATCATTTTTGAAAGTAACGGATTAAATATACAAAATAATAACTCACGCGATAAAGATTATTAAACATAAAAATTACGCGTTGAAAGTGAAACAAAATGTCATGAATAAACTAATGAGATGCAAATGATGTCAATGAAATGTAGACTACTCATAGTCCATATGAAATGTACGTGATGTCATGATCATGAATTCGCCGCTAAACCTCCAAGGTTACGCGAATTTGAAACACGTAAACCAAGTTTACGATAAATGTTGAAATAATGAGACATGAATCGTGTCAAGAAATGACCTGAAAGTACGGATTGTCACATTCGCCCATCCAAAAAGGAATTCAGTCCCTGAATTCAGTTCGTGTTAGTCTATCGGGTTTAGGGTTTGATGTGGCAAACTTTCCCATTCCCGAGCAAAACCCTCAAAAGACTTTTTGGTAACCGATTTTTACTTAATCCCACAACTCATCAAACAAGAACTGTCATACGATTAGGCTAAATCGGTTTAGGTAACAACTTGTTTCTAGCTCGATCTTTGCAACTCATCAAACAAGAACTGTCACCCGGATCAAACTGGAAACAAGTGGTTTGAAGAAAATCTTTTGAAAATTTGGCTCGATTATGGAATTGCTTACACATATAAGCCTACTACTCCCTTCATTGCATGATTCTTCCTGAATTAGACATAGGTGATCAGGCTATGTATAATTTAGGAGTAACTATGCAATGCTTGGACTAATCGACTCATATGATGTTTGGTATTGAGTCAACTGATGTTAAAATTGTGATGAACATCGAGGAGAGAAGACATGGAGAAGTGTCGTTAAAATGATAGTTAAAGTAAAAAGAATTAAAATCCTCGTAAATGATAACAAATCGGAAAGAAAATAAAGTACAATAGATGAGAATATTTTACAACGAGTAGTTTAGCAAAAGTAGTACATCTTAGGTTATAAAGATTCGGGTACGATGGAAAACATAAACTTAGTACGACATGATACATAAGGAGAAATAAGACAGTTAGTTTCCGAATTTCTTCAGTCTTCTGCGTTGTTGTGACCATGACGAGCTCCTCCTCCTCCTTCTAACATATATACATTCCCATGAGCACCTTCGACTTGTTGACCTTGGTTTTGAGGACATTGATTCCGATAGTGTCCTTGCTCCCCACATCCGAAGCATGTGACTACGGCTTTGCCCTTACAGTCCTTAGCAAGGTGTCCTACTTTGTGACAGCTAAAACATATACCACATGGACCATTATGATGTAGCGTGCATTGGCGACATCGTGGTAAGTTTCCTGCATAAGCTCTTCCCCTGGTTGGTGCAGCAACATAGACCCTGGCGACTTCTTGTCTTCTATTATGTTGTTGGTGATGGTTAGTGTTATGGTTTTGGTTGTCGTTATCATAACCTCCTTGGTCGTCTTCCCATTTTCTTTTGTTGTTGTTGATTTGGTTATCGTCGTTGTCGTTGTTGTTTTGGTTATTGTTGTAGTTGGTGCGGTTGTTGGGGTTGTTGTTGTTTTGGTTGGTGTTGGTGTACTTGCCTCTCTTCACTACCTGAGCCATGAGCTTTTGAGTCAATCGAATAGCTTCCTCAATCGTTTGCGGGTCAGAAGAGTCACGTCTCTTGAATAATTTCGGGAAGTCCTTCAATGAAAGCCTCCAGTAGCTTCTCATTATCTGAAACCATAGATGGGCATAACACGGCCAATTCTTGGAATCTCCGAATATAAGTGTCGATATCATACCCAATAGTTTTTAGTTCATAGGACTCCGTTTCCAACTTTTTCACTTCCGTTCGAGGACAAAACTTCTTAGTCACCAAACCCTTGAATTCCTCCCAAGTAAGCTTGAAAGCATTCTCCATTCCAATCGGTTGAGCATAAGAATTCCACCAAGACAATGCTCCATCGAGTAATGTGCTCGTAGCAAACTTAACCTTACTGTCATCCGGACAGTCACAAAGCAAAAACACCGATTCCAATTTTTCAAACCATCGAACCATGGCTGTAGCTCCCTCGGTACCTCGAAACTTAGTGGGATCTCCACTCTTGAAATCCTTGTAAGAACAGCTCTTAACTCCGGGTCCTCCGCATTTCCAGCAGTTTCCAAGCAGCAAGCCTAGCGGCTCTCAGCAGCTAGCCGCGGTCTCAGCAGCAGCAGCCACTGTTTCCCTTTCAATCCTTAATGCCTCTGCTACACTATCCCTTACCAACTTTTGAATAGCCGCTTGGGTCATTACAGGTGTGGCTTTCTTCGGCGCCATAATTCTTCAAAATAAGAGGAAAGGGTGAGACGTAGCAAAATCCGATGTTAATAATAAAAGCTCCAGAGAAATGTGATAAGAAATGATAAATTTGAGGTTATGTTTCAAAAATGATCGTCGGTTTCCGAAAAGATGGGTTATGAGGTGTTGTGAGTGCTTCAATGTATGATGGTTTAGAGACTTAATGTGTGAATAAAGTGTAACTCGACATGTTAGTGGTGAAACAAAGGAATGAGAGCGACTCCGCCCTATATAAAAGTTTATCTCGGCATTCGTCGTTATCGATGATGAATCAGTGATATAAAAAAATTTGTGATAGGGAATGACAAGGAATTCTCCACGTTAGAGTATGGGGAAAAGATAATGGAATGGGCATTTAAGGGCATCCATGTGACAATCGTTTTGAAATGAAAGTAAATAACTCGAAAAATGTACGTATAAATCGCATGCAAAGTGAACATGCACTTGTAAAGAAATGATGAGATGCTATGATGATGTAGTTATAGTCTAGGGTCAATGATGCAACCTAGTTCTCTATAACTGAAGCTCTGATGCCAATCTGTCACACCCCCAAATTACCTGTTTTGCAGCGGAATGGAATTCCTGGGGATTGACTGTCATAGCATCACAATCACAGTTACATTGAACGACCTAAAGTGTCGTTTGGAAAATACATCGTTTGATTTAATAAAATAATCAGAGTTTACAAAGTAGGTCCCAAATGAAAATCAACTTGTGCGGAAATAAGTTTGTACAATTCAAACGATGTTTTAAAGTACGTAAAACCCATGTGAGACGCGTCGTCATCGCGACTCCATGATGTGTCCAAATGCATGCCATGAAGTGAATGCCTTAGATACCTGAGATAAAACATGCTAAAAGTGTCAACACAAAGGTTGAGTGAGTTCATAGAGTTTGAGTTGAAATGAAAAGCCGTTCGAAATCGTTTATGCAGCAAAGGCATTGTAAATCGTTGAAATGTAAAGACTTTCAAAATCGTTTATGTAGCAAAGGCATTGTAAATCCACTCAGTTCCAAGTCCCGCCCATACAAAACTTGCAACCTGTGTGTTCACAACCCACTGCCATATGTAGAGTTTATGTTTAAACATAAATCGTCAATGAATTCACAAAATAGTGCATGGCTCAATGTATCGAGATCGTTTATGCAGCAAAGGCATTGTAAATCCACTCAGTTCCAAGTCCCGCCCATACAAAACTTGCAACCTGTGTGTTCACAACCCATTGCCAAAATGTATATAGTTTATGATCAAGTGCATGATGTCAAATGATTTCACAATATAGTACCTAACTCGACGTAGAACAATAGCACATAATCAATAGTACTTAACTCGACGTAGAACAATAGCACATAATCAATAGCACTTAACTCGATTTATCAGTAGTCAACTGATTTAGAACGTTATACGACGTAGTACCGTAGCACGCAAACAAGAACAATTTATATAGTATAACCTTTGATTTAGAAACAATGGTAATCATGATAGATTTTAGCCTTAAAAATCTAAAGTACTTGTGAAAAATAATTGAGCATGTATCTCCCCAAAACAGTATGAAAACAAGTAAAAGCAGGGGCTACGAAACTCACCTGGTGTGATTGATATGTTAACAAAATGAAGTGCACTAAAATGAGGCTCGGAGACTCTCCGCGACCTAATGAATGTCATGACTTGAGTTATGATATGTTGTCGTGAATGCATGATTTGAAAACGTATCACCCAATATGCTACTTGAAAACTAGTTATATAAAAATATTGTTACTTGAATGTGTGACGGTTTCATGTCGAAAATAAATACTTTTGAGTTAATGGTGAAAATGTAGTTAAAACTATGTAACGGTTTTAGAAATTGCAAAAATCAGTTTACATCGGACTTGACGCAATATATACATAGGAAAACTAACTCGTTTTTAAGGTCCGTTTCTCCCGAAACGTCCGTTTAGGCCCTCAAAATCTTGATTAAAAATTCTGACAGCTTACAAAAGCTGTGAATAGTGTTTTCAGCACGTTTTTGACTCAAAGTTCGGTTAACCATAAATCACTCGTTTTAAGTCCGTTTTTCAAGTTCTTTATATCCACGCGAAGGTAATGAAGAGTACTAATATATTTTTAAACTTCGGAGACTTCACAGAAATTTTAAGGCCACTGTTTGGGTCAGTTAAAATTCGGACTGCATGAATATTTTCCGGAAAATTATAGTTTTTAAATCGTAACTTGAAACCACGTATATTTTCGTTATAACTCCGATTTAGTCCGTTCAAAAGGCCACGTTCATAACTAAAAATCTATTTTCTAAAACATTAATAAAACTTATAAAAATGACTAACTTTTCGGAAAAATTATAAATTTCGACAGCGCTTCGCGCTCATTTTAAACTTTACCATTTTTCTACTTGTTTAACCACAAACTACACCACAAAAATTCCTTAATCTACTCATCACCAATCCTACTAGTAAAACAACTTCATTTGATCATAACCAAAACAAATATTCATTATGAGGCTAAAATATATATACAAACTTAAATAAACATGTATAAAATTTATGTAACCATTTCTTCCAAAAACCACAACTAGACTTTGATGATCCATTTTTCAAATTTATCATTTTTATAAACTTCTAACTAGTACATACTTGTTATAAAAATTAATAGGACACATATGGGTGATAACATTTGATAAACATGAATAAAAACTACAACTTGAGCAAATATGATCATATGGACTTCATGAAATGTATGAAAAATATATATGAAAAAGTAAGAGATGAAGTTTTATGCTTACAAATTGCTTGATGAGGTTTAGTGAACCAAGGATTATCCTAAACACCCTAGGTTTTTATTTCAAAACCTAAACAAAGAGTGTATCTAGATTGTGTAGAACTTGACAAGAAAAATTTTGATGATCACTTCTTGATATACCATGGGGAGGCCGGATATTGGTGAAGAAGAAGAGGAGAGAAAAGTTTGATCTAAACACTATGAATTATTGGAGGTGTGTGAGTTGAAGTTGGAGTGTATGACTATATATAATAAAAGATCTTGCACAAGTTGGAAAATCATGTAATAAATGATACATATACTTATTATTAATATGTAAAAGTATAATTATAGTAGAAGTAAAGTTATTTGAGGGTAAGTAGTAGCTTGTAGCATTGTTGAGTAATATTAGTAAGTTGTATACACATTTAAATATTTAAGGTAGCGTTAGATAAAATAAATTTCACGGTTCAAGATAAAATATATTGTAGTCATAAAAATTATAAAAATACATTTCTTGTAAAATTGTGAGTGATATATAATTATCGGGTTGAATTTAAGAAAACGTCGTAATAATTTAACTTTAACGATTTGTATACAAAATAAATTTAGAACACTAGGTAAACTCAAAATATAGTTTTTATAACTAAATGTAAGTATAAAAATACGTCGGGATCATTTTTGAAAGTAACGGATTAAATATACAAAATAATAACTCACGCGATAAAGATTATTAAACATAAAAATTACGCGTTGAAAGTGAAACAAAATGTCATGAATAAACTAATGAGATGCAAATGATGTCAATGAAATGTAGACTACTCATAGTCCATATGAAATGTACGTGATGTCATGATCATGAATTCGCCGCTAAACCTCCAAGGTTACGCGAATTTGAAACACGTAAACCAAGTTTACGATAAATGTTGAAATAATGAGACATGAATCGTGTCAAGAAATGACCTGAAAGTACGGATTGTCACATAATCAAAATCAGTTTCAACCTCAAAATGCAAATCAAGCCCCAATTCAATCTTCCACGGATGAATTGTTGAGACAATTAATCTTGAAACAAGAAACTCAAACCCGAAATCAAGAAGCATTAAATCGAAATCACGAGGCTACAATGAAACTAATGCAAGAACAAATGGGTCAAATGGCTAAATTACTTTCCCATGGAAATCAAGGTGGGCTTCCTAGCAACACCATACCAAATCCAAGGGAAGAAATGAAAGCTATAACAACACGAAGTGGTATTACTTTGGTTGGACCCTCATCTCCTTCACCTCCTCCTACTTCTTCTTCTAAGGAGGTGGAGCGAGACCCGGAGACTACCATGGACCAGGTGCACGATTCATGTCCAGGAAGTACCGCACGAGTCCCACCTCCGGTTGTACAACCACCTACTCCTTCTCCTAAATCAAATGAGATTCCTGAGCGTAATCCTCATCAACCTCCAATTCCTTATCCATCGAGGTTGAACAAGGATAAGCTTCAAGACAAATCTGATATTCAAATCCACAAGTTCTTGCAAATGTTCAAGAAACTTCACATCAATATCAGTTTTGCCGAAGCTTTAGCTCAAATGCCAAAATATGCTAAAATTTTAAAAGATCTCTTAACTAACAAAGAGAAACTTCTTGAATTAGTGAATACTCCTCTCAATGAGAATTGCTCAGCGGTCCTCCTCAAAAAGTTACCCGAGAAACTTGGAGACCCTGGCAGATTCCTCATTCCTTGCGATTTTAGTGAGATAGAGAGATGCATGGCCCTAGCCGATCTAGGAGCCAGCATCAATCTAATGCCTCTTTCTGTGTGGAAAAAGCTATCATTACCAGAACTTACTCCCACTCGTATGACGATTGAGTTAGCTAACCAAACGGTTGCATACCCGCTCGGTATAGCTGAGGATGTCTTCGTACAAGTAGGGAGGTTTACCTTCCCCGCCGACTTTGTTATTGTTGATTATGATGTCGATCCTCGCGTCCCCCTCATCTTGGGGCGACCTTTCTTAAAAACGGCTCGTGTTCTAATCGATGTAGAAGAAGAAGAGCTGACTATTAGAGTCGGGGATGAAAAACTGGTGTTAAGTATTGCTCAAACCGCGAAATATCCTCTTACGCAAGGAGAAGAATCCGTCAATCGAATCGATGTCATTGACACTTCTTGCGAGGAGCATTTTCATGAGGTGTTGAACGTACAAAAGTCCATTAACCCCATGAGTGGCGATCCCACTCCCTCTTCTGATGCTACCGTCGCTTCTCTCTCCCATCTCTAACCCCCTTCGGGGATAGTGATTTTCTCTTGGAGGAGACCGACACGTTTCTTGCTCTCGATGACTCAATTTCACCTGAAATTGATAATGGCATTTACGATTCTGAGGGGATATTATTTTCTTGAACGAATTATGAATGATGATGTTACCAAAGATCCCCCTCCAAAAGAACTTAAAAACATTGAAACTGAAAAGACCAAAACTTCAATTGAAGAACCTCCTGAGCTAGAACTCAAGGACTTACCTTCTCACCTCGAGTACGCGTTTTAAGAGGGTACGTCTAAGTTACCCGTAATTATCGCTAAAGACTTGGAGAGTGAAGAAAAGGACAAGCTCATCAAGGTTTTAAAGTCTCATAAGCGAGCAATCGCTTGGAAAAATTCTGACATCAGAGGCATTAATCCAAATTTTTGCACTCATAAAATATTGATGGAAGATGACTTTAAACCTGCTGTCCAAAATCAAAGAACGGTAAATCCAAAAATTCATGAAGTCATTAAAGCAGAAGTTATCAAACTTCTAGATGCCGGATTGATTTACCCTATCTCGGATAGTCCTTGGGTTAGTCCCGTTCACGTTGTACCCAAAAAGGGAGGTATGACGGTTATTAAGAATGATAACAATGAGTTGATTCCTACTAGGCTAGTTACGGGTTGGCGAGTTTGTATTGATTATAGGAAGTTGAATGAGGCCACCCGAAAAGACCATTTTCCTCTTCCTTTTATGGACCAAATGTTAGAACGATTAGCGGAAATGAGTTCTATTGCTTTCTTGATGGATTTTCTGGATACTTTCAAATTCCCATTGATCCCCAAGACCAAGAAAAGACCACCTTCACCTGCCCTTATGGGACATTTGTTACCGTCGCATGCCCTTCGGTCTTTGCAATGCACCGGGTACTTTTCAAAGGTGTATGGTGGCGATCTTTCATGATATGATTGAGAAAACCATGGAAGTTTTCATGGATGATTTTTCGGTCGTTGGAGATTCATTCTCTTCTTGCCTCTCCCATTTAGACATGATGCTCAAAAGGTGCGAAGACACCAATCTTGTGCTAAATTGGGAGAAATGTCACTTTATGGTTAAATACGGTATCGTCCTCGGCCATAAGATTTCTAAGAATGGTATCGAGGTGGATCGTGCTAAGGTAGATGTTATTGCCAAATTACCACCTCCTACCATGGTCAAAGGAATTAGAAGTTTCTTGGGTCATGCCGGTTTTTATCGTAGATTCATAAAAGATTTTTCTAAAATAGCCCGGCCTATGACCCATCTACTAGAAAAAGATACTCCTTTTGTGTTCTCTAAAGAATGTATGGAGTCATTTGAACACCTTAAGACGAAATTAACCGAAGCTCCCATTCTTGTTGCCCCGACCGGACTTGCCTTTTGAGGTTATGTGTGATGCTAGTGACTTTGCTATCGGAGCAGTCTTGGGGCAACGAAAGAACAAATATTTTCAACCTATACACTATGCAAGTAAGACTTTATCAAATGCTCAGATACATTACACCACTACGGAAAAAGAGTTATTAGCGGTGGTGTATGCATTTGAGAAATTCCGTCCTTACCTTGTCTTGTCTAAGACAATAGTGTATACGGATCACTCGGCTTTAAAGTATCTATTTGCTAAACAAGACGCTAAGCCTAGATTGATCCGATGGGTTCTCCTCCTCCAAGAATTTAATATCGAGATTCGCGATAAAAAAGGAGCAGAGAACCTAGCGGCTGATCATTTAAGTAGACTCGAAAATCCTCATAAAGGGGATCTCGATATGGAAATGAACGATAATTTTCCACACGAGTCCCTGAATATGATTTCTCTTAAAAATGAAAATGAACCCCCGTGGTTTGCCGATATTGCAAACTACTTAGCGGGTAATGTGCTTGTTAAAGGGTTGTCATCCCAAAAAAGGAAAAAATTCTTCAAAGATATTAAACATTATTTCTGGGATGACCCCTATTTGTTTAGAATCTGTGCTGATCAAATTATTAGGCGGTGTGTGGACGGGAAAGAAGCTATGGATATTCTAGAAGCTTGTCACCATGGTCCCACCGGAGGACATCATGGCCCGAACTACACCGCCAAGAAAGTCTTCGATTCTGGATTCTTTTGGCCCACGATCTATCGTGATGCCCATGACATGGTCAAAAATTGTGACTCATGTCAACGCCAAGGAAAAATATCACAAAGGGATGAAATGCCTCAAAATTCCATCCAAATTTGTGAAATCTTTGATGTTTGGGGCATAGACTTTATGGGGCCGTTCCCGTCTTCACGAGGGAACAAGTATATACTCGTGGCCGTCGATTATGTGTCAAAATGGGTGGAAGCCAAAGCTTTACCCACGAATGACGCCCGAGTTGTGGTAAAATTCTTGAAACAATTATTCTCCCGATTTGGAACCCCTCGGGCCATAATTAGTGATCGAGGTACACATTTTTGCAATGATCAATTTTCCAAAGTTATGGAAAAATATGGTGTAAAACATAAGCTTTCTACCTCGTATCACCCTCAAACAAGTGGTCAAGTGGAGGTGTCCAATCGTGGCTTAAAAAGAATTCTTGAACGTACCGTAGGTGAGCATCGAGCTAAATGGGCGGACAAATTAGATGACGCTTTATGGGCTTTCCGTACCGCTTTTAAGACTCCCATCGGGTGTACCCCTTATAAGCTCGTGTACGGAAAAGCTTGTCATCTCCCCATTGAGCTCGAGCACAAAGCCTACTGGGCTTTGAAATGGACAAATTTTGATCTCAAGACCGCGGGTGATCACCGAAAAATTCAATTGAATGAATTAAATGAACTTCGTGATCAAGCCTATGAGAATTCTTTGATCTATAAGGAAAAGACAAAGAAGATACACGATGAAAAAATCAAAAACCGAGAATTCCTTGTCGGTGATCGTGTTCTTCTTTTTAATTCTAGATTGAAGATTTTCTCGGGCAAGTTGAAATCCCGCTGGTCCGGCCCATTTACTATTACCGAAGTGTTTCCTTATGGGACCGTCGAGTTATCCCAACCCGATGGTCCAAACTTTAAGGTAAACGGGCATCGGATCAAGCACTACCACTGAGGGACATTCCTACCTTGGATGTCCCAGATCTCCATCTTTCCCCCATGGACAACTAATTCGGGGGCGAGTCAAGCTCGTGACTCGTTAATAAACAAGCGCTTTTCGGGAGGGCAACCCGTGTTATCTATTTATCTTTATTTTTCTTCTAATAAGTGTGTTGTAGATTAGTGTGGGGTTTTGTTTCTTTCCATGTGTGTTTGCAGTTCCGCGTTTTGCTTGAAGAATCCTTATGATCGAGAAGACCTCCGTGCTTGTTTTCAAACCCTCCAACACTCGGTCCTCTCGATCATTTATATGTTATATCTTGGGATAACTCTTTGTCATAATTAAAAATGATTTTTCACCTTTCACACTTAGAATTTTTAAAACATTCTCCTTTTTCAATTCTAAGTGTGGGGTTAACACCCATAATTTTTAAACATTGAGGACAATGTTAAGTTTTAAGTGTGGGGTGGATTTCTATCGAAATATGATTTTTTTCTGCTTTGTATGGTCCCATACAACCCCCGGGTTTTAACCGTTTTATCAAAAAAAAAACAAAAAAATCAAAAAATCAAAAATTTTGAAGCTTTTGCTAGTCTTTTTGATTGAAAAGTTTGCTAGTCTCTTAGACAAGAAGCTATAAAATGTGAATTCTAGCTCACAGGCAAATTTTTTGCAAGTTTCCCTAATTGACTTTAAATATGCATAACTTGATTTCATTAGACGAAGCATTTGCTAAATTAATTTACGTTTTGACACCTTGTTGACTTTCACCGTGAGATAGGAATAGAATTCTGACTTGATCGGCGTGTGAGCCCTAGCTTGTTCCCTTAACATAGATAATTTAATTATCGGCTAAGCATCCGCGGATCTCATTATTTGGGATTTTAAATTTGCGGAGATCGAGAAATGATAGAGTTACTTATGAGTTTAGATGCTAAGCTTGGAGTAGTTGGTTCTCTTTAGAGCCCATCGAAGGTACTTATGGCTTTTGTTCCCACAAAATTGTTTCACCCCATATCTGTGAATAAATAATTAGAGATGTTGAGTTTTTGGCGATAGTTAGTTCTTTATTCTTCTTTAGAGAATCCTTTCCCATGAGAGTTGGGTACACATCAAGGTACTGTCAGGACGGTGTACTTAATAGACAACTGATTATTGATAGTTTGCTGCTATTGTTTCTATTGTTATAAAAGCCGTAGGGTTTGGATTTTGGAACAAAAATTAACATGAAATAAAGCCCAAATGTATTAAAGTTGAAAAATCCAAAGCCATAAAAGTTTTCTATGTCCGACGGTACCCCCGTTGTCATGGACTTCTAAAAGGTTGAGGAAAATCCAAAGTCATAATAAACTTCGATAAAAACGGTAATCCGTTGAGTTAGTGGTAGGAAAGACCAAGGGCCTAAATTGCAAAAATGCAAATGTGCTGAAATAAGTGTTAAGCCAAACTTGGAATCCGGGAGATGTCTAAATAAAGCCTCTGTCTCTGGACTCGTAGATGAGGTGTCTCGGTCGCCATAAAAAGGATATTCTCCCTAAATCGTGTGAAATTAGGACCTTGATGTGGACCTCATTCTTGTATGCAATGATTTTCGAGGGAAGATGGATAACTAACTATCGACTTAGCTTTATATCTTTATCGGAATAAAAATTATCGAAACGAGAAACTTGAAGAAATTCATTTCTCACCAAAAAATAAAATAAATAGAGGAAAAATAGGAAAATTGGAGCAAAAGGTAATTACACAAGTAACTTCCATGGGTAGTGTTAGCATCTAGAATTATATTTAACAATGATTTCGATTTTACGCTTAGTTTGGGAGCTTGTGAAAAATCAGGGACGATGTATTCTATTCCAGAGGTCACTTCACGCGTGTTGTGTTTCCTACTCCGTGATCCTAACGTGTCGTTTGAAAAATGTTGGAGTTATCGATTGACATGAAAGTTCAACAAACCGTCACACAAAAAGGAATGTGCTTAATGATATATCTATATATCAAATAAAATGGTTTAAAGCGGGGCTTTTTCAAAGATAAAGATTTTTGTACCTCTTGATGAACATCTTTCTGTTCTTGTTTGATGTGAGGGATTATTAGTTAAGGGGTTTTAAAAGATTTTCTTTCACTACATTGTAATTAACTTGCGTGTGGGACCAGCAATGGTTTTAGTGTGGGGTATTTTGATGAGTGCTAATACACACATCATTTTATATCTAAAAATATGACAAATCGGACTAATAACCATTAGATATGTCAAATTATATTGCAAATATGTGATATGTGTTATTTATGTCTTTGCAGTACAAGGGTTTGAAAACAAAGCAAAAACGGTGATTTTCGGATGAGTTTCAACGACATTTTCATGTTTTTCGAGGTTCAAACGAAGTCGTAAAAATTATCCGAGCACATCATTGGAAAGATCACGAAAAAAATCGAGTCAAATGGTTATTTTATGTGGAGTATTGAGGCAAAGGAAGAAAAGTTGAAAGATTAAACGGAGCTTGAACGAAGATTATTTTATTGATAATATTTAAAATTCGGATCAAGTGAAAGAGGGATAAAAAGAATTAAATGCATAAGATTTAACAGAAAAAAGGCTCTTGGTCTAGTAGTTGGATGCATGTTTGTCAAGTAATAGGTCTTGGGTTCTACTCCTACTCTTGGCATATTTAATATTTTTTGTCACTCATGTTATTGCAAAAGAAGAGTAGCAGCCCATTATCCTCCTGGCCCAGCTGCGAATTTGGTGAGCCCACAAGATCCACGAGGCCAACTCTACGAACTCCAGTCCATGATAGCAGCCCAATTCAAAGATACTTGATCCAACCTAAAGATAAGTAGCATTTGAAAGTAGTATGTAAATCTGGTCCCAGCAAAGAACTAAAAGGAGAGAGTTAACATTTTTTCATTTCATAAGTGATTGGCCAAAGCGTGATTCTCACACGCTAAAATAAATTCCAACATGCGCGTGACCTGCATTCCAAAGCCACTCGCAACTCCACTATTCTGTTCTAGCAAATTATACGACAACACGTGGCCTTATGAAAATGGAATACGAGGAAGGATTGGACGGAAGGATCGAGATATATGATTGGGATATAAATAGAGGTCCGGAGCATCAAGCATTGACACATGAATTTACACACACACTCTTTATTTTTATTTAGTCTTTAGCTTAATATTTTTAGTGCTTATTGTAGTAGCTTATTTTCAAGATCTTATTGTACCAAACCTTTTTAGCTTATTAATGATAATGAATTTTATGGAGTTTACTTAAGTGCTTATTTCCTTTTCATCTATTTCTTCTTTTTCTTTTTCTTTTTATTATCTAATAATCTATTTTAGCTTATTAGCTTATTGTAGCTTATTAGATTATCTTTTTAGTGATAAGCTTCTCTTATAGCTTTTCACTTTAAGCTTTTACATATCTTTTATCTTGAAATGCTTTTCTTATAGCTTATTTTTAGATATAAAAGACTAGCTTTTGGGTAAGCTTTCATAGCTTATTCAATAAGCACTTTTTATTTTTAGTTTCTTTTAAAAAAAAAAACTCTTTTATTTACTTAGATTTATTTTCTTTTTCAACTTCTTTTATAAAAAAAATCAAAAAAAAAGTATTAATCTTTTTAACTTATCTCTAGCTTATTTATTTAGATCTAGTCCTTAAATATACCCAACTCACTTTAATCTTCGGATTTGAACCTCTTAGATATGGGTGGATATTGGATCTAATCTTTAAGCTTTTTCTTTGCTTATTTTTTTTAAAGTTTAGGTGCTTTTTAGATCAAAAAGCTTTTCCATAGCTTATTTGATCCATAATATTGCTTATTCTCTAACCTTTGATAAAGTTTTGATCTTGCTTAGTTTCTCATCATTTCCACCTAATGCGAGGAGCTTAAGGGTTTTATAAGCTTGCTTATTTACTAAAGTTTAAAGCTTTTTAGTCTTAATAAGCTAATTAGTTAATAAAGTCACAAACTTTATTAAATATTTGGTTTTATTAAAGCTTATAAAGAAGTAAACTTTAGGGTTTGATAAGTTTATAAAAATCGGTGGTTTTATTCGTCTCGTATTGTAGATCAGGTTCTATTTTCCTTACTTTCTCTTTTAGCTTGTGGAAAATGATGTTTGTTGAGCTTATTATTATTATCTTTGTTGGTTTACTTATGACTATTAGTGAGTAGATTTTTATTATGCTTGTTAAGTGATTGGTGAATTGTGAAATTTAGTGTGGAATATTAGAGATTATTAATTGGTAGCCTTTGGTTTACTTGGTTTGATTTTTTTAGAAACTTTAACGGGCAAAAGCCGTTAAGGATTTTAACTATTTAACCAAGTAGATTTTATCTAGATAAAAAGTAGGATTTTCAATATAAACCAACGTTGTGAGAAAAAATCTACTTTTTAAACGGATAATTAAAGGTTGTTAATTATAATTTTCGATATCGATGATTTGGTTAGTTGGTTATTTAACGGGCAAAAGCTGTTGGTATAATTAATTATTTAAAGTCCACTAATTTTTACCTCGAAAAATAATTGTTTTCAATATAAGCCAATGTTGTGAGGAAATAATTTGTTCGACGGGTATAATTACATAAGTGCTTTTATGGAAAAATCCACACTTAATGAACTTTTCACCACACTTGACAAGCATAGCTTTTATCATATATTGTTAGTCGGTATCATTTGCTATTAGTTTAATTTTTATCTCACTTAAAATAGTTGCTTTATTTATTAGTATAAAAAGTTTTAAAAATTAGTCTATAAAACCAAACAAAAAACCAAAACGATAATCAAGCATCATTTTAAACGAACAAACAAATACATAAAATTCAATTCATCTCTCCGAATAATCGACATCCGGAAGGTTTATTATTACTTGTCCTCAAGTAGTGATTGATTCTTAATCGGGAATACAAATTTTAAAACTGCCCTTTGCTACAAAATAACGAACCAACATGCATTACCGAATTAACTCACACTATATTGATTTACTTAGATCATGTTAACTAGACCAAAACCTTACCCTTTCCTCTTGTTTCAATACGTACGCAACACACATGCAAAAACCCCAGGGGTTCCCATATGACACGTTATTAGAGCGTTAACACACAACTAGTTTAACCATTCATGACCAGCAAGCCGAACCAAATCAGATTTTTACAAAGCTTTAATCGACATATCCACCTTGTTATTTTAGTGTTTCATTACTGATTTTAAACAAATGTCAAGATTACATATTACCAGGTTCATATGCTCATTCGTTGCATGCTTTGTGAATAAAGAATGTCGACTAGGGTTGCTCAAGACCCACGACAAAGAGGAAAACCAAAACAGTTAGCTAGCATGATCGATCCTTATCAAAACCTTATTTCATTATCCCATGTAATACATATATTAGGTTATCTAAATTTAGTTTAACAAACCATTAAAAGGGTACAAACCATGCGTATGGTCATGAACATACACGACCAGAATTAAGATCTAACATGAAGATGACGAGAGTATAAATGATACCTTGACAGTGTGACACAAAACGAAAGAAACGATGATAGAATGGAGCAAGTTAAATCGTCTTCTTGAGCTTGCTGCTGGTTGTAGTCGACAGAAAAGAGGAGCAGAAGATGGAGAGAAGATGCCGTATACTTTTTAGGACTAGGGTTTCATATGGAGACTAAAGAAGAGTTTTATAGTTGTCGACTCCTATGGATTTGTGTGGTGTTCGGCTTACAAGAACCGACCCATATGGACTCATGGTGGAAATCGGCTCACAAAGAAAAGGAAAAGTGGGCTTGAACTTGGGCTTGGCCGAATATTTGTGTGGTTTCACTTTGTGTCGTACCAAAAGTCGAATTTTATATTATGCACGTTAAGTCTTGATATCATTTATAAGTTAGATTGAATTTCGTTTAATGAGTGTTGATTTATTTTACGTATTTTAAAATTTTGATTTCAAGGGTAAAATAGTCTTATTATGCGTTTATATTTTTAGGGTTTTACATTGATCTTGCACAGCTTTGATAGGTATAGCAGGGTTTGATTCAATCTGAGCAAATATATCTTTGGCCAAGAAGTTAGCTGTACAAGCTTTGATCCTCCTGGTTTGTAAACATTTATGGTCGGCTCTGTATGTTCTCACTGACCATGTTTCATCAATGCACTTACTAATTTGTAAATCCCATGGAAATTTATTGCCATCTGTTGGTAGCTTGGTATATCTACCACCTTTAATGATCTGTGCCTTTATTGGGGATCTAGATTCCCTTATCTTTCCTCTTGTCATTTTATGCTTTGTTGGAGATCTAACATCTCTTATCTTTGACTTCGTCATTTTGACTGACTTATCTGGCCCAACTGATTTAGAAGGCCCAACAGACTTATCTGGCCCAACTGATTGAGAAGGTCCAGCTGACTTATCAAACCCATCAGCACCAAGTGTAGGGATTGTTCCAAAACACTCTGCTCTGATCCTTAACTTATCA
Organism: Chrysanthemum makinoi; assembly: GCA_910596185.1. Classification (NCBI taxonomy): domain Eukaryota; kingdom Viridiplantae; phylum Streptophyta; class Magnoliopsida; order Asterales; family Asteraceae; genus Chrysanthemum; species Chrysanthemum makinoi. The sequence goes on from OU343225.1 coordinate 128,757,103, forward strand.
TTCTTCTTTAACTGAATTTCCCTCCTAGTTTCTATTGAGTGTAATTTAATCCTGTCCTTAGCCTCTTTTACAGTTCCAAATTTTTGCCCCACATAGAAATAAGTCTCATTCTTTACACTCTACACCTTTTCCCCCACCTTTTCCTAAGTTCTTTCAACTTTCTTTTCCTAGTCCTCTCTAACTCATCATCTCCGTCAGACCCACTTTCAAACTCATCATTATCAAGTACCTCTACTTCAACTGCTTCTGAGAATGTAACATGCTTCTTAAGGTTCCCAGTATCCACAAACTCTGCATTCACATCAATATTAGCATTGAAATTTTGCATGTCAACTTCTACTTCATCAATGTCATTCACCTCATCCGCTATATAATCACTATCCTCCCCCTCATCACTACTTTCCTCACCATCCTCATCTTGACTGCGTTCACTATGTTCCTCACTAACATCATCATTTAAAGCTTGTTTACCCTTATCACTAACTAGTTCACCATCTGCATTGCAATCTAATGTTTGTTCAACCTCATTGACTTTAGCAACTACATCTGCATCATCTAAATCAAAGAAAGGATCAAAGTCTTGGTTGTCCAAATTTAAATAAAAATCATTTGCAAACTCAGATGGCAAATTACTTTGACCCATTTCATTAGCTACACTACTTTCACCAACTACATTTGCACTGGTCTGACCCAATTCATTAGCTACACTACCCTTATCACTCCATTATAACCTTAACTGTTTACCAACTAATCTAGAAGAAACTTTACTTGTTACAACTGGTGCATCATCCTCTAGTTCAACAATGGTACACTTCTTAACTGGTAAAGGCATATAAGTGTCCACTTTAGTATGTTCATGTTCAATGTACACATTGATCAGCTTACTACCTAACAGAACATATTTGCAAAGATCATGAACATCCTGGTCACTACCTAAACATCTAAGACCATTATCTAAATCAAGATCAGGAACCTTATAATGGTAGTACATTCTCTTATTCCCTCTATAACCTAGTCTTATAACCATGTCATTGAACTCAATCACTGAAAACAAATCAGTGTCTACATTATCGACTATGCTTTGTGTACCATTTACGTAGCGCCTTGTTGGTGTGTCAGTAAACATCCCTCCATGAAAAATCTTGAGTGAAAACATGTTAGAATCTGTTCCTGCAAAAACGCCCAAAAAAGCATAATTAGGGTTTGTTTTCACAATTAATAAATGCCCAAAAAGCATAATTAGGGTTTGTTTTCACACCTCCATGACAAATACAAACTTTTAAACCATAATTGATATCTTACCATATACGGCATTATAATCCACGTCTACTTCATTTTTTTCTGGTTCATGCAACAACCAAACTGATAACACCATTGCATTAGCTTTGCCAATTGATGATTTGCGTATGTGTGTGAGAGAGTGAGAGAATTATCTGTTTGTGTGTGAAACAGAGATGAAAAAGGAAATAAGCATTGGGACTATATGTTGGAAGAGAAAAGACCTGGTTTAAATGATACCAGCGTTGGAGAAAGACAAAATACCCCACACGCATGCGGCACGTGGGGTAACTTAACCGCCCAAACAAGTCCGTCCTGTGGCGATGGACTACTGGTGTTATTAGTTGCAGAGATAGGGAGGGCCAGTGCAACTTTAAAAAGGTAAGGACTACCAGTGAAATTTTGGGTAAACGTTAGGGACCATCCATGTAATTTACTCTAAAAAATATATTAGACTCTCTCTCCTAACTTTTTTAATATTACTAAAAATAGATCTCAAGCATTTACAAATTATTAAGCCCTATGTTTAATCAATTAATACACCAAGACAAAAACATAGTAGTAATTGACTGGTCAACATATAATTAATGTTATTATTAAAATACCTTTAAAATAAAAAATACAAGTTATTAAGCTTATTACACAAACCAATATAACAAAAAATATATTCTCATTTTCAAAATAAAGATGGAGACCAAAATTTCTACTAAGGGGGCGTTTGGGATTGAGATTGGGTCTAAATTATCTAATTATCACCATATAAAAACGCATAAAACTCGTGTTTCGTGTTTATCAAAAGACTTTTGATAATCAATAAGGGGGAGGGAGTGGTACCCTAGTACCCGAATTGCCACATCACCTCTACCCAATAAAAACCCTCCAACTCAAAACTACCCAATTCTACCCTAACACTACTCTAAGTGGAGGGAGTGGTACCCTAGTACTCGATTTTTTTTTTTTTTTTTTTTTTTTTTTTTTTAATACATAAAATCACATACAATATTAAAATAAAAACATACCATTTCATTAAAAATAAAAAATTACATAATAAAAAAAACTACAACTTAAAAATTGAAACTACAACTTAAAAAACATTACATAAGTTGAAAAAAAATTGAAACTACAACTTAAAATTGCAAGCCCATCCGGTGTTTCCCGCAAGTTCACGCTTTTTGTAAGAACGAATTCCAACATAAATTTGTGTGTGTTTTGGAACGGTAAATTGATTCGTGAGATGATTGAGAATAAAATTGGTTTGGAAACGGAGTTTGTTGTGGTTGCGGTTGAACGGGTTGAGACCGACCTTGACGCGAAATGGAAGTTTTTTTACCTCTTCTTGGATCCATGGTTTTGTGTTTTTGAGAGATTAGTGTGTGTTTTTTTTGTGAAAAAATGAGTTAGTGATATTTGGTTTTAAAGGGAATTTATTTATTTTTATTATTTTTTTTAATGTACAACTAGCCAACGGCTAGTCCCCAACGTTCCAAATTTTTGAAAAGTCTCACCTTCACCGATCGGGCTTGGAACCCGATTTAGTACCCGAAATGCGCTACCCGAGTAACACGGGGTGATGTTACCGATCGGGTTAGGGTACCCGATCCCCTACCTGATCACCACTCCCCCCCCCCCCCTAATTAGCGTTGGTAGATCTTAAAGTGCAAAAAGTAAAAGCTACTCCTTCTATGCTTTCGTGTAAAACGTATTTATGACATCCTATCCTATATACCCAAATATCCCCACTAGAAAAGAGCAAATGAACAAACATATAACTAAACATGTAGAAGTAACTTAAAGATAATAAGGAAGAAAACAGGAAAACAGGAAAACAGGAAAACAAGTAGGTAATGAGATGCGATGTGTATTAACACCGTAAGGTTTTTTGTCGTCAACTAGGCTCCATCAACTTTGGCTACTTCAATATTATATGTCAGATGTTCGTTTATAAAAATTACTATAACGTAGCAATATTTATTTCAGTTTACTAAATTGTTATAAGTCATTGAAAGTGTATGTTAAATATAATTCAATTAGTTAAAAAATATAGCAAACATCTTTTTTAGTCATCTATTGTATTCTAATTGAATTAACTTATATATACATTAGTATCAATTGATATGACTCAAACAATGTATTTAGAATCAACTCTTTAATATTGTTTTTTAATTACATGATAGTCGTCCAAAGTTTTTGCTATAGTGGTATATGTCTTCGTCGGAAGTTTTAGTTACAGGTATCTGTCGCCGCATCATGTGGGTACATGCTTGATTTTGCACAATGTTTCGTTTATAATGCATTATTATGCACCTTGCAAGCAACAATAACATAAAGGGTAAATGCCATAATATAACAATCTACTTTCTTCAATTTGCCGAGTTGAAACACTTACTTTTTCATTACCTTACTTTACCAACGTATTTTCAAATTTTGATCTGACTTCACCCATATGACTTATAAACTTGCATCGTTAGTCCTTTATACTAACGGACGTTAGCAAATAACTTAAAATTTGGTTTTCTCATGTTTTCGTTTGTTTTTACATGTTTTCGTCGGTTTTTACACGTTTTCTTTCATTTTGGCACGTTTTCGTCCGTTTTTGCACGATTTCGTCCGTTTTTACACATTTTCATCCGTTTTTGCACGTCTTTATCCGTTTTTAGACATTTTTGTCCGTTTTTACACGTTTTAGTCCGTTTTTAAACGTTTTCGTCCGTTTTCAAACGTTTTTACACGTTACTTATTATGGCAAATTTAAAAATTGACCGGTCAACGTACAATTAATTACATTATTAAAACACCCCCTAAATGAAAAATATAAATTATTAAGCTTATTATACAAACCTATATAACACAAAATGTACTCTCATTTTCAATGTAAAAATATTATTAAATCAATAGAGTTTTAAAATGCATACTAAATTAAATATTTAAAAAATATTATTTAATCGTAAGAATGCCTCGAGAACCAATATATAGATATTTAGAATTTTTTTAATAAAACTTACCGTAAAAATTAAAAACTGTGTTTTATTAAAATTAGACGATTTTTTCATAGCAAAGGATGCGAAAGTGCAAAGTCCTAAGTGTTGATTTATATGATTCCACGCATTTTATACATATTTATACTACATTATAAATTATTTGAGACTTTTCCAAAATGGATATCTTAAAATATTAAGACAATACACTTACTTATTATAGCAAGTTTAAAAGACAACACACTTACTTATGGTATCGCAAAATATAGAAATGAAAAATATTTCTCGTTAAAATTTTTAATTGCATGATACCGCCGCTGCAATGCGCAGATACCTGCTAGTATCGGAGATACGAAAATATGTTTCTATTTCAAAAATAAAACAGAATTTTACCCGGTCAATAATGTTGACAAAATTTGGAGTAACATTTATATCTGCGTTGCTCTTATAACTCATCAGTTAAACCCAATTAAATATTCTGTAATTAAGCAAGTTTAGTTAATGGTGCGTTTCGTTTTCATTGCAGAAAAGCGCAAATAAATTGTTTATGTTTTCTTGCTTATAAATATGAACAACATGAACTTGATTCTTTACACACAAAACAAGTATTAAAGATCTTTCAGTATGGCGTATATTTGTTTCAAAATTGCTTTCTGGACCATCTTCCTATTTGCACCAGGCATGCAGCTATTCTTTATTGTTTCAGTCAGTTTTTCTTGTGTTTTAGATCTAAATGTTCACATATAAAAATGTGAAACAAGTAAAACTCATTTTACACACTCATGATTTATAAATGCGAAATAAATCATCATTTTTGCACGTTTGTAATATATCAATCATCTATATTATAGTACTAGGTTTTAACCTCGTGTATAACCCTGTGCATTCGCAAGGCTGTTAAGTTGGTTTTCTGTAAATTTTATAAATCTTTTATATTTATATAGTTACAAAACATTTGCATGCTTGACTTTTAACACAAAATTTTTATATTGTGTTAATATATATTAATCTTTAAATCCAACCACGCGCGGGATATAAAATATGAAGAGGAATAATATTAATCGTTATTAAACGCCATTAGTAAAAAAAGTATTTTGCGTATCTCTCTACTTGATCTCATAAAAATGAATAACATGAGTCGTTCGTATATCTGCAATCACTTGTATTCATTACATATCACAATTGACAAGTGAGAATGCTCAAATTTTCAATTGACATGTGTTTTGACAAACCTAAAGCCAATTTTGAATTTCCGTTAGCCAATCAGAAAACTCGATTTTAAAATTGAGCTCTCTCACATGTCAATTGAAAAATACATTTGTCCAATTTGTATATCCTCTTATTGTATAAGAAATTTGATTGGCTAATGTTTCTTTTTTGGCAGCATTGTCGACATATCCAAAACCAAGAGTAAGCCCAGCGAGCCCAAAGTATTTAACACCGCCACCTAAAGTAAGCCCGCCAAGCCCAAACTATGCAATACCATCACCAAAAGTATGTCCACCAAGCCCGAAGTATTTACCACCCCCACCAAGAGTAAGCCCGCCAAGCCCGGGATATGTTACACCTCCACCAAAAGTAAGCCCACCAAGCCCAGACTATGCAACACCACCACCAAAAGTAAACCCACCAAACCCTCAATACGTAACACCTCCACCACCACCGAGAGTTAGCCCGCCAAGTCCGAACTATGCACCACCGCCACCAAAAGTAAGCCCGCCAAGTCCGGCATATGTAACACCACCACCAAAGGTAAGCCCACCAAGCCCGAACTACGCAACACCACCACCAAGTGTAAGCCCACCAAGCCCGAAATATGTAACACCACCACCGAGAGTAAGCCCGCCAAACCCGAAATATGCACCACCACAACCAAAAGTAACCCCGCCAAGTCCGGCATATGTAACACCCCCACCAAGAGTAAGCCCACCAAGCCCAAACTGCGCAACACCACCACCAAGTGTAAGCCCACCAAGCCCAAAATATGTAACACCACCACCGAGAGTAAGCCCGCCAAACCCGAAATATGCACCACCACCGCAAAGAGTAACCCCGCCAAGTCCGGCATATGTAACACCCCCACCAAGAGTAAACCCACCAACGCCGGCCTATATCACACCACCACCAAGCGTAAGCCCACTAACACCTGCCTATATCACACCACCACCAAACGTAAGCCCACCAACACCTGCCTATATCACACCACCACCGAGTGTAAGCCCCCTAAGCCCAAACCATTACGAGGAAAGTCCACCAACACCTGATAATTATTATTGTACTAGGTTTTGTGGAACAGAAGATTCTATGTGTGACACTAGTAGCGGCACTTGCATATGCCACCCAGGAATTCCAGCTATACCACGACAAAGTGTACCTTCTAGCATCGGCCGACGACTGTTATGGGGATGTCAGGATGACGAAATGTGCAAAAACTATTGGTGTCATAGGGAAGATTCTTATTGTGACGGGGGTCAATGCGTCTGCCATCCTTGTGGCCCGAGTTATTCCAAAAATAATTGATCAAGATTTTATACTTGTCAGAAGCAAAATAAGTTTTAGTTTGAGATAAACTATTGTATGCCGTTTATAGTTTGAGATTCATTGATGTTATTTAATACTTGCGAGAAATAAAAACCATGTTAGAAGCATTATATTGATTATTCATTCTCAAGTGTGCACGCTACGTTGCTCATTCTTTCATTTCTGCTCATACAATACTAAGTCAACAGATTTAACTGTCGATCGTTACAAATAGACTCCAATGTGTTTTTTATTATTTCTTTTCGAATGTAGTAATGTAAAGTTGCATAGATCTCTTGCTAAGGGAAGAATTTTTAACAAGCAAAAGCTAGCAATGATTTTTTTATTTAGTTTAAAATTGATCTTGCGAAGTATGGTCTACAGATCAACAAAGGTTGGTTTATCATATATGCATATAAACTCTGCAAGGCAACAATACTTAGAAGTGTTTGAGATTCTTCACAACATATATAGTGATGCAAATTAGTTAAGCTATGATCTATAATTCAAATTAGTTAATGCAATAACTCCACGTCAGATTCTTTATGTTATATATGTTTTCTTCCCCCAATTAAAAGCTATTTTATCAAGACTTATAACACTTTAAACTCCCAAATTGCACAAGGTAAAACCAACAAAATTTGATGGGTATTGTGGTATTTTATTGGGTCCATTACCGATAAGTGAACATTTGAGAAAGTTGACTGTTATTAGATGGTTGTAACCTTACACGTAATTAACTAAGATTTTCTTCTTCTTTTTTTTCCCTAAAAAAACATTCACGTAATCAATTTAACCAGTGTAGTTGGTTGCGGTCACAACATGTATGCAAAAGTATGATATTGAGTTAAAATTTGAAAGTTTGATGAATATTGTGGTATTATATTGAGTGTACAACATGATAAGTGAACATTTCATAATGAACTTCAATAAACTAACAAGGATCTGCAGTTATTTCCAAAATATTAATTCATCCGGTCAAGAAACTTGACCAAATTTTGAGTAACATTCACATTTATAACTCATTAGTTAAACCCAATATAACATCAAACAAAACACGTTTGGTTAATGATGCGTTTCATTTTCATTGCAAAGAGTGCATTAAAAATGTTCGTGTTAATTTGCTTATAAATATGAACAATGTGAACTTATTTATTTACACTAAGCAAAATCTCAAAATAATTAAAATTTCCTATGGCGTATTTTTCTTTCAGAATTGCTCTCTTGACCATCTTCCTTTTTGCACCAGGCATGCAACTTTACTATATTTTTTTAAGTCATTCTCTTTAGTTTTTTCTTATACTGATGTGTAGACAAATGTGTTTTAGATTTAATTGTTAGGTTCATTGTATTATAACACTTGCAAAATGAAAACATATTTACACACTTACAATTAATAAGTGCGAAAAGAACTCATCATTTTAAAACGTTTATGAACCATTTTTGTTATAGTATTTGATCATGGTGAGTATATGTTTTGGCAGCATGGTCAACATATGTAACACCACCACCAAGAGTAAGTCCGCCAAGCCAGAAATATATAACACCACCACCGAGAGTAAGCCCGCCAATCCCAAAATATGTAAAGCCTCCACCCCCGGGAGTAAGCCCATCAAGCCCAAAATGTGTAACACCACCACCAAAGGTAAGCCCGCCAAGCCCGGCATATGTGACACCACCACCAAGGGTAAGCCCACCAAGTCCGGAAAATGTAGCACCACCACCAAAGGTAACCCCACCAAGCCCGGAAAACGTATCACCACCACCAAGAGTAAACCCACCAAGCCCATATATAATACCACCACCAAGAGTAAACCCACCAAGCCCCGAAAATGCAACACCGCCACCAAGGGTAAGCCCACCAAGCCCATACGTAACACCACCACCAAGTGTAAACCCACCAAGCCCAGAAAATGTAACACCGCCACCAAGGGTAAGCCCACCAAGCCCATACGTAACACCACCACCAAGTGTAAACCCACCAAGCCCTGAAAATGTAACGCCACCACCAAGAGTAAGCCCAAGAAGCCCGGAAAATGCAACACCGCCACCAAGAGTAAACCCACCAAGCCCTAACCATAGCGAGGAGAGTCCGCCAACGCCTGATCATTACTGTACAAGGTATTGTGGAACCGAAGATTCTATGTGTGACACTAGTAGTGGCACTTGCATATGCCATCCAGGAATTCCAACGATACCACGACAAAGTGTACCTTTTAGCATCAGTCGACGATTGTTATGGGGTTGCCAGGATGATGAAACTTGCAAAAGCCATTGGTGCCACAGAGAAGATTCTTATTGTGATGGGGGCCAATGCATCTGCCATCCGTGTGGCCCGAGTTATACCAAAACTGATTGATTAAGATTTTATACTTGTTGCAAGCAAAATAAGTTACTGTCGGAGATAAATTTGACGCATGCATGTCCTATATAGTTTGAGATAAATTGATGTTATTTTTTCGTTATGCCAAATAAAAAACTAGCTAGTTTAGAAGCATGCTCACTACTACAAATGATGGGAATGTTCACGGTTATTTTTCCACGGTCTTGAAAGGGTGGAGTTTTAGTTTCTCTTATACACGACCATAAGCGTGTAAAAGCTAAAAATAAGAGCCACGTTACCCAGTGTGGATATAAAATAGTATGAGTTACGGGAAAAAGCGTGGATGACTAAATTTTCATATAGAAGCACTAGAAAATACGCAACAAAAAGGGTCGACTTGTTTTTTATACGTCTCCTCTATCACAAATTCTCACCTTCCCTTCACAATGTTTTAAATTGTAAAATCTCACTTAAACTTTCATCTCAAATCACAAATCAGTTTTTCCCCAAATCTCACTACAGTTTAAATTTTAAAATATCACACTACCTTTTCCTCCAAATATGATCCTAATGAGTTCAGTTCGGTTCATCTGCTTGAAACTATAAGCTCCACTATTTATCTGTTTTAATTTCATTTGCTTCACTGTTAAATTCTTGAAACTGTAAGTTCAAATCAGTAGTTAAATCAAATTGTTGAACCTAGGGTTTCAGTTCCAAATCGGTTGCGGAGCGATTCTGTAGTTAAATCGGTCCAATTGCAGCAGCTAGGGTTTCAGTTTCAATCGCACCAAAGGTAGAAACTATTAATAAGCGTTATAAGTATAATGTAAATAATGTGTGAAATTGATTGTTTGAATCGAGCTTGCTATATCGAAAAATCGATTGGCAATAGTTTATTGTAATAGAAGTGGTTTCAGCGATAATATGCTTGAGTTATTGATGAATGCGAAATTTTGGAGTGTGTTCGTTGAATGTGACTGTTTTTGGATCAACTTATATGATGGGAGGTGATTTGCACACTTCCATAAATGATTGATACACTCAAAATTTGAGTGAATACCCTTACATGATAAACATAACTAAAAATAATGTGAGGGTATAAATGTCCAAACACTCAAGTTTGGAGTGTCTCAATCATTTATGAGAGTGTACAAATCACCTCCCTTATATGATTGGGTTAATTCTTATTTTAAGTTTTTGAATAGTATAGTATTAGCTAGTATTGACTGTTTTTGGAGTGTGTTCGTTGAATTTGACTGTTGGAAAATTGCATGTAAACATAGGAGCCACTGTTGTCTCTTTTTTCATTGTGGTTAACAACAATTAGGCCTTAATAAATCTAGTATATGAATGAGTTGGAATATGTGTGCAATAACCGTTTTTTGTCTTTACTCGTTACATTTTTGGAATTTATTCAAACCGATAAGATTTCAATTCCGATAATTTTAGGCATTGAATCGGAAACTTGATAAGTAAAAGCGATAGATAAAAGTTGGATTAATGCTCCGATTACAAGCAAAACTTTTAGAGATGGAGCTTAAAATTTTATAACTTTTGCTCGTGTTAGAAGTAGAAGAGGATTCATCAAATGTCCGATTACAAGCATCTTGAATCGCATGCGTAGTTTTATTTCATTTTGTAAATCGTGTATGTGTTGGTTGATGACTGCGTTAAATGAATTTATATGTGTTTCTGTAGAATTAGTTACTAATCTGTTTATATGTGTTTCTGTAAATCATAAATGAGTTTATATGGGTTTTCACTGTATGTGTTGGTTAATCACTGAAGCAGCTCACATCCGTTACTAATCTGTAGTTATGCAGTGATAGATTGTTGGTCAGTACTCAGTAGTGTGTTAAGCTTATATACATGTGTTTTCCTCTTGTCATACGTTAACATATCATATATCTTCATTCTTTATATATGCACACATGTTTATGGAATCCATATTACATGTGTCAGCGTCCATGTAGTTTGTCTGAACTCGTTGTAATTTGATCACTCAAAATACAAGTGTACGCTCCTGTTCGCATGGAAAGTTTGATCACTCAAATTACAAGTGTACGCCGCCGTTCGATAGGTCAATTTTCTGTAGGTTCTGTGAGTTTTGTAACCAATACATGTTTCAATGTTGGTTACTAGAAGTAAAAATTCTCATTGTCAACTCAATATTGAGTTACTGAAAAATGTGAACAGGTTTACTTATGTTTTCATTCGCTATATGTTAAATTTTGGGGTATTAATCTGTGGCAAACATGTCATTCTATCAATTGCTAATGGCTTTCAAGTTATGTTCAGTGCAGGATTATTACAGGGGTTAATCATGGACAAAGAATAAAAGGTTTAAAGTTCCAAGATGCTCGTTTCTGCTGAAGCTATTCTCATTTCTGCTGATGAGTCATTTATAGCCGTTAGAGGGGTCTTAGTGTAACTTAATCTCCTATTTAATAAGTCCCTTAATCTAGGGTTATACTCACTTCAGTGTGCAGTCATTTTCTCACACACTCTTCTCTTCTCTTTGATCATTTCACTGATCTTGTCTCTTCTTTGTATTTGTATGATTATTGTCCCATTGACATTAATCTAACCTTGTAACATTTTGGATACTATTGTTGATATAATCTAAGCTGACTATTGAGGCTTAGGTTTGAATAAAAGTTCTTCAGTTTACTTGTTGTTTTTGATACTTTCGTACATGGTATCAGAGCTTCAGGCTCATAATTATTGATTCTACATCCAAGGGTTTCTTTGTGGAAACTTGGGACATCTCTTCACCCAACTTGGTGGTTTGTGGTTATTGCTATGGCATAATCACTGGTTATTTCCTATTGTGATTTGTTCTTTCCGCTGTATATTGCTCTGTAAGTCTAAGTCTAATCTCTTCTTCAAACAAACGAGTACTTAGTCTTTGTGGGTGCAAACGGGTAAACTAACATCTTGATACCTGCTCTGTTTTACCCCAGTTCACAGGCTTGGTGCTTGTTGTTTCTTAATTACAAAATCTTATTTATTTCTTTATTGTCCTATCTGCTCTTGTCTTTATTTCTGTATGGCCTTGTCTATCTTATCTTATCCGTCTGTCTATTTGTTTCTACTATGGCTATTGGTGTGATAATATTGGTGGTGGCTCTTCCACTAAGAAAAGCTTAACCTTTGGTGATGCTTTGTATTTACACCCCAATAACACAAATGGTACACCTATTATTACTATCAAACTCACTGGAACTGAAAATTACAAAATATGGAACATGGCCATGACCTTTGCCTTAAGGAACCATAATAAGTTAGGGTTTATTGATGGTACTTGCATAAGATATGATTCAAACCCTAGTCTTGCTAATCAATGGGATACTTGTAACTCTGTTGTGGTTACTTGGATTCTTAACTCTCTCAGCCCTGACTATTTGCTGGTACTATATATGCTAAAACTGCTTATGAAATGTGGAATGACCTTAAAGATACCTATGATAAGTTTGATGGTTCGGCTATCTTTAATTTGCATAAAATATAAACTCTCTTAGTCAAAGTGGGTCCTCTCTTGCTGATTACTATAACAACCTTAACTCTTTATGGAAACAATTTGATTGTATGATTAGCTTGCCTCCTTGCACTTGTGAGGCTGCAAAACATTTTGAAAAACACAATCAGCTAATCAAGTTAATGCAATTTCTTATGGGTCTTGATGACTCCTATGTTCCCATCAGAAGCAATATTTTAACCAGGGATCATTTGCCCAATGTCAAAACTGCTTTCTCTGTTGTCTCTGGAGAAGAATCTCACAGAAATGTTTCATCTAGGAATAGCTCTGCTAAACCCAATGCTACAGCTTTTGCTGCAAAAACTTCTGATGGTGGAAAATTTTTTGATAACAAAAAAGGATTTAACAACAACAATTTTAAAAATTCTGGTTTTAATGCTGGTAACAGCTCAAACAACAGAGGACCAAACATGAATCTCAAATGTACTAACTGCAAAAAACCTGGTCACACTGTTGATAGATGTTATGATCTGGTTGGTTATCCAGCTGGATATGTTAAAAGGAATTTTAATTCCAAACCCTTCAGCAGTAACAATGTTTCTGCTGACACTAATCTTTCCACTAATAATGGAACTAGCAACTCTCCTGTCTCTTTTTCTAATGAACAGCTCTCCAGACTTATGAGTCTGCTTAATGACAACAATGTGTCTTCTGCTAATGCCAACGTAGCAGGTAAAATTTTTTCAGGAACATTCTTTAATGGCAGTGTCAAGTTTAATATAAACTTTGATAAATTCTTTAACAACAACACTAAAACCTTATCTGGAAACATAAGTCTTGGTTGGATTGTTGACTCTGGTGCAAATCAGCACATGACTGTTTCTGCAAAATTTTTAATTAATGTTGTTGATATTTCAAATCTTGGTCTAACCGTTGGTCATCCCAATGGTACTCAGGCCTTAATTACTAAAATTGGTGATTTAAAAGTCAATAATGACCTAACTCTTTTTGATGTTCTGGTTGTTCCTGAGTACAATGTCAGTCTGCTGTCTGTTCATAAGATTGCTAGAGACAATAAAATGTTTGTTGGCTTTAATGAATCTAACTGCTATATACATGATTTACATCAAAAAAGGATTGTGGGGATTGGTAAACAATGCAATGGGTTATATATGTTTGATATTGATTCCACATGTAAGATTGCTTCTAATAACTGCATTTCTATTTGTCATGTTTCTCGAAATCTCTGGCATCAAAGACTTGGTCATCCCTCTGACCAAGTCCTACATATACTTAAGTCCACACTTAATCTTGATGGAACCCCTGATCTACCATCTTTGTGATACTTTCAATAAAGCTAAACAAACCAGGGAACCATTTCCTTTAAGTGAACATAAATCAACTAAAATTGGTCAACTAGTTCATCTAGATGTATGGGGACCATATAAAGTCACTAGCAGAGATGGTTACAAATATTTTTTTGACCATTGTTGATGACTATTCTAGGCAGCCTGGTTTTAATGCTTAAGGGAAAGGCTGATGTTTATGTTTCCATTGTTAACTTTACTCATATGCTATCAAATCAATTTGAACACAATGTTAAGATATTCGTAGTGACAATGGGACAAAATTTGTCAATAACAAACTTCAACACTTCTTTCATGAAAAGAGAATTTTACATCAAACCTCTTGTGTTTACACACCTCAACAAAATGGTATTGCAGAAAGGAAACATAGGCATCTCCTTAATGTGGATAGATCCCTTATGTTTCAGGGGGAATTACCTCTATATCTTTGGCCTGATGTGTCTAACTCTGCTTATGTCATAACAGTTACCCTCTTCTGTGGTTTGGCAAGTCTCCCTTTGCCCTTGTGTATGGGCATGACCCTTCACTCTCTCTCCTTAGAGTCTTTGGCTGCTTATGTTATGCCACCATTCTCAACATCTCTGAAATTTGGTAGTAGTCCTGAAAAAGTGTCTTTATTGGCTATTCAAATGAGTAAAAAGGTTACAAACTCTTGAGCTTAGAAACAAAAATTATTTTTATTCCAGAGATGTCAATTTTATGAAACTGTTTTTCCCTTCAAAATGAAAAATTCTTTGTCAAAACCTTTTGTTGAAACTTATGTGCCTAAAGATTTAAATCACAAAAATTTCTTTGACCCACAAATAAGTCCCAATGATGAAGGGAGAGTGACATCCTATGATGATGGCACGTGTAAGTCATCTTCTAGGATTGATGAACTGGTTGCAACATCTATAGATGATAATACACACCCTGAGGGCACCATATCACATGAATCACATCCTGTGATGCATCTTCGATTCTGCTGATACATCACCTGATTCTGCTGAACAAGAAAGAGGCTTGCCGCACTACTGTTAGAAGGTCAACCAAGTTTCTAAGTTGCCCGTAATCTTAATGACTTTATTTAGAAGGGAAGTCAAATATGGTGTTGAAAAGGTTGTTAATTATTCTAATTTAAACAAAGATAATTACTGCTTTGCTTCTAGTCTTAATAAAAGTATTGAACCTACCCGCTATGAAGAAGCTATCCTTGATAGTAATTGGGTTGATGCTATGAACTCCTGAATTGAGGCCTTAAAAGAAAATCATGCTTGGGATATAACTGATCTCCCACCTAATAGAACTCCCATTGGTTACAAATGGATCTTTAAAATCAAATATAAAGCCAATGGTGAAGTTGATAGATACAAGGCTAGATTAGTTGTTAAAGGTTATAATCAAAGGAAAGGAATAGACTATGATGAAACCTTTTCTCCTGTTGTGAAAATGTCTACTGTTAGATGTCTTATTGCTTTAGCTGTGAAAAACAAATGGCCTCTTTTCCAACTTGATGTTAACAATGCTTTCTTGTATGGAGATCTTGATGAAGATATCTATATGACCATCCCTAAGGGTTCGTATGAGAACAATAAAAATAAAGTTTACAAACTTGTCAAATCCCTATACGGCCTAAAACAAGCTCCCAGGAAATGGAATGAAAAACTTGTCAGTGTTTTAAAGGAAAATAATTTTGTTCAATATGTCAATGATCATTCCTGTTCACCAAAACAGATAATAACAAGTTTATTGCTCTGCTTGTTTATGTGGATGATATAGTCCTCACTGGAAACTGTATTGATGAGATAAACCTATTCAAAGAGTTTCTAAAATCAAAATTTCATATCAAAGACTTGGGGAACTTAAAATACTTTCTTGGTATTGAGGTTTTAAAAACTAGGAATGACATTTGTCTCTCCCAAAGAAAATACTGTCTTGAACTCCTCAAAGAATTTGGTCTTCTTGGGTGCAAACCTATGTCTACTCCTATGGAACCCAACTCTGTCCTTCCATACATTCCCACTGCTGATGATCCCTTCTTGTCAACATCACTGGTTATCAGAAGTTACTTGGGAAACTTATCTATCTCACCCATACAAGACCTGACATCTCATACTCAGTTCATTGTCTGGCACAATATATGCACTCTCCATTATAATCTCATCTAGAATGTGCCCTCAATGTTCTGAGATATCTAAAAGGAGCTCCGTGAAAAGGTCTAAGGTACAATTTCAGCAAACTCAGAAAATCATCTTGAAGGATATAGTGATGCAGATTGGGCAAAATGCAAGAAAACCCAAAAATCTGTCACAGTTATTGTTTTTCTTTAATGATTGTTTGATCTCATGGAAAAGTCAAAAACAAAACACTCTTTCAAAATCTTCCACAGAAGCAGAGTATAGATCTATGTCTACCGCTGCCTGTGAAATCATTTGGATTCAAAAATCTTAAAGGATCTAAAAGTTGATATCAATCTTCCTGTTAATCTTTTTGTGATAACAAATCGCTTTACAACTTCTCAATCCAAAATTGATATTGTTTGATATGTTTGCTCATCAATTAAGGGGAATGTTAAATTTTTGGGGTATTAATCTGTGCAAACATGTCATTATATCAATTGCAAATGGCTTTCAAGTTATGTTCTATGCAGGATTATTACAGGGGTTAATCATGGACAAAGAATAAAAGGTTTAAAGTTCCAAGATGCTCGTTTCTGCTGAAGCTATTCTCATTTCTGCGGATGAGTCATTTATAGCCGTTAGAGGGTCTTAGTGTAACTTAATCTCCTATTTAATAAGTCCCTTAATCTAGGGTTATACTCACTTCAGTGTGCAATCATTTTCTCACACACTCTTCTCTTCTCTTTGATCATTTCACTGATCTTGTCTCTTCTTCCTTCTTTGTATTGTATGATTATTGTCTAATTGACATTAATCTAACCTTGTAACATTTTGGATACTATTGTTGATATAATCTAAGCCGACTATTGAGGCTTAGGTTTGAATAAAAGTTCTTCAATTTACTTGTTGTTGTTGATACTTTCGTACACTATAGGTCATGAGAAATGTAAGAGATATTCAAGGACCCGCGTTGGAAATCGTTCTTGGACGATTGAAGTCACATGTGCATTTCCGAAGTACATGACAACACAAGAACTACGAAGGGCCAACAGTGAAAAACAACCTCAAAGATTGAAAGTCTAATGATCGGACCAAAGTCTGTAGCAGAGTGTATCTTTGGTATGATATGGCTCTATACTTTGTTTTTTCTATTTTTTAAATAAATATTGAATTTGTTTTATTTTTTTATTTAAGAGAGGTTCAGACTTTCACAAAGGGTGCCAAAAGCGTAGTCTATATTGTATGCTCAAGATATTAACATTCAGTCACAAGCTTTACTAAATACCAAGGACTCTAACAAGGTATATACAATCTTTACTGAATATCCTTAAAGCTACATTTACATTATGTTATTAGGTAAAATTTAAAAAGATTTCAACTTATTGTAAGTGATCATATTATGCTATCTCTTGCGGATGAAAGCAAGTTGATGGAATCGAGATGCTTCAGAGGGCACTTCCAACAACTGTGAAGGAAATAATCGAAGTTTTAGATATACTATGATGATAATTTTGTACACTTAAATTTTTTCGACGCACGTTCTTTGGCAGGGCAACCAAAATTGTAGTTGCAGACCATTACATTTGTTTAATGACGATTTTGTATGTACTATCTAGAGCCCTGATTTTTTATTGGGTTGCTATTAGCAAATAATGTTATTACGCAGGTGACTACGGCTTTTGCTACGGTTTGCCAGATGTTTTGGTTACTTGATGCTTATGGCTATTGTTTGGTCATCAATTTATAAAAGGTAACAAGCCCACAGGCTTGGCCAAATGAGCCTGATAATAGGGAATCAAACAGGGACGGAGCTACGGGGGTGCCCGCGGGTGCACGTGCACCCCATGGAATTTTTCGATATAGTGTTAATTTTTGAAAAAATTATCGTTTTTTTAATAATGTATCTTAAATGCACCCGGTGCATCAAAATGTGTTTCTAGTATTATTTAGTTGGTTTAATTACAAATAAAAAAAATAGAATTTTGTAAAAGCCTCAATATGACAAAAGCCCAAAGATAAAACAAATTTAATAAATTAAAGCACAAAAGCCCAAAGATAAAACAAATTTAATAAATCGAGTCTGCATAAAAGGATAGATTGTATCAACATGTTAGTAATGTTGATAGCTATCACAATAGAGCATTCCAAAAATGTGAAAATCTTCTTAAATAAGATCAATCCATTGTCGAGGCCTTTAATAAGAAAAGGGAAATGAGAAGAAAAATTATTTAATAATTAAATGCTTCAATTGATTGTGTTAGATTATGTATGAAACGAGAATCCAATGCGTGGTCGCGATAACGGTATGTATTATGACATATTAATGTTAAAAATGAGGGTGTACATAAGCGTTTTTTTGCTATGGGAGATCGTAGAATCACTAATTAGAGGGTTATATGTTCATTTATTTATCGTTTTTATGAAATCTTCAAAAAATTATGGTTCAACAAATTTTGTGCACCCAGTCATATTTGTTCCTGGCTCCGTCACTGGAATCAAAACAGCGTCGTTCTTCACCACCATAGTAATAGGCGTTTATGTGTGTTTGTTGAATGTGGTAGGTTGGTATAAAAAGCGATTGGGGCACTTGAGTTGGGCCAAATTAGCCTGCAAACGGGTCAACAAAACGACAATTTATTAAGCGAAACGACAATTTCTTAATGAAAACGACGGCGTTTTAAATGTGATTTAATATATATATTATTGTACCATATGATTAAGGCGATGATGATAATTTTGTACACTTGAATTTTTTCGACGCACGTTCTTTGGCAGGGCAACCAAAATTGAAGATTTAAGCTACTATTTTTTTCATGAATTGGGCATTTGGTATGTAACAGGTTATATTTGTTTAATAACAGGTCAAATGGGTCAATGAATTGGCTAAGAGCCTAAGAGCGTCACGGGTGAAACAGGTAAGGCTCTAACATGCATGATTTTTGAGTTATTATCAAATTGCACCCTTTTAAATAGGAAAAAACTATAAATTCATAACGTACTTTACAAAAAACTCATTATGCTCTATCTACTTCACTTATTGTCATAATACATAACCGTTTTCATTTTATTCGTTTATTTTCCGTCTTTTTATCCATTTCGTAAATCGTCCATTTTTTATCCGTTTTCATTTTAATCGTCCGATAAAATCGATAAAAACGGATAAAAACCGTTTTTATTATCCACGCCAAGACGGTTTTATTATCCACGCAAGACGGTTTTTATCCGTTTTATGTGTTTTATCCGAGATATTAAAATGAAACGGATAAAAATGGACGATTTACAAAAATAAAAAACGGACGAAAATAACCGATAAAAAGAAAACGGTTATGTATAAATGGATAAATTGGATTATGTTTGCTTTAAAAGGAAAAAGCTATATGTTATTACGATGATTATTATTCACTAATTACACTTTTATTCTTACAAATGGATAAATTGGATTATGTTTGCTTTAAAAGAGGTTTATATAAGTATACTCATAGCCTTGATTTGATGTGGTATGTTTTGGTATGGCTGTCTAACCAGTCAACTTGCCATAGGAAAAAAAATGCTTATACAATATGTGTGATCAAGCTTACTCATATGGAAACCACTCGACATTATTCTTTTACCAATACATCAGAGGTTTATGATTTCATTTAGTTTGATCACTAAACAGAATGTAGGGCCATTAACGCTATATAGTATGATACGTTCACTGCGATTAATCCGTACTATTTATTGCAATTATCTTTTGTAGAAATACCTATGTATGACGCTATTTAGCAGCTGTTGGTGTTGTCACCAGCGGTCACAGATTAGTCGTATATATGTTATTTGACTGAATTCTATATATTTTATATTGATGCATGAGGCATAAAGCTGGTGTCAGTGGAAGGTTTGCAATGTTGGATCAAGTATAAGCGCAAAAAAATTACAGGTTTTTTACTTCGCAAGTTAACGAAGACCCCCCCGCAACGCGGGGAGCCGACGCCCTTCTCGTTCATTATTATAAAACTTCCTTACCCAGCCCTAAAGTATATGGGCTTAAACAAAATGCGCGACTGTGGGCCTAAGCTCGATGCTTTGTATCATAAGCCCACTAATATCATTCTCACTGGGAGTACATAACGTAATACCAATTTCAATATTACTAGTAATAGTTTCTGTAGAACTTGGGGTTTGATACTGCAGTAGTTTTACTTCCATCCAACCATCGCTCCTCTGTCGTGGAATTGCAATTAATTCAGATTTCTTTAATGGGCTGTGATTGTTTTGATCAAGCTTTTGTCCAATAATTGGGGTTTCTGGAGGGCTTACTAAATAGATATACTTATTATCAGGACGTCTAATTTCCAATACGGGTAGGTCTTCAGTTGATTTGTAGACAAGGTAACATGCATATGTTGTTTCAGGTGTTAGTGTATCGCATTTGATTTTCTTCTCAATATAAAAACGGCCGTAGGTTATCACAGCCACTTCTCCAAATCTGCAGTAAACATAGAAAATCATGTTAGTTGAATTGGTCAATTCAAAGTCTTAGGGCTGTATTTTCAAGTTTAACTTTTCATGTTAAATGTGAATTGGCCCAAATACTGGAATTTTTTGTCACTCATGTTAGTAAGGGCACCTTCAATGGGAAGCAAATAAACGGCCTTTTTTTTTTCTGCAAAAGCTTTGCATTTGAGATGGGTTGAATATAGTTTTTCATTGACTAAGAATTTTAGGAAAACTCAGACTTGAAAGTCAGAATTTGAAAACTTGCTAAAACTCAGACTGCACAAGAGAAAAGTTCATAAATATGCATGTTTTACTATCATTTGATAGAACACATTTTTTTAACTAACATGATTCGGGTATGTCTATTGATAGAAACACGTACAACGTCTATGACGTCACTTGTTTTTGCGTATGAGTAACCATATTTTGGGATGAACATCAAGATACCCAAATTTGTAAGTGGCTACAAACTAGTATAAGCTTGGTATTAGCGGATTGAAAATTAAACTAGGTTTGAACCTATTGTTTTACATTTTCTTTATTAAAGGGTGCACTACTCGTGAATGCAAAAGATATAAACTTCTTCTAGAAAATTGGCATGAAAATAGAAAAAGAACCTTGATTCGGGTAAAGACTTAACGACCCGCAAATTTGCTATTACACCTCTTGCTGAGAACATCAATGATTTCCTTCCATTGTTATCAACAGCATACCCCTATCAATCAATCAATATAGATACATGTAAGTACCAAATGAACACTAAATTTAGGAATGCTTGTGTTTAAGGTTTCAAAATGACAGTAATGTATAGTTCATATTAGATGTACCTTTTGACCTTTGGACTTTTTTAAAAGATTTGAGAAGTCATTCTTCTTCATTGTCCACTGCAGACTATCATTTGACAGGTTGTCGTCCTCTAACACTTGCTCATGTTCAACCTATAAAAAATAAACATATATCAGACCATTTTTTACCCAATCCCCAATTATAAAGTAGCTAAAGCTTGAGTTGTGGCAGCCCATTAAGTGAAACTTATCTGCCATATTGCACACTTGCCACATGGCACCTTTATGTTGTATCAATTATTTTACTATACCAGTTTATTGATTTTACTAAATTGTAAGTTCTTTTAGCAGTTAATTAGAATATAAATACTATCATATCATGCTTGATAATGAGTTTCTTTGAATTAGTAGCGAAGACACTCTAGTTTAAAACTTAAACATTTTATTGTGTTAGTCATAGATTAAAACTTTACTTTAATATTTGATGTTAATAACATTCTGAAAAAACCGGAAAAAAAAAGGTCAACCCAACCTGCCAACACGAACCGAGCCCACTTTTTCAAAAACGACATATCCCAACCCAACTCAACGCGATAAATTGCTACCTCTAATTCAAAATATCTGGTGTTGTTTTGTAAGAAAGTTTCAAGTATGGAAACCATAATTTTTTTTTTTTTTTTAAATAAAGAAAAAAGACCAAGTTGAACTAGTATTTGTCAACTTACTTTTTCTAGGGGCTGAAACAATATGCCTTCAACATTTAAATCGTCATTATGATCTTCAAACACAATTTCAAGATCAAAAGTTCCTCCTTGCTAGTGAATTGATACAATTCAGCAATAAAAGAGCGATTATCTTTTGTACTAGTTGCAAAGTACACAATAGAGGTTTCTGTCTCCCCTTCTAATTTGTATCTGAGAGCTACATACTTTTGTTTCATATAGTTTCCGTCCTTGCGAAAAACAATGTTCACTGTGTATCTAATTGATGGAGTCAAGAATTGAGCTATGGTCTGTACTTTAAATCCATTTTTGTTTGCACGATAACAGTGTGGAAATCTGCATGGAAAAGAAGCGTAGAATGATACATATGAAATAAACTATCATCATAACACATATTAGGTCACATAATCCACGGGTCCAGGATCGTAACCTGGCTCTAATACCACATGTTAGGTCACATAATCTATCATCATAACGCATATAGATGTCGATATATTAGAGAGAGAAAGAGAGAGAGGGTGGATGAAACTTGTGTAAGAAAAAAGAAAATGTTATAACAAGAACCAACCCCCTTCTCATTGTGAGAAGGGGAATTTATAATGCACATAATGTAGTAGGGTTTGCTGCCCATGGGCTTGCTTCATGGGCTAGCCTTGATAATAAACATACAAGCCCGATATAAAATGACTTATTCTATTTTACATATGACCGACACTTTAGAGTGTTTCCCAACATAAACACTGGAGATGAGTTGGTGGACGAGGAGGATAAGTCACCTTGAATAAAGATCGGTATGATAGAAACTGTGACAACCTTCACGTGGAATCAAACAGTGGTCTACGGATAACATTTCACACTGCTCTCCATTTTCATTCAGTGAAAACCACTGCTCATATATTATATAATACAGTTAGGAATTAGTTTTAATGATATTATCTTTCTTAAACTATAACAAATCTAAAAAATCTAAAGTAGTGGCTTACATATAGACATGGCACATTACCGTGTTGTAATTGTTAATGTGGAAACCTTTCGAGAGAAGCACTTTGAGCTCCTCGAGAGATCTATACAACAGAGATTGTGATGCAGCCTTAACTATGTCTTGGCATTCCTTTAACCATTGATCATGCAGTTCCACCTACATATAAAAACACATACAAAAAAAAAAAAGTGATCATGCGGTTATCTTTCATTTCAAATATGCCTGTGGCCGACCTATTATCTAAAAATGCTTCCTCAAATACTAGCTTGAACCTTCAAACAGCAAAGAAAATAACATAAAATATACTTTATCTTCAAGGCGTTGGAACTCGAAGCCTCCTACTTGGAACATGTAAAAGCTCCAAGATCCTTCAAAGTTAATTTCAAAATCTGCAGTTTTGTGGTCGCTTGTAAACTGATATAATGGTACCACAAACCATCCATCTTCTCTCTCGTATGTATCGTAAACCATGCAAAATTTTACCTCACCATTTAATTGGTAGTGGATGGTCTTACACATATTTATTCCAGTATTTCTAAAGACAAGGTTCACACTGTATGTGATTCGGGGACACAAGAATTGAGCTCTAACCCGTACTTTCAATTCATCTTTATTTTTGTAGTAACAGCGCCCCCCTGGAAATCTGATTGACATAATTAATTAAAAACCACAGAGAAACAAAAGAGATGGGTGTAAGAAGTTGGACAAGTCACCTTGAATCTTTAAAGCTGGATGGATTTTGTAAACGGTCACATTGAATTTGATCCAAACAGGCTTCAATGTATATCTTTTCAAGAAAGATTTCTCCCTTGTCATTTATGGATAGCAACTGCATGTCCATTAATTTGATATCAGCACTTTTGTTTGGATCGATCTATGAATGGTGAGAATACGTTGGTAGTACTTTTAAAGCTAGGAATGAGATATTCAATGATTAATAAATAAGAGAAATATTATATTTTGTATTTACCATTATTAAAACGAAAGAAAACACAAACAACGTGGCTTATTACCGTTTTGCCACCGTTAACCGGGAACTCTAAGAATCTCAGAGGAGGGTCCGCAGATTTGAGTATCTCTTTATACTTCTGCTCTGCAGCCTTACACAACCGTTCCTGCTCCGCAGCCTTACGCATCTGATCCTGCTCCGCAGCCTTACGCATCTGTTCCGCCTCATACTCCGCAGCTTTACGGATTTGTTCCTGCTCATGCTCTCTTTGTTCAAGTGCAGCTTTAAGTTTTTCCACAACAACAGACATTGTTGGCCGTTGTTCACGAGTTTTCTGTAAACATTGATATGCGATGTCTACAAATGCTTTGACAGAACTCGGATCCAGTTGGTGCTTGATATCTGGAAAGATGATCTCATCTAGTGTCTTTTGTTCATAGCATTTCTTCCAAAAATGCACGAAAACCTTTAGCTTACCATTACTATATTCATAGCATACTCTCCCACACAGAACTTCGAATAATACTACCCCAAAAGAGTACACGTCTGACTCTTTTGTTAGGTGGTACGTGTCCATGTATAGTGGATCACAGTAGCCAGGGGTACCTACAGGACTGGTGACAAGAAAGGTGTATGACTGATTAGCAGGGCTTATTTTCGACAGCCCAAAATCAGCCACCTTAGCATTGAGATTCTCATCGAGCAGAATGTTTGCACTTTTGATATCACGATGGAGGACTCTTTGCTGTGTCCCTTTGGGATCATGAAGGAAGCTTAGTCCCTTCGCAGCACCAAGACAGATCTTCAGTCTTTGCGTCCACGTGAGAGCGGCATCATTTAAAATCCGGTCGGGCTTTCCACGAATGCGACTCGTACATAAGGATCATCTCATTCCCTTCATTACAAAATCCTAACAGGGAGATGAGATTATCATGCTTGTAAGAGGAAAGCATCCTGATTTCTTTAAAGAACTCGGGGTCTCCTTGCCCGTGTTTGCGATCTAGGCGTTTGAAAGCAACCTCAACTTTCCCCTTGGGGTGAGACAGTTCTCCTTTAAAAACATTCCCAAATCCGCCACTTCCAATAACTCTGCTATCATGAAAGTTGTTGGTGGCTGATTTGATATCCTCTAGTTGGATTTCAAGATGTTTAAATACCGACAGATACGATGCCATTATTTGTTGATCAAGTAATAATGAGAATTATCAAACTGATGAAAAAAAAGCACCAAAATAGGTGTTTGTAATCTGAAGGATATTAAAGATTGGAGAAGAATTTAAACACTTATCTGTTTCTTTATGAAAGTTATCAAACTAATTACTTGATTTGTTCGCCCACTACCCAATCATGTAACATGTCTTTCAGTTTAAACGATATTACCAAAGTCAGCCGTCTGTTTATTCCGGCGAATATTCCACTTTAACCAGTATTCCAAAGAATCAGATGTTTTAAATTCAAATAATGCCCAAACTTTACCATCTTTCACATGAGTGACATGACCCCGCATAAAAATGTTATATTACAACTGCGATTAAGTAATTTGCAAGTGGATATCAAGTCTTTTACTCTTACTAAACGAGTACTCTGCATAGCACAGGACATATAGTTATAATTATATTTTGGTTAAGTGTATTGTGCATCGTTTTGTGTAATTAAAATATCACTATAACCATCTACCGCTATATTGCTATGCACGGGCACTCGTCTAATCTTATGATAAATGTAAATGTGCACGCAATATCTTTTGAAATATTATTCTATGAAAAGTTAAACAAACTTTACATTGTAAATGTAAACATAGATTGGATATATGTACCGATTGTAGACAAAAAAAATGTTGGCAACACCGATATAGTTAATAGTGTTTTGGGGGAACCAACAAATTAACACAAACTATGAGTTTAACTAAAAATCCAACTATAACTCCACCAAGAAAAGATGTAATCACGCAGCCAACAAAATTGTCACAACACCTTGGGTCTCACTCGAGTACTTCTCGTAAATACACGAGTTCCTCTTTTCATCATCTTTGAATCAAATAACAACATACCACGTTTAACAACAAACCATCATCATTCTCATTCGAAGAAGAAAAGCCAGTAGTAGTAGTAGTAGTATTAGCATTATTAGGATTCACTCATAGCCAATCTAAAAAATATAACATAGTTTCATCGTTACGTTTTGAGAAAAGGAGCGTACCTTTTTTAGGATTCAATCGTAGCGACTGTACCAACCTACAAAACATGAATAAATTAGTATGAATACATGGTATAAGTGGTTTACGATGACACGTATAACATGGTATCCAAAACTAAGTTTGTGTTGTTATTGATAACATCAAATAGTCCTAATATTTTAGTGTCAATTTCCCCCTAATATGCTCATCATTTGTATCATTTTACTTGAATATATACTCTTATTCGTTAATATTTCATTTCCAGGTTAATAATGAGCATAAGAACGAAAAGACGCAGAATTGGAAGGTTATTAATGAAAATACACAAAAGTATGCTGACCAAACAAGAGTTACGGCGTAAATCCTTACTCTACTTACGCCGTAACAAGGATTAACACTAGAAGATCAAAGTCAACGTTGATCAAGGTTACGGAGTAACTCCTACACAAGTTAGGCTGTATATATTTCCAAGACTTAAAAGAATTTTGTGTGCTAAAGATGTTACAACGTAACCACTTTCAAGGTTACGGCGTAAAGTGGTTAACGAAAGTTCTACGTTCGTAACTGTAGGGAATTATATTTTGTAAAACAGATTTAAGATTGTTTAACTCTGTTTAGTATTAGTTCTGGTAGTATAATAGTTAAGTCGGGTAAGACATAATTAAGTCTATTAGTATTAATTCTGTTAGTTAAGTCTGACAGTACTAATGATGTTAAGTCTGGCAGAACAAAGTTAGTACGGGTAGATAATCAAGTCTGTTTATGTTAAACAGAGTAGAGAGAAAGTAGGAAAAGATAAGAACGCGTAGAGATATCCTTGGAAAAGATATGTTCAAATTTTTTTTGTGTTTTGAAGTCAATTAGGGTTTCCTTGATGTATAAAAGGATCTCTAATGTATTAGGTTAAGGTATGAGTTGTAAGCCTTAACCATTGATCAAGTAATCAATAGAAAATACAAAGTTAGTATATCATTGTGTTCTTCATACTTATTGTGTTAAGTTTTCGCATTAGCACATTAAGGATTTCTTAAGAGTTCTTCAAATAGTGAATTTGGATTTATTCAAGTTTGCTATAAGTCATACAAAGGCTACTTAGATCCATAACTTTAGACCTACAAGTGGTATCAGAGCCTATAGAAGGACTCTGTTGTTGAAGATACACAAACAAAAACACTGATTCCAAACCAGAAAACATCAAACATATCTGAAAAAGAAACTGAAAGCATCTCTGACCAACCCAGTGATGAAGAATCCAACCATGAAGATGGAGCAGACAACTCGCAACCTAAACAACCTCAATTCACAAATACCACAACCATCTCTAACATGAAGCTTCCACCATTGAAGAAAGATGAATATGACATCTGGGATATGTAGATGGAGCATTATCTAGAGTACACTGAGAATGAAGAGTGGAAGGTGATACAAAAACGAAACTCTAAAAAGAGAGTTTCCAAAGGAAAAGATGGCACATACTCTGTGTTGCCACCTGTTACTGCTGATGAGATTCTTGTTGTAGATAAGGAGAGAAAGGCCAAGAACATCTTGTTAATGGCACTTCCCAAGGAGCATATAAGACGTTTTCATAGGATGGATGATGCAAAGGAGATCTGGGAGGCATCAAAGTAAGATTTGGAAGGAATGCTAACTCCAAAAAGATGCAAAAGGCCTGTCTACAAACAACAATTTGAGGCCTTTGCTATTTCCAGTTCTGAAGGATTAGAGAAGGGCTATGACATGTTTTAAAAACTATTGTCACAATTAGAGGCCTATGGTGTTGGTGTTTCTGATGAGGATGCAAATCACAAATTCCTCAAGTCTTTGCCACAGGAATGGTCAAGTCTGGCATGACCATGAGGACCAAACCTGAAATTAACATCATGTCAATTGATGATTTATACAACAACCTAAGAGTTTTTTTAACAAGAAATTAAGAATGTGTCAAAACCATCCTCTTCTAGCTCTAAGAATGTTGCTTTTGTCTCACATGGCAAGAGCAGTACAAACCATATTAAGTCTGGTGGTAGTTATAGTACTTCCTCATTAAGTACTAAAGAAAGAGGGGCACCTGCTGGAGTTGCTGATGAGGTTATCTTCTCTCTCTTTGCTAGATCATCAGAAGAGACGGATTTCCTCAATGAAGATTTGGAGCAAATCAATGATGCAGATATTGAGGAGATGGACATAAATTGGCAGATAGCTATGATTGCTATCAGGATGAACATGTTCTTTAAGAGACATGGTAGAAGAGTTCGTTATGATCCAAAGACTCCAGTTGGATTTGATGAAAAGAAGCTTGAGTGCTAAACTGCCATAAGCTGGTCACTTTGCAAGGGAATGTGAATCTCCCGTGACAAACTGATAGGAAGAAGAAGGAACCTCCCTATCAAACAAAGGAAGTTGAGAAGCAAGAGAGTCAAAAGGTTGGGTTTCTAACCATGGATGGAGGTGCTATCAATTGGGGAAACATGCTGAAGAGAGTCTACCAATCAATCTGCGTTCATGGCCATTGGCTCAAACATTACGTATCTCTGTTCCAAAGTGTGTGTTGATTCATATAACCAAATTAAAACACAAAGTGATGAGTAATTAACTCAGTTGAGAGAACAGGAAGCACAAATTCTAGCTTATACCAATGCAGTCAAAACCTTAGAAGCACAAATTTCAAATCTTCAAAAACAAAATTCATCGCGAAATGAAAAAACTAATTTTTCAAGCTAATGATAATTTTGCTAAGGATGAAAAAGCCTAAGGAAATAAGAAGAATTGTATGAAAGCTCAACAAGAAGAGAGAGTTAAAGAAAATAGTTGGGACTTGGGGAAAGTCTTCTAATAATCTACATAGGCTAATTAATTCTGCATGAGCTCTAAA
>OU343225.1:128786207-128852981 GCA_910596185.1 Chrysanthemum makinoi
GTAGAGACAACAACATCACACTAACTGGTTGAATCACTGATCTCCTATGCGGATGTCAACTCTAGAATGACTGATTAAGCTCGATCATGTGAATATGTTGTCCGACCCTGATGTATACATATATCTCCCCTGATCGTTGCGATCTCATCAGAATCATCATTACATTGTGTACATGAAGCACTAACCGGAAGCACTTTATCATAAATCATATAGAAGATGTCGATATGCAATATCATCTCATGAACCAAGTATTCTTCTCACATTTCTTCTAACTGAACGCTGAAGTAACACATACCAAAAGTCTCCAGAGACCATTTCCTCCAATTAGTTGGAATAATACACCAAAGGCTACGAGTTAAACGAGTTTTCTCTACGGTTATGACCATTGTCTTTTCGGGATAACTTGTCGAGGTAGAAGTGTTAAGTTCATCATGTGTACTCGTTGTGATTTTAGATATATGCCTCCATCCCCCTTGCTGGTTTTGATACCTCAGATTCAACAAAACATAATATACCCAAAAACTCGAAATCTTGTGTGAAGAACTCAAATAGCCCAAATGAATCCTGTGAGAATCAACTGCAACGGAAACTCTCTCTGACTATCTTTATCAACCCCTATGTAGACAATTTGAAGTGACCACTGATGAAGAATACCCGATATACCAAACTTGAAACTGAAGTCAAATTCCCACATTTGTATCTTAAGCTTGCACTTAACAATGGAAGAACGGTGTCGAGAATTTATGCTTCAAGAAAATTCATAAGTACTCACTACTCAAGCAAAGTATGAGACATTAACACCTCTTGCGATTATCCACACCGTCATATGCGTGTGACACAGAGTAAAACAAAGTAACTCCTAATAGTGATAGTTAACCAGGTCTTCAACCATCCACCTCGACTGCTGGTAACTAGATAACCCAAGACTTCAACTCAAATTCTTAAGCCCGAGCAAGTTATCAAATAAGAACACGCCTTTGTGAATGTCAACTTCAACCTCAAATAAGTGATAAAAGAGTAACTTCGAAGTAATCAACTTGTGTCAAATGTCCAACACTTTATTAAACATAAAATCGGAAGAACATTGACCCAATGAATGAACCAGAGCAAATGATTCCTCAACATCAATGCATTCTTCCTCAAGGTATACATGTAGAAGCTGATCTAGAAGATTTACTAAAAATGTCTTCTAGCGGATGAGGAAGTCATTTTTCCTTAATGTTCATGTGGTTGATTTATAGCGTGCACAATGAGAGGAACAATAATCCGTGAAGATTTGGCAAAGGAATACCAAAGAGCGGATCATTATTCAGTAGTGCAACTACAATATCATGATAGTCATTATCAACGCCTTGTGAAGTAACTAGAGATAAGGTTTCTTGAGAGTTCTAGAAGTACTTCTTCTTAGATGGTGAAATAGTTGAGTCAGTAGAAATCGGAGCATGAGCTTCAGAATTTGGATGATCAACATTCGTTAGAGGTTGGAAGTACTCATCAAACATATCTTTGAAAAACAATGAATCCCAGTTATCCTTAGTAATTGAAGCACTAGGCGTAGGAGGAGGTGTGTCAAAAATCAAGCAATGAATCATTGCTAAAGAATATGAACAAGTCTAATTGGGGATTAAATTTAGGCTTTTCAATCTCCCCCAATTAGTGCTCTCCCATAAACTGCGAAGATTTTCAAGTGTTCTTCTCAGTCCGGATTAAGAAGAAGTCTTTAGATCATCAAATGCAATTCGTCTTTAGTCTTCTAATCATGTAGTAGAAAATGTAGATTAGGTGAGACTCGACCTTCTTCAAGATTTTCCGAATGGGGAAATAGACAATTAAAATCTTCTTGGACCAAAGGCATTCCCGTTAACTTGTAAATAGCAAATCCCCTTAATTAAATCCCTCCCAATCAAACAAGAACGAACGATGTTCGTCAAAGAAATCACCCAGCAACAGAAGCACTTTGTCATTTAATCATATCAGCCCGTGTGAAGATGTCAACCAACGGCTCTTAGAAGAAACTACATGTGAAGATGATCCGATAAGAAGAATCTCGGTTCTTACATGAGTTAGGAGCCGTTTGACCATATATTCTCAAATATCAGTCAACCATGCAAAAATTCACACTTCTTCTCCCCCTCAAGAATTGCATATGGAGATGCCATTCTTGATTAAACAAGTGATTATCATTCAAATGTATTATATTCACACTTCTCCCCATAAAGTTAGCACAGGATGTCGCCATCTTCATTATATTGAGCAAGTGGAATAAGAGTAATTATTAGTATTCCGATTCACTTGATGACTGAAGCGCATGGAAAAAGCATGAAGCATGTTGAAGAAGAATGTCGATGAGAATGGTCATAAAAATGGATATTTCTCTTCTTATGAAGATAAAGCGCACTGAAGCGTACACTTTCTTTTCTTTGAGGAACGGGGCCTGAAGTGTTATCTGCAGACACCATAATGATGAAGTATGAGGCCTGAACTGAACTGAACATACGTCATAGCCGATTTAACTATCAATGTTGAGTAACTTGAACCCGTGAGTCATGAGATGTCAATCCTTTTGTTATCCATACTTTAAGCCAGTCCATGTATTGAAGGATCGAAGTATCTGCAACTGAGTAAGGACTACATGCACTAACATTACAAGCTTGATTGCATATATATTGGTTAGTGACATTAGTATCCAAACCCTTTGGGGATTCATTGTCAACCTTGATTTTGCTATCGGCAAACAGCTTTCCAGTAGGTATCCACCTAAGTCCAGCATCCTTAAACATTCTACCAGACGGTATCCACTTATGGCAAGGTCTGGGATTGTTAGGCTTCTTATGCATAGTGGAAGACTTATCCTTATTCCTTGTTTCCAAAGATTTAGCAGTTGGTATCCATCTAGGCGAAGTTTTTGGTTTGTTATTCTTCACAACATGTTGAACCTTAGTCACATTAGTAGTCTTAGTGGATTGTACCTTAGCATGTGAATTAGGAAAATGTTTCTTATTCGGAAAAGACTTAGAATTTCTAGTTTCATTTTCTACATGCTTAGTATTCTTCTTCATATACCTACTCTTAGATGCAAGCCAACCCCTAGTCTTTTGAGTGTTCCTAGGTAATGGTTTACAACTATTAGCAGTGCCTTGAAATCTTGTAGAATTCATCACCCTAGGTATTGCACCTAAAATTCCGTCTTTTCGAATTTGTGCCTTTTTCCTAGCTTCTTCTAGATAATAGTTCTTCCACAAGTCATTCATATCATATGAATTCTGGGTTTTAATGCTTGGTTTTGACACTGTTTTCGAACTAATCCTAGAGGTGCTGGGAGTAGAAGTGGCTACGTGTTGAGGGTTAACGGAGCTAGAAGCCTTATTCTTAGGTAACTCAAGTGAAGTGTCTGGTTTTGACAAAACATGTTTCTCATCAACTTGGGAGGCAAACCGTGTTTTGAAAATTTTGGTCTTTCGGATATAAACGCAGTAGGTTGCCTAACAATGGACCGGTTTCTAATGGGATGAGAAACTGGTTTCCCCAAGGTTGATGGTTTTGTAAACTTAGTGTTCACACTTTTCCCTACAGTTTTCCTAAGCTCATTTTTTAGGGCAACAATAGCGAAACTCTTTTCCTGAAGTTGAGCTTTGAGAACATCAAATTTTTCTATCAAAGAGTTTGTTTGTTCTATTGACTTAGTTCTAGCTTCTTTGACAGAGTCACTTAGTTCTTTGTGATACTTTCTCAAGGACTCATTTTCCTTTAGTAATTTGGCCACACAAACCGCTAATTCATCATTTCTCATTTGAATATCATCAATAGCATTAACATCATAATTACTTGTAACCAAATTACTTTTCACATGCATATCAGAAATATGTTTCTTCAGATTGTAAATGGTTGAGTCTTTGTCTTGAAGCTGGGCTTTCAAAGTGTTAATTTCAAAAAATTCACGGAATTCAGGAAGTTCCAAATTTTTACGTGGTTTGTTAAGTTGAAAACTTTCTTCTTTACTCTGTATCGCAATTTCAAGTGAGATGCAATGTTTTTCAAGATTTGAGAATTTGTTTGAAAGTTCATCAAAAGCCTTTTATCAACCATATCTTTTGTTTTGAAACACTTAATCTCAGACTCAGCCTCAGTTACAGAAGATTTATCAAAGTCATGTTCAGCATCATGATCAGTTTGTTTAAGTATTTTAGCAGATGCATTGTGTTGTACAGTAAAGGGTACCTCATTACATGACACCTGCTCAATTGATATCTGCATCCACATCATGTGTAACAAGAGTCACTGGACCGCTGGCTGTGTCAAGCTTATCTATCTCTGAGCCTCTGTATTCAGTGTCAACTGATCCAACATCTGGAGCTTTACCCAACTCAACACTACAATCTTTTGATTGTGCCCGATATTCATTCCCATTTCGATTTGACATCTACTTCTTGTATGTTAGGAGTAGCGAAGAATTGGTTACATCATTAATTGTAGTCTCGACATTCGCATTCAGTAACACCCGACCTTTCAACATATACATTACCCAACTTATCACAACTATCTCTCAACTGCACCAGACACTCATCCACTTTTTCATCTGTCTGAGTAACTTCCTCAATATACTTCTCCACATTATCCATGAGATGAATAAGTGTCTCTGTGAACACGCTAATTTCCATTCCAGTGTGTCTCTTGAAGGACATTTCAGTCATGTCTTGATCATAGTCTGATGTGAATTCCCTTCTAATGAATGATTGAAAGTGTTTGTAGATCACTTGAAGTGCAGCACTTGAACTATCCTTTTGAACCTTCTCTTTGTCAAGTTGTAGCTCCAATTGCTCTAGGTTTAACAGCAAAGTTCCTGTTAATGTGGATAAGTCCTGACGGAAGAGGGCAGTACATGTTCGTTCCATTCTTATCGGTGTGAGTAACATGAGGTGTGAGTGAATTTGTTGATAAGGTTCAATGCTACTTTCCTTTTGCATGGCATTCTGTAGCCTGAACAGGTGCAAATCTTTCTCATTGGACTCAGAGCATGAAGAACTCAAATCATCATTGATTGATTACATCATCATTAACCGTTCAGTGTAGCAAACATTATCATTGTTATCCACAGCATCATACAATTTAAGTACTTCTGAAATTACTGGGTTAGTAGAGTAAGACATGATGTGGTAGAATGCACGGGATTTTACAAGTCTATGATTTAAAACGAGAAATAGAATCTTTTGCAGGATTTTACTAAAATCAAGACCAAACCGTTAAGCAATGACCAATGGAATGTGTTAAGATGACTTATGTTCGGAGCGGATTTAGGCCTTTAGTTCATTCGGCGTGGCATTCTCCTCGTTCTCACGGTCGTTTTGATGGGTAGAACGCTGAAACGGAGTTACGGATCAAAAGTTATAGCCGTTTGAAGTTTTGTCGGGAAAAGTCAAAAAAACGCACTGATGAAATGGTCAAACCGCTTCTAAAAATCCTCTATGAAGGCAACTCGCTAGTTACAAGTCGCTAGATGCTCAAGTCGCTAGAGACAACTCGCTATGAACCAAGTCGCTACACACAAGTCGCTATGAAGCAAGTCGCTACACATAATTCGC
Organism: Chrysanthemum makinoi; assembly: GCA_910596185.1. NCBI lineage: Eukaryota > Viridiplantae > Streptophyta > Magnoliopsida > Asterales > Asteraceae > Chrysanthemum > Chrysanthemum makinoi. The sequence goes on from OU343225.1 coordinate 128,791,787, forward strand.
TATGAACCAAGTCGCTAAACTCAAGTCGCTATGAACCAAGTCGCTAAAGAGAAACTCGCTAAGTGGCCAAGTCGCTAAAGAGAAACTCGCTAGTAACAACAGAGACAAGTTGCTAGAAATTGTAAAGACAAGTCTCTACGCCAAGTCTCTACGAAAATAGGCGCCAAGTCTCTACGCCAAGTCTCTAGACAGATACATTGAATCTGGACATAACCACAAGTCTCTAAGAAAAACATAATAGCAAGTCTCTACGAAGAACATAACCACAAGTCTCTATGAAGAAATATAACTACAAGTCTCTATGAAGAACATATTCAAAAGCACCACTTTCCAATCCAAAAACAACCCAACCACGATGATTCAAGCCTTCCAAATCAAAACCTAAACACTTATGATGATCTTAAACACCAAAGTACAATCAAAATCCAAACTTTAACACTAGAAATCAACCAAATGATGCAAAAACCACTAAACTTTCTCAAACTCAAAAACCACCTAAAAACCACTAGAAATCCAAAGATATGTAAGAGATGATCAAACCATGGCTCTTGATACCAATTGATACATATTGGATTTCATAAACACATAACAAACAATAATATGGGTCGAATTGTTTAGAGGTTTTAGAGAGAGAAAGTGGGAGCCTTTCTAGAGAGAGAAAGTGAAAGAAAACATAGAAGGTTAGATTAAGATGAATGAAAGGTCCAACCCTCTACCTTGGGAGGTAGAGGGTATTTATAGTTACAAACATAACGACCTCCTATCGGCCTGTGGATCAGGTATACAGTGGGTAAAGACCCGTCCTTCCTCCACGGTGTTGCTCTAAACTAAACTACGCTACTAATTAACTAATTAACTACTAAATAACATAAATAACTACAAATCTACGGGCTAACATATGCTAGAACATTATTGGGGTGACTGACACTTTAACATGGAATTTTCAATTCCTAACAATGCTCAACTTCCAATTTAGAAAACTGTTTCGCCAGGTTATCATGATCATCCTGTTCAACTTTATCATGCAGTTTAGAGTTAGTTTTTCAAGCTCAATGACACGATCATGGGAGACATTCAGAGCAACAGATAATTCATGAAATTGAGAAGCATTAATGGAACAATTCGTAGCAGTGTAAAACACATCTTGAGTAATACATTCAGAAATAAGATTCTCATTCAAGGTATGCAAGTTCTTCCTCTCAATCTCATTATATTTTAATTCTCGCTCATAGTCACTAACCTCAACTATCATTGCATCAAATTCCTTTTCCATTTCTTTAATATCTGAATCCATTCCCTTTTTAAGACTCTCAAATTGACCTTTTAGTTGTTTAAAGAAAGGCATGACCTCAATTAAATAGCATTCTTTAGTTTGCTCAAAACCCCTTTCCCCTTCAGTTATCCAGTGGGTGTGATCCTTTTCTTACAAGTTTTCTCAAAATCAACAAATAATTGAAAATTAACATATTGACTGATTAAGGTCTTACTTTTAGTGGCAATAGTTCTAGGAACTAAATGCATTGGTGTATTCGGAGGATACACAGTCACTGAAGGCATTTTCCTAAGGGGAGGGTTTGTTACAACAAGATTCTCTGCTTTTTGCTTATCTAAATCCTTTTTCCAGAACACTTGTTCGGGTGTTAACAACGTTTGAGGCTTAAACTTGTTCAAGGAAATCCAATTTTCCTTTTTGTAATCATGGGGTTTGATCGTTATGTTATTCTCTTTACATTCAGGATCTTCTAGCTTCTTATACATTTTCTCCCTAGATGCATCATCTAATTTTCTATCTTCCTCAGTGCACTCAACGCAACTAGGTTTCTGTCTAGGTTTAAGAATCTCATTACCATCATAGATTACATTATGAGCAGCTCTAGCCTTTTTAACAACTTCAGGATTAGGTTCCACAACAAGGGGAATGCTATGCTTAGTGATCAAGTGAGCAGTCTGAATGGTATTCCCTTGTACGTACAACTTATTTTCGAGCTTGTTTTTCAAAGTTTTTAGATTGGAAAAATCATTCAAAAGTTTTGATTCCTTAGCATTGAATTCTTGCTTAAGCATTTTAACATTTTCTTGAAGTTCTTGTTTTTGCTTAGCAGTTTTAGAAAGCTTTTCTTGTAAGGAGTTTAACTCTTGTTTTAAGACTTCTTCTCTAAAGTTACTTTTTATAATAATTGTACGCATTTGGTCATCCATTTCCTGCTCACGGGTGGTCAACTCAAACTTAGCACGTTGTTCATAAATAGCAACTTGTTCTTTATAGGCATTCAGTTCAGAGATAACAGAATCATCAGGGGCACATGCAGTGTATTCATCAAAAATATAGTCATCATTAACTGCGGAAGATGCATTACTTGGTACAACATCACTTTCACTTTGCTTCACATATTGATCATATGGGACAATATTGCTATTACCCTCATCATCAATATCTGATTCATAAGTTTCAAGAGATTGTACTTTATTATGCATCTTTTGCTCATCAACATCATCATATAGTTTTAATACCTCTGAAATGATTTTGTCTTTGGATGGACCAGCTTGTTGTGGTGAGGGGACCTTTGGAGAGACCATTGGAGAAATGATAGCCATGAAAATTGTGCGGTGTCATAGGTTCATCATCGACGTCGAGAGTCGTATGCATCACAGTCGGCGACTTGAAAGGCATTCGATGATTATGACCTATCTCTGAATTGGTGCTCATCCACATCTGCATCATATGTCTTGGCATTGCCCTCGGCAATAAACAACAACTCCTCTTCATCAAAGCGCACCATTATCCGAGCTTGTACGAGCAACATCTTGTCTCGAAGTATTGCATTCTGGGCGTTTTGGAGATGTGCGGTTCTAGCAATGTCCCTCACCACCACAGTTGTAGCATTTGACAGGCTTTGCTTGTCCTTGATTTTGATTCCTTCCACGATTCTGATTTGCTACATATCCTCTACCAACTCCACCTATTCCCTGTTCATACTTGCCTTTCTTGAGCTGGTTTCACCACAACCTTCCCATCTCGATAGTAGCTTGATTGTGTGGATTGGATCTCGTTGAGGTTATTGTTGCTGTGTGGGAGAGAGTTCATGTTTTGACTAACCATGAGAGATAGTAGATTGATGAAGTTTTCCATGAGTGTGTTTGAGTCGGGAGGCTTATATGCTGGATCATGGATGAGCTTGTAATTACCGTTACCCATGGGTATGACTTGAGATGCTTTGGTGGTAATACCAACATTGGTGTAGAAAGCTGTAGAATCATTTGGTGAGCTTGTTTCTCCCTGATTGGTTTTGAACTGATCAAGAATCCTTTTTTCAAACATAGCATGCCTCTCATTCTGAAGAAGGAAGGCATACAATTGCTCATAGTTTGTATTCTTTAGTCCTTTGGTTAGCTTCACAGAGGTGACAAATTTGTGCCACTCGGGATTCATGTTGTTTTCAAACTTTGAATTCAGCTGAATGTTTGGCATGGTCATTTTGATGTTCCTCATGTCATTCACAAGCTGGTTTCATCTTGAAGTGCTCAAACTCATCATACAGTTGTGATTCTCTGTCTTCCTTGGTTAATTCAGAACCTGAGAGAAGCATCTTGACATTATCCCAAACTGCCTTGGCTTCAGTGTTGTGATTGATCAGCTTGTAGATGTCTTTTGGAAGACCCTGAAGGATGATGTTTGAAGCCCGATATCGAGCATCGAATCTCTTTTTCTCCTTATCACTGAGCTCATCATACATCTTTGGTCAGTCCATTCCAAAGATCATTGTTCCATCTGCTGCAATGTCAATTATGTCTCTTGTAGTCTCAATGTGATATGGTCCTTCATCAATAGATTTGAGAATATTGAACCCATTTTCCTTTCCGAGACAGTACAATCTGATTCGTTGAGCCCAAGAGTCGTAGTCAGTTCTGTCAAGCATGGGTGGACGAGTATCTGAACCAGCTGCTTGAACATCCTCAGCAACAGTGGAGATGATTGTAGGTACGTTGGTAGACATGTTAACAGATTATACGGGATTTTATAACTCTATGATTAAACCGGGAAATAGATTCTTTCAAGGGATTTTACTAAATCAAGAGAAAACCGTATTCCAAACAGAAGTCAACCAAGTCGCTAAGAGTTATTGAACCAAGTCTCTAAGACCAAGTCGCTAGATACAAGTCGCTACACAGTCAAGTCGCTAAAGAGCAACTCGCTAAGGTCCAAGTCGCTAACACCAAGTCGCTAAGAATTATGACAGCAAGTCGCTAAGCACCAAGTCGCTAGACACATTCAAGTTGCTAAAGAACAACTCGCTAAGATCCAAGTCGCTAGTATCAAGTCGCTAAGAATTTGCACTACAACTTCGCTAACAATTCTGAAGCAATTCGCTAACCTCACCAAGTAGCTAGCCGTAGTGGAGAATCCACTAACTTGTACTATTTGTCGGCTTGTCTCAATAGACAAGTCGCTAGGCTCAAGTCGCTAACAACTAACACTGTAACTCGCTAACTTTTACTGAAGCAAGTCGCTACGATGAAAATCACAACGAAAACCAAGTCGCTAGCAAGAAAAACTTTAAAAACACACTTTTCAATCCAAAACAACCTCAACCACAGTGATTCAAGCTTACCAAATCAAAACCCAAGCACTTACAATGATTCTAAACACAAAAGTACACCCAAAATTCAAACTTTAACACTAGAATTGATCCAAATTATGCAAAAACCACTAAACTTTTTCAAACTTAAAAACCACTAGAAATCCAAGGATATGTAAGAGAGATGATCAAACCATGGATCTTGATACCAATTGTTAGATATTGGATTTCACAAACACACTAAACCAATGATCAAAGAGGCGAATACAAGAGGTTTTAGAGAGAGAAAGAGATAGAGGTTTGGGAACTTAGTGAGAGAAAATGAAAGTATTATTATGAGCTCCAACTCTCTACCTTGGGAGGTAGAGAGTATTTATAGTCCTTACATAAATCGCCACCTACGGGCTGTGGATCAGGCATACAGTGGGTAAAGACCCGTCCGTCCTCCACGGTGTTACTTAACTAAATACTACTTAACATTAAACAATCTACGACTACGAGCTTTCTAACGATTACATATACTTGAGGTGACCGACTCTTTAATGACTGGATTTTCTAAATCCTAACATTTATTAACGAGGTTCTATGAAGTATTTCACTTTGTTTTCTATCCTAACAACCCCTTAGTTGTTTGGTCCAAACAACCCTTAAATTGTTTTTCCAAACAGCTCCTAGACCAGGTTTTTTGGCACTTATTTGATGCCCAAACAGCCCTTTATAAGCAGGACCAAACATCGCCTAGACCAGATTTTTTTTGGCACTTATTTACTGCTCAAGTAGCCCTTAATTAGTCTGTCTAAACAACCCTAAATCAGTTTTCTGGGAACCTGTTTTATGCTATTATTTGCTGTCTTAAACAACCCCTTAATAGGTCCTGTCCAAGCAGCCCCTCGTTAGCTTTTTTGTCCAAACAACCCTTAAACGTGGTACCATTTTTTTTCTTGGAAAGTTTGTCTAGAAAACAATTTTAAAACATATATCTAGTTTTTGTGCAAACTTTATACATGAACTTTTGCACATTATAATAGTTTGTTTGCTACCTTAAAAGCTAATTTAATTAGTCATAAGAGGATTTTGTTTGCTGCAATATCTGTGCATAAAAGTTTCTTGTGCATCAGTTGCTAATACAAAGTATTAATAGATTATAAAACTTGTGCAGATTATGTTTCCGCCTAGTTTAAGGTTGAGCAGAAATATTGTAATTTCTGCATAATCGGGTTTAAGCACAAACTATATTTTGGGATATATTTTCGGAATGGCTTTTAATATCGTTGCTATGATATCAGAGGTGAATCCTTTGGGTTCAAACACAAAAGAGTGGTGGATTGACACGAGTGCCACCCGTCATGTGTGCTTAAACAAGAGTCTATTTAGTTCGTTTAAAGAGGTTAACAATGGTGAAAAACTTTTCATGGGAAATTCCATCACTGCTGATATTAAAGGTGAGGGTGATGTGATTTTGAAATGGACATCCGAAAAAGAGTTAAAACTCAAAAATGTTTCGTACGTTCTAGAGATTCGAAAGAACCTTGTGTCCGGGTGGTTGCTCAACAAGTATGGGTTTTGCCTTGCATTTGAGTATAACACATTTTAGTTAACCAAGAATAAAATGGTTGTAGGTACGGGCTACGCCCGTGATGGAATTTTCAAATTGGATTTAATTGTTAAGGAAAACAATCTTTCTAAAATGAACACTAATTCAACTTGTGTAGTTGAGACCTCAAATGTGTGGCATGATCGACTTGGTCATGTCAATTATAATTCCATCCGTCGATTAATGAAATTAAATTGTATACCTACATTCCATATTGACTCAAATCACAAGTGCGAAACTTGTGTTGAAGCGAAAATAACAAGATCGTCTTTTCATTCGGTTGAAAGAAAAACCGACCATCTTGATCTAATTCACACAGATGTGTGTGATTTAAAATCGATGCAACAAGAGGAGATAATAAGTACTTCATTACTTTCATTGATGATAGTACCAAATATTGCTATGTGTATTTACATAAAAGTAAAGATGAAGCAATAGATAAGTTCATTCTATACAAAAATGAGGTTGAGAATCAACTAAATAAAAAGATCAAGGTAGTAAGGAGTGATAGGGGAGGTGAATATGTATATCCATTTGCTGAATTTTGTTTACAACATGGAATTAGACATGAGTTCACCTCACCCTATTCACCTCAGCAGAATGGGATTGCTGAAAGAAAAAACTGTACCTTGAAAGAAATGACAATTTCCATGTTAATAAGTTCTGGTTTAAATCAGAACATGTGGGTGGAAGCCATTTTATTGGCTACTTTTCTTTTGAATAAGATACCTCGTAAGGAAAAAGAAAAGACCCCCTATGAGCTATGGATGGGCCAAAAACTTGATGCAGGATTTCTGACCAGGTTTTACATTTATAGTAACTCGTCTACCTATGGTCTACCTAATGCACTAACGGGCAGTGTACCCGGTCGCATGTAGTGAGGGAATGGTAAGACCGACGTCGTCCCTAGAACGGTTGATTCATAACTGTCTAATTAATTAAATTAGTCAAATAAATAAGTTTTAATGAAATGATTGATAATATTTAAGGTGTCTCGTGATCAATTGGGTTGGTTCTCTGGTAAACAAGCTAATGGGAACGATAGTGATGCAATTCTTAAACCGATTTCATCCACAAGTGGCAAAAGTCGATAGACTCCTTTGATCAATTCGTCTACCCTATGGTTATTAGAATCCTCACCAAGATGAACAGGTCACCCGGGATCATTCGGCAATCTAGCATGTCATTAAGAGCGGCGTTTACTACTATGCAATACATGGGCTCTAAAGTCACTAGATTCTGTTTAGGTGAGTCAAAGTCGAGAGGACAACATTTGGTCATTAAGCTAACCTATAAGTAAAGAGCCACCCTTGGAGAAGTGGTGTCCCCTCATAAGTCCATTGTTCTGGTCCCTAAGCCAAGTCATTAAGTTCCTTTACATACTAGATTCATAATAGTGAGTGCGAGCGCTAGCATCTTAGACACTTACCCCTACTTCTTAAGTTCATCCAAATGGTAGGTGATTAGTTGGTTAAATCGCTAAGTAGAAAGGGTCGTCAGTGGTCATATCTACCCTTCGTCTCATTACTCTTGCTTAGAGATTAGGTTGGTCCATCTCTAAGCAACTAGCCTCTACCGCCATTCAAAACTACCAAAACAAGGGTGGCTACCATAGATTTACGCCGTAAGCCTTCCCTTGTTTCGTTAGCTCATGATTATCCACTCCGACATTATTTCTACGGCGTAACTAAATCAATGTTACGCCGTAACCTTCACAAAAACAATTACGACGTAACCATAAGAATAGGTTACGCCGCATCATATTTACGCCGTAACATTATTAAGCATTTACGGCGTAACCTTCACAAATAATTCATAGGCCTTTGTAAATCAATCTTCAGAACATATATTTGGCCTTATATCACATCTTTTTCACTCCAACGCCTCATTTAACCTGAAATGCAAATATGAACGAATTAAGTACCATATTAATACAAATAAGGCCATAAACACGGGAATTTGATATATAAAAGATCAGTCTAATTTGATGTTATCAACCATCTTATAAATACTTACGAGTGTGGGGGTGCCTAGCTAAAGTGGCAATTCCGGCACCTAAGGCTCAAAAGATAGGACCCAAAACCGTTGATTGTGTATTCATTGCGTATGCTCATAATAGCAGCGCTTATCGATTCCTTGTGCATGAGTCAAAGAATCACGAGATACATAAGAATACGATAATGGAATCAAGGAATGCTTCATTCTTTGAAACCGTGTTCCCTTGTTTGACCAAGGAGAATGAAAGGTCATCTAGACGAGATGACGTAGTTGTCTACGAAAAGAGATAACGAGATGATAACATCGTTCACGAGGAGAGACAACATCAATCTGAGGAAGAAGATGTTGAACCTAGATGAAGCAAAAGGCCAAGAATCGAGAAATTGTTTGGACCCGATTATGTTTCTTTTAAGGTAGAAAGTGAACCGAACACTTACCGAGAAGCGGTTACTTACTCAGAAGGGCCTCAATGGAAATAATCCATTAAGAATGAGATAGATTCTATTTTTCATAACCATACATGGGAGCTTGTAGATCTATCTCCGGGTTGCAAAACATTAGGCTATCGATACATCTTCAAGAAGAAGATGAAAGCTAATGGCACCATAGATAAGTACAAAGCAAGATTGGTGATCAAAGGATACAGACAATGAGAAGGTCTGGATTACTTTGATACTTATTCACCTGTAACGCGAATAACCTCCATTAGGATGGTACTTGCTATTGCAGCTATTAGAAATTTGGAAGTTCATCAAATGGATGTAAAAACTGCTTTTCTAAATGTAGATTTAGATGAAGAGATTTACATGGAACAACCTGAGGGATTCACTACCCCAGGACAAGAAGGGAAAGTATGTAAAGTTGTCAAGTCACTGTATGGATTGAAACAAGCTCCTAAGCAGTGGCATCAGAAGTTTGACCACGTCATGATCGAATGTGGATTTAAAATTAACGAATGTGACAAGTGTGTCTACGTGAAAGACACAAACAATGGATATGTCATCTTATGTCTATATGTAGACGATATGTTAATCGTTGGAAGCAATGAATAAGATGATACAATCTACTAAAGACATGTTGAAATCAAGGTTTGACATGAAATACATGGGTTTGGCATATGTGATACATGGAATCAAAATCACACGAACCCAAAATGAACTTATGTTGAGTCAAACACACTTTGTGGATAAAATTCTTGAGAAATATAATCCAGATGACTCCAACATTGCGAGGAATCCTATTGATACGACTAAACATCTATCTAAAAATAGAGGTCAAGGAGTTAACCAGGTGGGATATTCGAGCATTATTGGTAACTTGATGTATCTAATGACTTGTACGAGACATGACTTAGCATACGTTGTGAGTAGGCTAAGTAGGTATACGAACAACCCAAGTTACAAACACTGGGAAAGTATAACAAGGGTCATGGGGTACATAAGGTACACTCAAGAATATGGATTTCATTATACTAGATATCCATTTGTTATTTAAGGATCACGGTGATGCAAACTGGATATCTGATATAAAAGACTCTAGATCAAAAAGTGGATATGTATTCACACTTAGAGGTAGAGCTTGTGGAAAACTAGAAGGAGGGGGGGGGGAGGATTGAATAGTTTTACCAATTAAAACTTTGTTTTAAAATATTTAGATCGACTTATGTCAATCTATTTAGATGTGTATGTTGGATGTTGATAGATAGATATGTAAATATGTAATGCAAAGGTAAAGAGTAAGAAACACAAAACCATGACACGAGTGTCTATAGTGGTTCGGCTACAAGGACACCTTCTTTGCCCTACTCCACTCCCCGAGTCATCTACTCGAGAGTTAAGTAATCACTACACGACACAACTCCTTATGGCGGAGAAGCCTTCACAATGTCGCCTACTCTTTTTTCCGGTACAAGGCTAGACACCGGGTTCTTCCACAAGGTAGAACCACACCTATCACAATGTCGCCTACACTTTATCCGGTACAAGGCTAGATACCGAGTTCCATTACAAAGGAGGAACTACTACCCAACACTACACAACACCTATCCCAAAGGAGACCCACTCCTTATTACAACATCATCAAGAATATCAATATCCTTGGATACAACCTATCTCTATTTGTACATCGATCCACCATATCAATTGTACACCCTTGGCATCTTTCACTAATGCCTTTGACTTGACCCTTTTGGCATCCTTCACTAATGCCTTTGACACAGACGTTCGGCACCTTTCACTAATGCCTTCATCTTGACTCTTTTGGTATCCTTCACTAATGCCTTTGAGACGCACGTTAGGCACCTTTCACTAATGCCTTCGTCTTAACCCTTTTTGGCATCCTTCACTAATGCCTTTGACACAACAGTTCTAGAGAGGAAGAAAGAACTATCAACAAAAGAACTTCAGTAGTCTTGATGATAACGAAGCATGACAACTCATGGACTTAAGCTTCCTCGACTTCAAGAGGTGGTGATCTCGCCTTTAAGAGGAACCTAGAGAATCACACAAAACAAACACAAACTACATAGAAAGATCATTTGGATATGAGGTTAGAGAGTTTACAATACTAGGTGAAAGTGTGTGTAGGAGTGGCAACCTTCAATGAAGAAATGGCTCACTATTTATAGACAAAAAACATGCTACTGTTCCACGGATCCCATGGATCCCTTGTTTGAGGGATCCATCTAGTGTAACACTAGGGATCCGTGAGACACTCCTCTTTGCCCATGGGTTTTAGGTCATGGGTCATGGGTTATGGGTCATGGGTCCTAGGCTTTGGACCATGGGTATCCAAGTAGATACAATGTATCAAGAAGATGCAATGCATCTAGTCCATGGGTTATGGGTTAGCTCCATGTGTCATGGATAATACCCATTATGACTTATGCATGATGTCATGCAATAGGTCATGGGTTATGCTCCATGGGTATGGGTCATGGACTTTGGGTTTTACCCAACTACATTCAATGTAATAAGTTAATGGGTTAAATAATTAAACTTTTACCCATTCTATTTGCCCATTATAATACATACTAAGTATGTATATATCTACCAAATATGTAAACACTAGTTGTTGTACATATGCATTACTAAATCATGGAAGCACTATTACTTGTTTAGTGTTTTATGTGAAAACGTAAGTGTGTTAGTAAACTATTGGCTCAAATTATTTACGTATTTTATTTTTTCGTTAAAGTGATTTTATGTTTGTTATCGACAAAACATTAGAAGATCGTAAAATATAAATAAAATTTTTTACGGCTTATTTGTATTAATAATCTCCCCCTTTTTATTGATGACAAAACATAAGATTCTTTTAAGGAAAAAACTAAAATTCGTAAAAGTTTGAATTGGAGTTTTAACTCTCTTCTGCCCCTTTTTGTCGAAACAAAAAGAGCGCCGAAAAGAAACTAGCACATTGTTTTAGGAAAAACGTGTAAAAAGAAACATGATATGAAAAAATATAGAGTAAGTGATGGGAAGTGTTCTGGTCTTCGCTCCACCTTGACGAGTCCATCCCTTTGTGAGGGCGTCAAGTAAGTAAAAATATTAAACTAGTGCATTGCAATTATGTTTGCAAATGGTTTCGTCTTTGTGACGAATATGCCCCCCTTGATGATTGCATCTTTGCAAGGAGGATGTCATGTAATCCTATGTGAATGATATTGCAAATTATTTTGCAATGTTTTGCTTTGACAAGGAACTCCCCCTAGTTAAGGGTGTCAAAGTCTTTATGTTTATATTGAAAATCTACAAAACAAAGGTTAGAAAACAAGTATATAATGCACAATTTCCTGCAAATAAGACTTAAGTTAGTGATAAACAAGTCTTCTGTTGTATGGATCCTACGGTTCCCTCTTTGGAGGGATCCGTCTAAGCAAAAATAAGGGATCCGTCTGTCTGTAAGCATAAGACAACAATGGTGATGCAACAAGTGATGTTAACATCAAAATGAGATATGTATTAAGGCACCAAACATATTCTCAAGACAATATGGCATAAAACATGTAATTTCATTCAATAAAAATAAGAGAGATGATCTACATATCTCTAAAACTAAGAGAATGATTTAAACAAGTAATACATTTTCTACTAATTCTAATAAGTAACGGAAAACTAAAATGCATCAAAGTGCTTGAATCTAAGGATGAGTAGACTTGTTGATTTGGTCCAATCGTTCAAGGAGATGATTAAACATGAAATGCAACTCATTTCGTACTTCTTTAACAAGTCCTTTGGTGATTTGACAATTAGAGCAATTATTGTCAAGACTAGGAACCGAAGAAGGTTAAGTGTTTTGAGGAGACTCCACAAAGGATGGTGGAGGTGCATTGAGCAATGTAGGATGTGGTTCCACTAAGAATGAAGGTGATGATGTATGAGTTGGTGGTGGTAATGGAAAGTCCTCTATATCGTTAGATATTTGGTGATTCCTTGTCTCCAAAGGTGGACTATTTGGTGATGTAGGTGGTTCCCTATTTAACGAGAAGGTTGGTGAGTGGGAAGTCCTTGGTGGTGAGTGCTCTAATGAGTAGAGATTTGGATGGGAAAGAGGTTCGGTAAAGGAATGTAGTCTAGGTTCTAGAAATGAAGTGTAACACCCGTTTCTCGGGTATTTGGACCCCACCCTAGATGAAAATGGATCAAAGGCCTTACGTGATTGGCTAGTCAAACCCGAAGGTCAAACTATTAGTCAACGAATGTGTAACATATTTTTGGAAGTTATGATGCCTAACTTAAGGGACTAATGTTGCTTAGTAGTATATGTGTTATAAAAGTTAAGTGTGGCCAAAGTAAAAGAAAAGAAGCTTGAGGGACCAAAGGTGTCATTTGGGAGATAACTTTGTTATTAAGAAAGTCCTAACTAGAAATATCTAGGTTTCTACATATCTCATTATTATCCATATGTGAGTGTGTGTCGGTTTTGGAGAGCAAAAGAGGAGGGGAAACCAAGTCTTGGTGATCATTGATGAAAAATATTAGGATTCCAAATCAATGGTTAAATCTTGTAAGGATTATGGATTAGGAGCAAGCAAGGGTGAAGATGATGATGTTCTAAATAATTATAACCATGGAAGCCAAAGTAAGTAACTAGGATATAACATGTATTATATATGTTTTATCATATTATGTGTTATAATTGAAGATTATTGGCTTATGGATCTTGGTTAGAAGTATAGAAGCAATTGAGAATTGATTAGTTGGAATATGTTGCCAAGGTGTTTGTTAGTCTATGTTAAAGATTAACCAAGGTATGTGTTGAATTGTTATATGTTTGTCATTAGCCATGGTATGATGTTTATTGATATAGTCTTATTTATGTAAGGATTGAATACTTATGATTCTAAAGAAGCAAGAGTATCTGATGATAGTTATGAGACCAAATATGGATGATTATGATGCTAATGTGATGATTTTATATGATTATATGTTATATGCCAATTACTTACTAAGCATTCGTGCTTACGGTTTAAGATGTTAATGCTTTGTAGGTTGTTATCTGGTGATGATGGTAAGCTTGGGCTAAGGCTTACGGATTGCTAGTTATGTCGAAGATTGGAAGATTGGTAAGGAAGTAGGAGCTAGGTAGTATACCGAGCTCAATGCCGAGTTTGTACCCCCGTTGGTCCTATGATAGTTTGTATGGTGTAGTCAAGTGTCAATTTGTATGTTATGATTGTCTTGATGAATCGGTGGACAACCGTTGGGTCAAAGTGTGTTTTAAGTGTTTATAGTCAAAGTTAAAGGGGTGTTTGGCATAAGCGTATTTATACCCATTTTGGGTTGTAAACGGGTCATTCGATTATGGAATAAGTTTATTATGTTATACTAATGATTTTAAATGAGTTTGGTGTGGAAATAAGGTTGTATGGGTTGTTTATTGAGAAAATGGGTGAAATTTCGGTATGGGGTACACTAAATTTCGTTTTGAAAGTGGAATCTGGAACCAAATTTCGGTTTGGAACCGAAATTTGGAACCATAAGATTTTATCACTTTTCGAAAAATCATATCATTTTAATCGTAAGTCGTCACGGGTCATGCCACCCGTCATTTCGAAGGTAATTGAGTCTAGTTTCATTTAAAAATAGTTTCAAGGTCCAGATGTTTATAGATTTTTGTCAATGGTCAAAAGAGTAACAACATGTCAGTTTCAGGACACGTATTTTCCGTGTAAAAGTCAAAGTTTTTGTGTTAGCGGGCACGGGGTGTAGCATGAAGTCTTGGGTGTTTTACTAGAACTAGGTGCATTTGGTTTAGATCTTGATGAAGCCTTTTCCAACTCGAAAGGTCTAATGCTAATTCTCGCGGTTCTTTTAGCTATTGTTGATTGAGATTGTTGAGGTGGGATTCTAGCATTTGGACTTCTTACGGGTGATGACTCGGTGGATGATATCTCATGGACCATATGAGTATTCTTTTTGGATGAACCTTTGGTTGAAGAGTTCTTGCAAGATGATTTAGTCATAGTGAAGGAGAGGGTGTAGTAGAGGTCTTTAACTACTGATTTTAGGATTGTGGTAAGAATGGTGACTTAAGCTCTTAAGAGTGTTTGGTTTATAAAGGATGAATTTGAGTTAATGAATTAAATTCATGACCACTAAGAGGATTTGGCATGCACCAAGGTCAACTATGATGTTTTTCTACTCTAGGGAATCATTAAATGGTAAGCAAAAGTGTTTAGACCAAAGAGGGTTTAAATTTGGAAGAAAAGCTGATCACAAGCTTTCTATAGACACGGATCCCACGGTTCCCTCTCACTAGGGATCCGTCTGGTTATAAACCAGGGATCCGTCTGTCAGACAGAAAAATAGTGAAGTTATTATGCTCTTTTAAGGTCTGGTACCTATAAATATTGAGGATTTGACTTTTATTAGATGTCTTAAGTGATAGGTGACTTAAATGTCCAACCATAAGGAGTGCGGATACTTAATGATGGTATTTGGTAGGAAAGTGGACTTTTTGAGAGTGCAACTAAGTGTTTAAGGATGATACTCATTTATTTGAGAATAACAAATGATGGCAATTGATCCTAGAGATCAGATGGTGGCTTAAGAGAAATTTGAAAAATTCTTAAAAAAATAAAAAGAAATGAAAAACTAGTTTTAAGCCTATTTTAAGGTAAGTATGACTAAAATCAATTTGCTAAAATTAAGAGAAATACAAAGCTAAATATTTTGAGATGTGAGGAACAATGTGTGAGCATTGGAGCGGAAATATGGTGAGTTATGGTGAATTGATAAATCAAAAGCACTTTGAATTTGATCCTAAGTTAGCTATGGGTGAGTGTGAGACCTACTGAGCTTTAGGAAGACTTAAGTGGTCTTAACGGATCATGTTTAGCTAGTATGATGTGACCTAGAGGAATGGTTTGATGTAAAAGGGTCTGTAGCTGCATGTCTGTTTGCCCGGATCCTACGGTTCCCTCATTTGAGGGATCCGGCTAGTTATAGCCCAGGGATCCGGCTACTGCTGACCAGTAGCTTCTCAGCAAATGTGCAGTTTTTGCACTCTTTAGCAAATACTCATCCTAATCATTTCTACATTCAGTAAACATATGCAAACAATAAATATAACGCATATTAAGTAGGGATGACTAAAATGTAAGCAAAAATGAGTGACATCGACTACTTGAATGAGATCAAGTTGTCGTAAAAATCTCATTTTCCTAGCTCCTAAGTTAAAGTGTCTTAGTCCAAATCATGCCAACTTCTACAAGCTACATCCTAATCTACATAAATATTGTTTAGAATGTTTACAGACCATTGTTTCATAAATTGTTTCAAATTAAGGTCTATGACCTTACCTTCCATCCACTCATCCTCCTAGTTCACCTCCATCTTCATCTCCATCTCTATCCCCTTCACTCTTCACCCCTCCATCTCTACTTCTTCTTCTTCATCAAGAAGTTAGCAAAAATATTTGAATATGCCCTTAGTTTGTTGCCACTCTTGTTAAGGGCTTGGGATATCCGGCAGTTGGTTGATGTATGCTAAGGGGTCGAGATCGGTGTTGCCAAGGGGGTTGCTACTTCCTTCTCCTTCTCTTTGTCTTTCTCTTTCATCCGATGAGTTCGTTGGTGGGTGAGGTCTCTTGCCATCCACCATGGTCCTTGTAGTATTTCCATCGGATAGAGGCACCATGACCTTGTTGCAAAAACTGTGGTCATAGGAATAAGGAGAAGGATCTAGAGCAAAGACGAAGGTTGCTAGACGAGTCAGGAGCATTGCATAAGGGAATACCATCTTGTCTATGCTTTTCACACTTTCCATTCTTTTTACCATGCAATAGGCGAGGTTGAAGTGAGTGCCGGTTACAAGGCAATAAATCATGAAGCTTAGGCAAGCATTGGGATGATCTTTGTTTCCTCCCAAGCAAAGCACGTTCTCCCTTAGCACGAGTTCCCATTTCTTGTACAATGGGAACATTTCTGAAAGCTCCATTTGAAATGGATCCCTATAGATAACCTTGGAGTTTCTCGTGACTCTTGATGGAGATGCTATTTCCATGAAGACAGTATCCCTTACCGTGGTTGCTTCTGGGATGACTGTGAAGTAGACTTCATGATGATCCACCATGTCATGTAGCTCCGCCAACGACCATTCGTTAGAGTACATACACACTCCTTGAAATGGGATACGGAGTATCCTTGCAAGCTCTACAAGAGTGAAGGTGAACTCGTGCTCATTGATGATGAAGGCTATCGAAATGGTCCCGTCTTCATTCCTAATGATTCTCATTGTCTTGTAAAATTCAAGTACAAACACCGAAAAAATTTGCTCATTAATGTCCAAGAGATAATCAAAGTTAATTCCTCCAAAGACTTGGCGAATGTTGGTGTTGTTGAGGAATGATGGTTCAACCACTCAGCCTTCGTGGAAGAGTCTCTTTTCCAACATCTTGAAGGCTTTTCGATCATCCGGGCTTAGGCCCTCCTTACGGTGATACATGGGAATGTAGTGAGCGGTGTCATGGTAATCTTGTTGACGGTTGCTAGGCATGATTGATCCTAAACATCAAAACCACAATGTGGTGTTAATTGTGTGAATAGTAACCTAATGGGATTAATCACAATTTTGCTCAAAACATCTTCATTGAATTCAAAAAATGAGTTTAATTTGTATTAACAATGTTGATTCTTTGATTTAGATTATCTTAGAAAACAATGTGGTAACAAATTGTGACAAATCCATTTGAGCTCAATTTCTAAAGATGAAAATTGTAATCCTAGGAATCAAGGAATGGAAATAAAGTGAAGATTATACTTACACAAGAGATTTTTTCCTTGAAGAAGATGATCAATTTGCTCATGTGAACAGTAAATAGGTTTTATGTTCATGAGTCTTGATAGAGTAAAGTGAGGAGTGGAACTTCCACAGTGATCATTTCTTTCTTATTATGTCTTCTGTTGCACGGATCCCACGGATCCCTTGTATGAGGGATTCGGCTAGTTCAAGCACAGGGATCCGACATATCAGCAATTTGACAGCTTAAGTGATCCTTGATAATTTTGGTTTGGGTGTTCTAATTTTTCCCTAGGTTTAATGTTTATGCTTTATAACTTATGGTTTGGGGTTTTGACGTGTTATACTAGTCCTATTTGACGAGGTTCCCTTTTTATGAATAAATCATAATTCTTTGGGAAGTTTTCAAAGATTATGATAAAATCCCATTTTATCACAATATGAGAAATCTCACATGGATACTTATTGACATAGATGAAATGTCAACAATCCTTATGTGAGGAGTGATGATCAAGGCTCTCGAATAGCCGAGATATCATTATCACTAGTTTGTAGTTTTGTCTATAGAGATCAACAAATAATACCATTCTTGATGATGAGTTCAATATAGATAACTACTTTAGTGATTTTTAAGAGAGCGAAATGATGCTACTTAAACTTAATCATGATTAAAAAAATGACATCATTAATTCATCTACAAAATATACAAAAGAAAAAGAAAAATTTATTAAAGATCATACCTTTGCTAAATATTCTTTTTAAGGAAAGAAGTATTAGAGAGAAATCCTTCATGATCTTCTTAGGATCCCCAAATCCTAGTATGGAGAATTCTCAACAAAAAAAAAATAGAAAGATCTATCATTATCTAACAAATATGATGATTTTAAAACGTGACCTTTTGTTTTTAAGGAATTTCCTTCCTTGTAGTTTTCAATCATACATAGATCGTATCAAGTTTAAAAGTACAATATACTCTTAAGAAACTTGGTAACGAAGCTCTGATGCCAATTGTGGAAAACTAGAAGGGGGGGTTGAATAGTTTTACCGATTAAAACTTTGTTTTAAAATATTTAGATCGACTTATGTCAATCTATTTAGATGTGTATGTTGGATGTTGATAGATAGATATGTAAATATGTAATGCAAAGGTAAAGAGTAAGAAACACAAAACCATGACACGAGTGTTTATAGTGGTTCGACTACAAGGACACCTTCCTTGCCCTACTCCACTCCCCGAGTCACCTACTCGAGAGTTCATAATCATTACAAGACACAACTCCTTATGGCGGAGAAGCCTTCACAACGTTGCCTACTCTTTTTTCCGGTACAAGGCTAGACACCGGGTTCTTCCACAAGGTAGAACCACACCTATCACAACGTCGCCTACACTTTATCCGGTACAAGGCTAGATACCGAGTTCCATTACAAAAGAGGAACTACTACCCAACACTACACAACACCTATCCCAAAGGAGACCCACTCCTTATTACAACATCATCAAGGATATCAATATCCTTGGATACAACCTATCTCTATTTGTACATTGATCCACCATATCGATTGTACACCCTTGGCATTTTTCACTAATGCCTTTGACTTGACCCTTTTGGCATCCTTCACTAATGCCTTTGACACGGACGTTCGACACCTTTCACTAATGCCTTCGTCTTGACTCTTTTGGTATCCTTCACTAATGCCTTTGACACGGACGTTAGGCACCTTTCACTAATGCCTTCATCTTGACCCTTTTGGCATCCTTCACTAATGCCTTTGACACAACACTTCTAGAGAGGAAGAAAGAACTATCAACAAGAGAACTTCAGTAGTCTTGATGATAACGAATCATGGCAACTCATGGACTTGAGCTTGCTCGACTTCAAGAAGTGGTGATCTCGCCTTTAAGAGGAACCTAGAGAATCACACAAACTACATAGAAAGATCCTTTGGATATGAGGTTAGAGAGTTTACAATACTAGGTGAAAGTGTGTGTAGGAGTGGCAACCTACAATGAAGAAATGGCTCACTATTTGTAGATAAAAAACATGCTACTGTTCTACGGATCCTACGGATCCCTTGTTTGAGGGATCCGTCTAGTGTAATACTAGGGATCCGTGAGACGCTCCTCTTTGCCCATGGGTTTTGGGTCATGGGTTATGGGTCATGGGTCCTAGACTATGGACCATAGGTATCCAAGTAGATACAATGTATCTAGAAGATGCAATGCATCTAGTCCATGGGTTATGGGTTAACTCCATGGGTCATGGATAATACCCATTATGACTTATGCATGATGTCATGCAATGGGTCATGGGTTATGCTCCATGGGTATGGGTCATGGACTTTAGGTTTTACCCAACTACATTCAATGTAATAAGTCAATGGGTTAAATACTTAAACTTCTACCCATTCTATTTGCCCATTATAATACATACTAAGTATGTATATATCTACCCAATATGTAAACACTAGTTGTTGTACATATGCATTACTAAATCATGAAAGCACTATTACTTGTTTAGTGTTTTATGTGAAAACGTAAGTGTGTTAGTAAACTATTGGCTCAAACTATTTACGTATTTTATTTGTTTCGTTAAAGTGATTTTATGTTTGTTATCGACAAAACATTAGAAGATCGTAAAATATAAATAAACGTTTTTACGGCTTATTTGTATTAACATAGTTGTATCATGGAAATCATCCAAACAGACGGTTATTTCCAGATCTACAATGGAGTCAGAGTTTATCGCCTTAGATAAATGCGCCGAAGAGGCAGAATGGTTACCTAAATTTGTAGAGGACATACCAAGGTGGCCTAAGCCGGTAACGACCATATGTATACATTGTGATAGTCAATCGGCGATTGGCAGAGCTCATAGCATAATGTATAATGGTAAGTCAAGACATATTAGACGTAGACACAATACTATACGACAATTACTCTCTACAGGAGTTATCACTATTGATTTTGTGATATCAAAGGATAACATAGCGGATCCGCTTATGAAAGGCTTAAGCAGAGAGTTAGTTAACAAGTCGTCAAAATGAATGGGACTAAAGCCCGTAAATGAATGAGTTTATACGAAGAAAAACCTAACTCACCTAACTGGAGATCCCAATATCTGGGTTCAATAGGACAACCTACTCGTATAAACTGTGGGGGAGTCACTGTGGGGGGTTAATCAACCTTCCAAAATGCACAAGGGTGCTAATAAACATCCTAGTCCATTCCTGTAACATTCAGTGACAAGATACGAGGTTAAGCTTTGAGCATTTAATGATTTAATAAGAAATCACCTATGTGAGAGAGAAGTGGGGTCGCTTTGAAGGGAAATGTGGGGGGGCGCATTTCCTAAGAGCTCTTGCAGAACCAGGCTAGTGTTCATGAACATAACGAACACGACTATGAGGAGTTGACAGTGTCAAGAAGAGTCCTGTATGAACATATATTGTCGTCTACACAAACAGCAGATCAATTCAAAGACATCAAGTTCTAGTGGCAACTAGGAGGCTAAGTAGGGAAGGTTCAAAGGGTAACACCTACCTATCCTATGCATGACTCAACCGCTGAAATCTTGTCGGAATTGTGTGAGTTTCTACTCAGTCTCCATTCATGTGGGGGATTGTTGGAAAATTTTGTGGAAAATAATGAGTTGTCACTAAGTTTGGACATAGATTACTATTACTAAATATAATCATCATAATTAAGGCCTTATGTGCTTACGTAGTCCTTTGTGAGTGCTTCGTAATGAACCGTTATATGTCCAAAATGAAGTTAGTGTGAATGAGATATCGAGTCTCGGCGAAGGGTAGTTGGAATGCAGAGAAAATTAGTTAAAAGAAAGTTATGATTTCTGTTTGAAATCTGACATTTGATCGGGCTGTTATGATTGTTTTAAATGGTTCATAACAGAAAATTGATGAGCCATTAACCCATTTGATTGCTACCATTACACCATATGTTACATAAAGGTGTATAAATTGATGGCAATCTTAACCATTCAATATATCCAATACAATTCACAGCTAACACATTTCCTCTCCAGCTTACTCACTTCAATTCCATAATATTTTGGGCAAGTTGTCAATTCCGGCAGTACTCCTGCTCCGACCGCTGTACCCTGGGAAACAACCGTGGTAATTGACACGAAATTATTTTAAAGGAATCGTGTTCAACACGAGACTCGACCTTCTTTGGTTACTGTTCCTGTGTAAAAGCTCAGGTGATTCTTACTTTTAATTTGGTTGCACTGTTATAGTTTCTTTTCTTCTTGTTATAATTATTTTGAATTCTTTATAAACGGTATCGTATTTAGTACATTATTATGGTTAAAGTTTTACAGTTTGGCATGATTTAACAGATAAGAGATCTAATGAGAAGAAAAATTAAAATGAAAATAGTGAGAAGTTAGAAAAATTAAAATGAAAAAAGTAAGAAGTATTTTTAATCACATATTTCAAATAAAAGTGATTTTTTTAAAAGAATATACATTTATTTTTGTAAGTGCATCTGAAATACGTGGTTGTGATTTCTTGTCACTTTCTTACTTTAATTTTTACTGAATAAACACTTTTTCAAATATTCAAGCAGACACCCTCATTCCTCATTCGCATAACACAAACACACCTTTATTTATTATTAAGTCATCCAAAATACAAATGCCCAAAACTATTTGAATTTCGCACGCAGTAATAAACACGCATTTGAAGCTTTCAAACACCAAAGGACTTAAGATTTGCCACAAGCAACCATTTGAAGATGAGTGAAAGTTGAGTTGTTGTGCGCATCGAACGCTAAAAACCACATGAAGTTTCGGAACTTATATAGGTATAGGATGAACGAGCAAAGATTTAATATGATCCTTAAGTTCTTCTCCCACATTAGTGAAACCGTCTTTATGTTTATATAAAACATCCATCACCCGTGCCAAGTTAATCACTCGCATCATCAGAGGCATCGGAATATTTTTACACGCAAGGGATTCTCGGGTTATATCTTTCCAGGCATCCTCGATTTTCTTGTGAAATACTTTATGGACATGCTCCTCTGTCACATCATATTGCTTCATGTAACTTTCAACACTAGATGCAACATGTATTCTTTCTTTCTCCTCCTGCAATAATTTTAGTAATAAAAGTCTTATCACCAAGATAGTAGGTGAACTTAAATAATTCTAAGCGGCAAGAATGTATGTTACACTACAGTGAGTTTTAATGTAATAAAAACAAGCTAGTGCTAAGCTTTTGGTTTGGCATACATATGTTAGCTAGCAATGAAAGTAGCAATATTCAACAGTCAAGAGATTGTTATTGGAACAAGACTGGGTTCAAACTCTTTGGTTGTTTCAAACAATGGCATCTAATCCAGTTACAAAGGTTGAAGAACCATCTAAATATATCTCTAGAATCTGTTTGAAGATTCAAATTTAGAAGGTTGTGTTTCTTAAATCAAATCATTGGCAAGTTTAGGTAGCGTTTAGTTGTAGAAAAATTTTATTGTTTTTACGTTTTTGGATTCCTTGAGAAGGGAATAGTTTTTCTTCTCTATAAAAGAGTTGAGAATTTCGAAAACCTGTTTATTTAGAGTTATATATATCTTTTTTAGAAAGCTGAGACAGTGAGCGACAACGGCGAGGAAGGTGGAGATATCACTGATGATGATTAGGGTTAAAATGACACATTTAAATGACAGATTAGGAAATCATGTTTCTTTTTGTTAAAAGAGAAAAATAAAAATCGATAGATTAGGGTTTTCATTTTTCTTGTTTCGTGACTCTGTCTATTTTGGCAACAATTGGCTAATACTTTATATGGGAATATTTTATGGTATTGGTTTTGGATTACTCATTTTATTGTGTAATATTATTTTTGTGTCAGTCATTAGTTTTAGTTTTTTAAGGTTTTAGGCATGACGGAGTGGAGAGCGGGTAGTGGTGCGGGTACCAAGTACCCGAGCGGGTACATCGCTCCGCCTAGCTCGGGTACATGGTTCGGCTAGGGAAATCGAGCTCCGAGCTCGAGCAAGTACCCGTGATTCTCTTTGATAATTCGACCGTTGCAATACTCAAATGGTAACATGCATCAACTAAAAAATGGAATTCGGGTACTAGGGTACCACTCCCTCCACCTAGGGTAGTGTTAGGGTAGAATTGAGGTAGTTTTGAGTTGGAAGGTTTTTATTGGATAGAGGTGAGGTGGCACCCAGGGTATTAGGGTACCACTCCCTCCACCCTTAGTGTTGGTTTGTATGTTTTGTTTTGTGATGTCTTTGGGTCCCATCCTTTGCCTTGTGTGGTATTTTGGTTTCTTAATAAAATGTTGACTATATAAAAGAATTTTTATTTAAAATTTAAAAAGCGAGGATTTCTTTTTTATGAAAATTGTTTGAAAAAAGTATGATTAAATGGGTTTAAAAAATGAATATTTTTCACCAACTAAACATACCATTAGTTCTTTTATAGTTTCTCTAATTCAATATACGTATAGTTTTTTCCTAAAATAACATCTCATAACTAGCAATAACTCAAAAAAACCAACTGGTATCTTAGTGTAAATAAATGATATTTATTTTAATGTAAATCAACAACAAACATAATCTTAGTAGTGAATATCAAAACTCAGTGTACCTTTTGAGAGTGAATATCATCCATGAGTCTAGCAATTGCACATGAAGCTTTGACGATAGGAGGGTTTGTCAGAGCCCATTTGAATGCTTCATCTGTAACAATATCACCCATGCCAACAAAACATGTTGTTGCAAGCATGCTATACCCGCTGCTTACAAACGCAACTGACATATGCTCCTCTGCTGTTGGCACATACCCCTCATTTGCCCATTTTGCTTCCATCATATAGCTTCTAATAAACTCTTTCATCTATACGTGACAACAAGTATATAAAGTCTGAAAGTTTTACATGCATGCATGTGTGTGTTTTTATCATATGAATTATAACCAATGAATGATATCACAACTTACAGATTCTATGAATTATAACCAATGAATGATATCACAACTTACAGATTCTTTGGCATAGCTAAGATGATGTGCTTTTCCCCCTTTTCCCATTATTTCTTCCATTTCTTTGTATATGTCCAAGACTCCTTGGTATAATAGTTTCATGTACTCTGGAAGCATATCTATGCATGTAATCGACCACCTATAATTATTTACGCAAGAGTTGATCATGATTAGCTTGATTAAAGTTTATGTTTGGAGGACGTACATCAGTCGAAGTTCAGTTTGTCTACCAAATGCACATTAATTAATACCTTTGAATTGCTTCAGTAAAGATCTTAAGTTCTTCATACGTCCCATAAGCATCATAAGTGTCATCAAGAACAGTTGATAGCGAAATTACTTTTGCTAAAAAGATCCTAGCTCGAGAATATTTTGGCTCAAAATAGACACCTAGTGCCCAAAAATAACATTCAACCATTCTATCTCTTGCATAAGGTAGATTGTTTGGGACATCAAGACCTTTCCACCACCTACAGAATAAACAAAAGAGTAAGTGCCTGAAATTGTTGTAAGATAATTTGATATATTGACTCATGCAACTGGAAATTAAAGTGGAGAGGATGGGATGCGGGGGTATATATGTGTATACCTGGAAACTTCGCTAAGCTCCTTTCTATGCAATGATTGAAGTAAGTTGAAACCTAGCTTCGCGAGTTTGAGTAAAGACTCATTAAGAGATGCTTGTTGTTCGTACATAGGAATGTAACGCAATGCCTCTAGTCTTGTCAACCTTTTATGTAACGGCTGTTTTAGCGCTTCTTGTATGTGGGTAGATAATGTAGGGTTGCTGTGAACAAGATCCTTTGCTATTTTCTCAAGACAAGTCCTTGTGAAAACAAGAGCATCGTCTAGAATCCCTTCACCTTGCACCCTCAAATATGTTGCCTCATACAGCTCAAGCAAGCCTTCTACATCGTTGGCGAGGGATTCCTTAAATGAACCATCCTCTTCTTTATAGTTTTTAAAAATATCTGTCTCGGTCACAGAGAATATCATTAGCTTCTTTCGTATATATGATTACCATATTAAAGTCATGCATGCATACTCACCACAAGAAACATAAAAACCTTGTTGCCGAAGGATTCGAAACCAAAGGGAAGGGCTTCTGCCTTTCCAGTCATCACCATATGTATCATAGATATGTTGTAAGGCTTGCTCAATCTCCTCTTCAAAATGATACGCTATACCAAGACGTTGGATAGCATCAATAAGTTTTAGTAAATTTGTGTGCTCCGCTTGAACATCTAAATACGACATTAAATCTTTTCTCACATCTTCTCTTAACTCGTTGACCACTTGTTCTACATTGGCTTGCTTTGCTTGCTACATTGATACATGAATCACCATTAATGTTATCGTTCATATGCACACACACAAAACCTACTGTTATTTTTAGTGAGTTACAATAATTAACTTGTGTACCTCGTTGTCGAAGATGAGAAACTGGTCTGCCCAAACGCTAGGAGGAAAGTGGACAGTGGGACGAATTACTTTCTCTTCTTTAGCAGACATGTCTATGAGAGGTTAGGATTTATGTACCGAAAAGCAATTGCTACTTAGGAATAAAGGATGGTATGATACCATTTATAGCATCAAAAAAGTTATCATAAAAAAGTGTTAACTGTTTGAAAAACAAAAAGCGGGCATCATTAAATGTTTCGAATATTTAGTCTTTTATAACGACCCCCTTAAATGTCCATGTCATAAATACTTTCACTTCGAAAAGGCGTTAACTGACTTGGATTTCTTTACATGTTTTAGGGGTGTTTCTTTTTTTTCCTTAGCTAAGGTCATGTAGGTCTCATGTTCTATATCAGTCTCTTAATGGGGAGAGAGCATATTTATATGCCTTGGTGATATAAAGGCATTAGTGGAAAAATGTGAGCTCCACATAAAAAAAAAAAACATTATTAAATACTTATATAGACCTATTTCCTTAGCTAAGATAAAAAGAAACACCTCCTTAGTCTATGGGCATCCACTAGTGGTTTATGAAAAGGTTTATAAAATTATGAATATGTTTAAAAACTTGTAAACATAGTGAACATCTATTTCAAGCTTATGTGGCATAAATAAGTCTAAGATGTTGAACATTTTTATAATTTAATCCATTTTGAATTATTTGAGATGTTTATAAACTTGAAAAGGGTTATACATAGTGAGGATAGGTTTATAAAATAAAAAAGTTTATAAATTAATGTCATAACACAATTATAAACCTTTAGAAAAGTTTACTTGGATGCGCTGACAACTTCTAATACAACCGATATAAATAATAGTGTAACAGAAAAGCTAGCCTATATGGCAACTTTGTTGTTATACTTTTAACCAACTCATGACATTATACAAAAGTATTTACCAAAAGATTACATGTAATTTGAAAAGTATTACGGACGTAACTGATAAAAGTATAAAATACACAAATTTAACTAGAGATTACATGCAAAAAATAATTATCGTTTTATAGTCAAACAACAAACTCTAACAGTATATATTTTACCGGGAGGAGACCTTTTACCAAAAAAAAAATAATAAATAAAAAAAATAAAAATAAAAAAAAATAAAAACTCTAACCGCAAACAAAATACCCCATCTTGGATCAGTCACGTAAATAAATTTCTTGTTAGAACGCTTGTGGTGCTGTCTTCTTTTGACATTTGCATGAAACGATGTTTCTAAAAGGTATTTTTAAGCAGTTGATCTACCGTTACAATCGAACAATACATTACGCCACCTATTCTACTCACAATATACCTAACTACGATGGTGTTAACATTTAGCTCTATTGGTCCCCTACTACGCCTCCATACACACCAACATTAGTTGACAATCCTGAGTAAATATACAACACATCTACTAATATATATATTACTCCTCCGTCAACACATCTACTAATAGCATAAGGTATCATAACTTGGGTTATGAAAAAGAAAAAAAATTATATTATGTCAGCGCCACATCAATTTTAACGTTTCAACATTAACACAAAAAACATCCTTTATTTTAACACCAACTCAACATCACCTTTTGGAACCCACCTTTATTCAAAAAATTTACAAATTACACACACATATATATCACTTTTTTGTCCCCTAGCCTTCTACGTTGCCATAGCAACGCAGCCCATAATTGCAAGCCATACACGAGGAGGGTGGTATCATAACACCACCTCAAAATATGCCATGTCACCGTAACGCCAAACCAAATGTTAACATACCCTATGCTCTAGTATATGGCTGAGCATTCTGTCTGTTCCGACCGGGCCGACCGACAAAACCGACCGGACCGAACCGAAACCGACCGGACCGAAGATTTTTACCTTATTTGGGTCTCGGTCCGGTCCGGTCCGACCAAAAAACCGAATTTTTTTCCTATTTGGACCGGACCGGACCGACCGAAGACCGGACCGGACCGGACCAGACCGACCACATTCGGTCTCGGTCTCGGTCTCGGTCCCGATTTTTACCTTAATTCAGTCTTCGGTTTTGTCGGTCCGGTCCGGTCCCGGACCGATGCTCACCCTTACTCTAATATATATATTACTCCTCCGTCAACACATCTACTAATATATATTACTCCTCCGTCTTAATTTATTTGTGTTTTTTTAATTTTTGAAATTTATTTTATTCAGCTTTAACTTTAACTATTTTTTTTATATTATATAATATTTAATATAAAATATAATATATAAATTAACTGAGTTTTAAATGTATTTTTATTAATATAATTTTTATCAAAATATTATATAATATAAACAAAAATACTTGAAAACAAAGTGGAAAAAAAAATTGCAAAAAAAAAAAGAAAAAAAACAAAAAAAAAAGAGCTTCCAAAAGATAAAAATGGATAAATAAATTAGAACGAAGAGAGTATGCTTTATCGTTTCATAACGTCATAAAATACATGTCCGTTAATATATACGGCCACTTTTTATATGTGGTTAGATAGGTTATCAAAGTATGTTACATACCTACTAGTTATATAGCCCGTACACGCAAGGCTTTGATATAAATCTTACATAATGTGGTTTTAACATAAGTCACAATATATCTAAATTTTAATTATTTATGCATATGAATTATATATTATCTAATTTTATTAATCGGTTAAGATAATTAATTTCTATCTTAGCATGCTAAAGCTTGTCTATTGCATTCACGGGGTTATTAAATAAGATTTATCCGTAACAATACGTGAAATATTTTATAGTTATATAGTTCTAATACCCGTGTACATGTGGTTTTACATAAATTTCTCATTATATATTAATATCGATTAATACTTTATATAGATTTTTATTGTACAAAAGATTTGACATTGTTTAATTGGCATGATGTTAAGTTTGATTTTGTTTATTTTTAGACATTGTGCATTTTTAATAGTACGCAATTACCCTTGAAAATATGCTTTTTCCGGTATCATTATTTAAACACTAAAAAAGAATTACATGCGTCCTTACAACCATTACAAGAAAAAAGGCATTTGGTGACCACACGGTTATCGTCACTAATAGCAGATATTTGGTCACTAACCTGATTTTGTGACCATATCAAAGTGGTCACTCGTCGTCACTAAAAGTCAGTCACAAAAGGTAATAGTGATGACATATGAATCTGGTCACTAAATAGTGACCAAAAGTTTGTTGTCACTTTAATTTGTGACGACTAACTCTTTGTCACTAAATATAAAAGTGGTCACTGAATTTCGTCACTAAAAGTAAAAGTGGTCACTATTTTAGATAAGGTGACCAATAATGTGGTCACTTTTCTTTGAATTTTATGACCCAAAAAATGGTCACTAATTTAAAAAATATGGCAAAAAAAAATTTATGCTTGTAATCACTAATTTCTTTATTAAAATCCAAAATGGAAAAGAATTATACCAAACAATAGAAATCCAAAATTAATTACATCTACAAAATTTATATTTCTTTATTCGAAACGAAATACAAGAATCGCGATTACATCAATTTGATACAGATATAACACATAACGAAAACAAAAAATAACACTCCGAGTAATCGATAACGGTTGCTGCCACCTCTGCTGAATCATTTAAGAAATAGAACAAATCCTTTTTTGGAATGTTAAAAGAGCAACTACAAATGTATAAAAGGTTGTTACAAACAAAGACATGATCACATGAGGGAATACATCTAACCTGCATATTGATAGGTGTATAATCATTGGTATTCCCCTGATCACTTGAAAGATCTAGTGAAGATATACAGCTCAGCCAATAAGCATATCCACAGTATAGTTACTATTACTATGCTTTAACTAGAAATAAGCATAGAGTATCTATTTCCCATACATTTCTAGGCTGCTAAAAAACAGCATTTTACCATAAAAAAGATACAAAAGTAGTGCAGACTAGATGTATGTGCTCGAGCAGAATTTCCAACAACTAATGCATTTTTCAGCGATGCGCAGATTCTTTATGAAAGGGAGATGTTCTGCACATATTGTACCTAGGAGCAACGATACTTGATGTGCCAAAACACCAACTATTGTCAATTTTAAAGCCTAAAATAACCTAATTTAGCTGCTAAAATGACCTTAAAAAGCAGCCTAAAGTGACTAACATAGCAGCCTAAGTTACTCGAAAAACCAACCAAAAAAAACAAACTTGCGTCTAATAGTGACCCAAGATGAGAGCAAAAATAACGAAACAACATTCCCGAAATAACTACAGTGATAAACTTGCCCATTGTATGTTGTAGTCTTTTTTAAATCATTAAGATTCAATAATACACTATTACTACAGATAACACAACAATGTACCACTTCAGTCATACTTTCACTGAATCTACGTGCCGACCGAATTTATTTATAAAGTAGACTAGATATCTTACCACGATATGCACATTCTATAATCTGAACTTACCCTGAACATCATTCAATACCGACGTTATACCCTACATATTAACATACTCCCCATGCTCCTGCCCATCATCCCCATCATGATGACATCATCATCTAATCCAGCATACTCCGCATGCCCTTACCCCTACATGAAACAAATGATGAAGCACATACCCATCGCATTTTCATCCATTCCACTGCGTAGCTGTTGTAATTATAAAAAGAAAAGTAATCAAAAAACAAATAAAGAAAATTTATGAACTAATGTTAAATGTGTGCGTATAAAACTCATACTTGCAGGATAAACATGTCTCTCGCCATCAATGCATCTTTAGGACAGTTTCAAACACCCTCTAACTTGATCACCTCCAAAAACTATATAACACAACAAGATCAATATTTAATTATAAAAATGTTATTATAAACCCATTCTGAACCCAATTCTCATTTTGCACCCTCTAAGAAAAACATTAATGGAGCAAAAACAAGTAAACTAAAGAGTATCAATTTACCTCTTCACGCTCGATTGTGTGAGCAAGTGGAAGAATAACTTGACCACCAAAATTATCGTTTTATAGTCAAACAACAAACTCTAACAGTATATATTTTACCGAGAGGAGACCTTTTACCAAAAAAAAAATAATAAATAAAAAAAATAAAAATAAAAAAAAATAAAAACTCTAACCGCAAACAAAATACCCCATCTTGGATCAGTCACGTAAATAAATTTCTTGTTAGAACGCTTGTGCTGCTGTCTTCTTTTGACATTTGCATGAAACGATGTTTCTAAAAGGTATTTTTAAGCAGTTGATCTACCGTTAAAATCGAACAATACATTACGCCACCTATTCTACTCACAATATACCTAACTACGATGGTGTTAACATTTAGCTCTATTGGTCCCCTACTACGCCTCCATACACACCAACATTAGTTGACAATCCTGAGTAAATATACAACACATCTACTAATATATATATATATATATATATATATATATATATATATATATATATATATATATATATATATATATATTACTCCTCCGTCAACACATCTACTAATAGCATAAGGTATCATAACTTGGGTTATGAAAAAGAAAAAAAACCATATTATGTCAGCGCCACATCAATTTTAACGTTTCAACATTAACACAAAAAACATCCTTCATTTTAACACCAACTCAACATCACCTTTTGGAACCCACCTTTATTCAAAAAATTTACAAATTACACACACATATATATCACTTTTTTGTCCCCTAGCCTTCTACGTTGCCATAGCAACGCAGCCCATAATTGCAAGCCATACACGAGGAGGGTGGTATCATAACACCACCTCAAAATATGCCATGTCACCGTAACGCCAAACCAAATGTTAACATACCCTATGCTCTAGTATATGGCTGAGCATTCTGTCTGTTCCGACCGGACCGACCGACAAAACCGACAGGACCGAACCGAAACCGACTGGACCGAAGGACCGGCGGTCCGGCCTCGATCCCGATTTTTACCTTATTTGGGTCTCGGTCCGGTCCGGTCCGATCAAAAAACAGAAAATTTTGCCTATTTGGACCGGACCGACCGAAGACCGGACCGGACCAGACCGACCACATTCGGTCTCATTCTCATTCTCGGTCTCGGTCCCGGTTTTTACCTTAATTCAGTCTTCGGTTTTGTCGGTCCGGTCCGGTCCCGGACCGATGCTCACCCTTACTCTAATATATATATTACTCCTCCGTCAACACATCTACTAATATATATTACTCCTCCGTCTTAATTTATTTGTGTTGTTTTAATTTTTGAAATTTATTTTATTCAGCTTTAACTTTAACAATTTTTTTTTATATTATATAATATTTAATATAAAATATAATATATAAATTAACTGAGTTTTAAATGTATTTTTATTAATATAATTTTTATCAAAATATTATATAATATAAACAAAAATACTTGAAAACAAAGTGGAAAAAAAATAGCAAAAAAAAAAAGAAAAAAAAACAAAAAAAAAGAGCTTCCAAAAGATAAAAATGGATAAATAAATTAGAACGAAGAGAGTATGCTTTATCGTTTCATAACGTCATAAAATACATGTCCGTTAATATATACGGCCACTTTTTATATGTGGTTAGATAGGTTATCAAAGTATGTTACATACCTACTAGTTATATAGCCCGTACACGCAAGGCTTTGATATAAATCTTACATAATTTGGTTTTAACATAAGTCACAATATATCTAAATTTTAATTATTTATGCATATGAATTATATATTATCTAATTTTATTAATCGGTTAAGATTATTAATTTCTATCTTAGCATGCTAAAGCTTGTCTATTGCATTCACGGGGTTATTAAATAAGATTTATCTGTAACAATACGTGAAATATTTTATAGTTATATAGTTCTAATACCCGTGTACATGTGGTTTTACATAAATTTCTCATTATATATTAATATCGATTAATATTTTATATAGATTTTTATTGTACAAAAGATTTGACATTGTTTAATTGGCATGATGTTAAGTTTGATTTTGTTTATTTTTAGACATTGTGCATTTTTAATAGTACGCAATTACCCTTGAAAATATGCTTTTTCCGGTATCATTATTTAAACACTAAAAAAGAATTACATGCGTCCTTACAACCACTACAAGAAAAAAGGCCTTTGGTGACCACACGGTTATCGTCACTAATAGCAGATATTTGGTCACTAACCTGATTTTGTAACCATATCAAAGTGGTCACTCGTCGTCACTAAAAGTCAGTCACAAAAGGTAATAGTGATGACATATGAATCTGGTCACTAAATAGTGACCAAAAGTTTGTTGTCACTTTCATTTGTGACGACTAACTCTTTGTTACTAAATATAAAAGTGGTCACTGAATTTCGTCACTAAAAGTAAAAGTGGTCACTATTTTAGATAAGGTGACCAACAATGTGGTCACTTTTCTTTGAATTTTATGACCCAAAAAATGGTCACTAATTAAAAAAATATGGCAAAAAAAATTGTATGCTTGTAATCACTAATTTCTTTATTAAAATCCAAAATGGAAAAGAATTATCCCAAACAATAGAAATCCAAAATTAATTACATCTACAAAATTTATATTTCTTTATTCGAAACGAAATACAAGAATCGCGATTACATCAATTTGATACAGTTATAACACATAACGAAAACAAAAAATAACACTCCAAGTAATCGATAACGGTTGCTGCCACCTCTGCTGAATCATTTAAGAAATAGAACAAATCCTTTTTTGGAATGTTAAAAGAGCAACTACAAATGTATAAAAGGTTGTTACAAACAAAGACATGATCACATGAGGGAATACATCTAACCTGCATATTGATAGGTGTATAATCATTGGTATTCCCCTGATCACTTGAAAGATCTAGTGAAGATATACAGCTCAGCCAATAAGCATATCCACAGTTTAGTTTATATTACTATGCTTTAACTAGAAATAAGCATAGAGTATCTATTTCCCATACATTTCTAGGCTGCTAAAAAATAGCATTTTACCATAAAAAAGATACAAAAGTAGTGCAGACTAGATGTATGTGCTCGAGCAGAATTTCCAACAACTAATGCATTTTTCAGCGATGCGCAGATTCTTTATGAAAGGGAGATGTTCTGCACATATTGTACCTAGGAGCAACGATACTTGATGTGCCAAAACACCAACTATTGTCAATTTTAAAGCCTAAAATAACCTGATTTAGCTGCTAAAATGACCTTAAAAAGCAGCCTAAAGTGACTAACATAGCAGCCTAAGTTACTCGAAAAACCAACCAAAAAAAATAAACTTGCGTCTAATAGTGACCCAAGATGAGAGCAAAAATAACGAAACAACATTCCCGAAATAACTACAGTGATAAACTTGCCCATTGTATGTTGTAGTCTTTTTTAAATTATTAAGATTCAATAATACACTATTACTACAGATAACACAACAATGTACCACTTCAGTCATACTTTCACTGAATCTACGTGCCGACCGAATTTATTTATAAAGTAGACTAGATATCTTACCACGATATGCACATTCTATAATCTGAACTTACCCTGAACATCATTCAATACCGACGTTATACCCTACATATTAACATGCTCCCCATGCTCCTGCCCATCATCCCCATCATGATGACATCATCATCTAATCCAACATACTCCGCATGCCCTTACCCCTACATGAAACAAATGACGAAGCACATACCCATCGCATTTTCATCCATTCCACTGAGTAGCTGTTGTAATTATAAAAAGAAAAGTAATCAAAAAACAAATAAAGAAAAGTTATGAACTAATGTTAAATGTGTGGGTAAAAAACTCGTACTTGCAGGAGAAACATGTCTCTCGCCATCAATGCATCTTTAGGACAGTTTCAAACACCCTCTAACTTGATCACCTCCAAAAACTATATAACACAACAAGATCAATATTTAATTATAAAAATGTTATTATAAACCCATTCTGAGTTCTGAACCCAATTCTCATTTCGCAACCTCTAAGAAAAACATTAATTGAGCTAAAACAAGTAAACTAAAGAATATCAATTTACCTCTTCACGCTCGATTGTGTGAGCAAGTGGAAGAATAACTTGACCACCAAAATTATCATTTTATAGTCAAACAACAAACTCTAACAGTATATATTTTACCGAGAGGAGACCTTTTACCAAAAAGAAAATAATAAATAAAAAAAATAAAAACTCTAACCGCAAACAAAATATCCCATCTTGGATCAGTCACGTAAATAAATTTCTAGTTAGAACGCTTGTGGTGCTGTCTTCTTTTGACATTTGCATGAAACGATGTTTCTAAAAGGTATTTTTAAGCAGTTGATCTACCGTTACAATCGAACAATACATTACGCCACCTATTCTACTCACAATATACCTAACTACGATGGTGTTAACATTTAGCTCTATTGGTCCCCTACTACGCCTCCATACACACCAACATTAGTTGACAATCCTGAGTAAATATACAACACATCTACTAATATATATATATATATATATATATATATATATATATATATATATATATATATATATATATATATATATATATTACTCCTCCGTCAACACATCTACTAATAGCATAAGGTATCATAACTTGGGTTATGAAAAGAAAAAAACCATATTATGTCAGCGCCACATCAATTTTAACGTTTCAACATTAACACAAAAAACATCCTTTATTTTAACACCAACTCAACATCACCTTCTGGAACCCACCTTTATTCAAAAAATTTACAAATTACA
Organism: Chrysanthemum makinoi; assembly: GCA_910596185.1. Classification (NCBI taxonomy): domain Eukaryota; kingdom Viridiplantae; phylum Streptophyta; class Magnoliopsida; order Asterales; family Asteraceae; genus Chrysanthemum; species Chrysanthemum makinoi. The sequence continues at coordinate 128,827,359 of OU343225.1, forward strand.
CACACATATATATCACTTTTTTGTCCCCTAGCCTTCTACGTTGCCATAGCAACGCAGCCCATAATTGCAAGCCATACACGAGGAGGGTGGTATCATAACACCACCTCAAAATATGCCATGTCACCGTAACGCCAAACCAAATGTTAACATACCCTATGCTCTAGTATATGGTGAGCATTCATGCATTCGACCGGACTGACCGACAAAACCGATCGGACCGAACCGAAACCGACCGGACCGAAGGACCGGCGGTCCGGCCTCGATCCCGATTTTTACCTTATTTGGGTCTCGGTCCGGTCCGGTCTGACCAAAAAACCGAAAATTTTTGCCTATTTGGACCGGACCGGACCGGACCAGACCGACCACATTCGGTCTCGGTCTCAGTCTCAGTCTCGTTCCCGGTTTTTACCTTAATTCAGTCTTCGGTTTTGTCGGTCCGGTCCGGTCCCGGACCGATGCTCACCCTTACTCTAATATATATATTACTCCTCCGTCAACACATCTACTAATATATATTACTCCTCCGTCTTAATTTATTTGTGTTGTTTTAATTTTTGAAATTTATTTTATTCAGCTTTAACTTTAACTATTTTTTTATATTATATAATATTTAATATAAAATATAATATACAAATTAACTGAGTTTTAAATGTATTTTTATTAATATAACTTTTATCAAAATATTATATAATATAAACAAAAATACTTGAAAACTAAGTGGAAAAAAATAGCAAAAAAAAAAAAGGAAAAGAACAAAAAAAAAAAGAGCTTCCAAAAGATAAAAATGGATAAATAAATTAGAACGAAGAGAGTATGCTTTATCGTTTCATAACGTCATAAAATACATGTCCGTTAATATATACGGCCACTTTTTATATGTGGTTAGATAGGTTATCAAAGTATGTTACATACCTACTAGTTATATAGCCCGTACACGCAAGGCTTTGATATAAATCTTACATAATCTGGTTTTAACATAAGTCACAATATATCTAAATTTTAATTATTTATGCATATGAATTATATATTATCTAATTTTATTAATCGGTTAAGATTATTAATTTCTATCTTAGCATGCTAAAGCTTGTCTATTGCATTCACGGGGTTATTAAATAAGATTTATCCGTAACAATACGTGAAATATTTTATAGTTATATAGTTCTAATACCCGTGTACATGTGGTTTTACATAAATTTCTCATTATATATTAATATCGGTTAATATTTTATATAGATTTTTATTGTACAAAAGATTTGACATTGTTTAATTGGCATGATGTTAAGTTTGATTTTGTTTATTTTTAGACATTGTGCATTTTTAATAGTACGCAATTACCCTTGAAAATATGCTTTTTCCGGTATCATTATTTAAACACTAAAAAAGAATTACATGCGTCCTTACAACCACTACAAGAAAAAAGGCCTTTGGTGACCACACGGTTATCGTCACTAATAGCAGATATTTGGTCACTAACCTGATTTTGTGACCATATCAAAGTGGTCACTCGTCGTCACTAAAAGTCAGTCACAAAAGGTAATAGTGACGACGTATGAATCTGGTCACTAAATAGTGACCAAAAGTTTGTTTTCACTTTCATTTGTGACGACTAACTCTTTGTCACAAAATATAGAAGTGGTCACTGAATTTCGTCACTAAAAGTAAAAGTGGTCACTATTTTAGATAAGGTGACCAACAATGTGGTCACTTTTCTTTGAATTTTATGAAACAAAAAAAAATGTCACTAATTAAAAAAATATTGCAAAAAAAATTTTATGCTTGTAATCACTAATTTCTTTATTAAAATCCAAAATGGAAAAGAATTATCCCAAACAATAGAAATCCAAAATTAATTACATCTACAAAATTTATATTTCTTTATTCGAAACGAAATACGAGAATCACGATTACATCAATTTGATACAGATATAACACATAACGAAAACAAAAAATAACACTCCAAGTAATCGATAAGGGTTGCTGCCACCTCTGCTGAATCATTTAAGAAATAGAACAAATCCTTTTTTGGAATGTTAAAAGAGCAACTACAAATGTATAAAAGGTTGTTACAAACAAAGACATGATCACATGAGGGAATACATCTAACCTGCATATTGATAGGTGTATAATCATTGGTATTCCCCTGATCACTTGAAAGATCTAGTGAAGATATACAGCTCAGCCAATAAGCATATCCACAGTTTAGTTACTATTACTATGCTTTAACTAGAAATAAGCATAGAGTATCTATTTCCCATACATTTCTAGGCTGTTAAAAAACAGCATTTTACCATAAAAAAGATACAAAAGTAGTGCAGACTAGATGTATGTGCTCGAGCAGAATTTCCAACAACTAATGCATTTTTCAGCGATGCGCAGATTCTTTATGAAAGGGAGATGTTCTGCACATATTGTACCTAGGAGCAAAGATACTTGATGTGCCAAAACACCAACTATTGTCAATTTTAAAGCCTAAAATAACCTAATTTAGCTGCTAAAATGACCTTAAAAAGCAGCCTAAAGTGACTAACATAGCAGCCTAAGTTACTCGAAAAACCAACCAAAAAAAATAAACTTGCGTCTAATAGTGACCCAAGATGAGAGCAAAAATAACGAAACGACATTCCCGAAATAACTACAGTGATAAACTTGCCCATTGTATGTTGTAGTCTTTTTTAAATCATTAAGATTCAATAATACACTATTACTACAGATAACGTAACAATGTACGACTTTAGTCATACTTTCACTGAATCTACGTGCCGACCGAATTTATTTATAAAGTAGACTAGATATCTTATCACGATATGCACATACTATAATCTGAACTTACCCTGAACATCATTCAATATCGACGTTATACCCTACATATTAACATGCTCCCTATGCTCCTGCCCATCATCCCCATCATGATGACATCATCATCTAATCCAACATACTCCGCATGCCCTTACCCCTACATGAAACAAATGACGAAGCACATACCCATCGCATTTTCATCCATTCCACTGAGTAGCTGTTGTAATTATAAAAAGAAAAGTAATCAAAAAACAAATAAAGATAAGTTATGAACTAATGTTAAATGTGTGGGTAAAAAACTCGTACTTGCAGGAGAAACATGTCTCTCGCCATCAATGCATCTTTAGGACAGTTTCAAACACCCTCTAACTTGATCACCTCCAAAAACTATATAACACAACAAGATCAATATTTAATTATAAAAATGTTATTATAAACCCATTCTGAGTTCTGAACCCAATTCTCATTTTGCAACCTCTAAGAAAAACATTAATGGAGCTAAAACAAGTAAACTAAAGAGTATCAATTTACCTCTTCACGCTCGATTGTGTGAGCAAGTGGAAGAATAACTTGACCACCAAAATTATCGTTTTATAGTCAAACAACAAACTCTAACAATATATATTTTACCGAGAGGAGACCTTTTACCAAAAAGAAAATAATAAATAAAAAAAATAAAAATAAAAAAAATAAAAACTCTAACCGCAAACAAAATACGCCATCTTGGATCAGTCACGTAAATAAATTTCTTGTTAGAACGCTTGTGCTGCTGTCTTCTTTTGACACTTGCATGAAACGATGTTTCTAAAAGGTATTTTTAAGCAGTTGATCTACCGTTACAATCGAACAATACATTACGCCACCTATTCTACTCACAATATACCTAACTACGATGGTGTTAACATTTAGCTCTATTGGTCCCCTACTACGCCTCCATACACACCAACATTAGTTGACAATCCTGAGTAAATATACAACACATCTACTAATATATATATATATATATATATATATATTACTCCTCCGTCAACACATCTACTAATAGCATAAGGTATCATAACTTGGGTTATGAAAAAGAAAAAAAACCATATTATGTCAGCGCCACATCAATTTTAACGTTTCAACATTAACACAAAAAACATCATTTATTTTAACACCAACTCAACATCACCTTTTGGAACCCACCTTTATTCAAAAAATTTACAAATTACACACACATATATATCACTTTTTTGTCCCCTAGCCTTCTACGTTGCCATAGCAACGCAACCCATAATTGCAAGCCATACACGAGGAGGGTGGTATCATAACACCACCTCAAAATATGCCATGTCACCGTAACGCCAAACCAAATGTTAACATACCCTATGCTCTAGTATATGGCTGAGCATTCTGTCTGTTCCGACCGGACCGACCGACAAAACCGATCGGACCGAACCGAAACCGACCGGACCGAAGGACCGGCGGTCCGGCCTCGATCCCGATTTTTACCTTATTTGGGTCTCGGTCCGGTCCGGTCCGACCAAAAAACCGAAAATTTTGCCTATTTGGACCGGACCGACCGAAGACCGGACCAGACCGACCACATTCGGTCTCGGTCTCGGTCTCGGTCCCGGTTTTTACCTTAATTCAGTCTTCGGTTTTGTCGGTCCGGTCCGGTCCCGGACCGATGCTCACCCTTACTCTAATATATATATTACTCCTCCGTCAACACATCTACTAATATATATTACTCCTCCGTATTAATTTATTTGTGTTGTTTTAATTTTTGAAATTTATTTTATTCAGCTTTAACTTTAACTATTTTTTTTATATTATATAATATTTAATATAAAATATAATATTTAAATTAACTGAGTTTTAAATGTATTTTTATTAATATAATTTTTATCAAAATATTATATAATATAAACAAAAATACTTGAAAACAAAGTGGAAAAAAAATAGCAAAAAAAAAGAAAAAAAAAAAAAAAAAAAAAAAGAGCTTCCAAAAGATAAAAATGGATAAATAAATTAGAACGAAGAGAGTATGCTTTATCGTTTCATAACGTCATAAAATACATGTCCGTTAATATATACGGCCACTTTTTATATGTGGTTAGATAGGTTATCAAAGTATGTTACATACCTACTAGTTATATAGCCCGTACACGCAAGGCTTTGATATAAATCTTACATAATTTGGTTTTAACATAAGTCACAATATATCTAAATTTTAATTATTTATGCATATGAATTATATATTATCTAACTTTATTAATCGGTTAAGATTATTAATTTCTATCTTAGCATGCTAAAGCTTGTCTATTGCATTCACGGGGTTATTAAATAAGATTTATCCGTAACAATACGTGAAATATTTTATAGTTATATAGTTCTAATACCCGTGTACATGTGGTTTTACATAAATTTCTCATTATATATTAATATCGATTAATATTTTATATAGATTTTTATTGTACAAAAGATTTGACATTGTTTAATTGGCATGATGTTAAGTTTGATTTTGTTTATTTTTAGACATTGTGCATTTTTAATAGTACGCAATTACCCTTGAAAATATGCTTTTTTCGGTATCATTATTTAAACACTAAAAAAGAATTACATGCGTCCTTACAACTACTACAAGAAAAAAGGCCTTTGGTGACCACACGGTTATCGTCACTAATAGCAGATATTTGGTCACTAACCTGATTTTGTGACCATATCAAAGTGGTCACTCGTCGTCACTAAAAGTCAGTCACAAAAGGTAATAGTGATGACATATGAATCTGGTCACTAAATAGTGACCAAAAGTTTGTTGTCACTTTCATTTGTGACGACTAACTCTTTGTCACTAAATATAAAAGTGGTCACTGAATTTCGTCACTAAAAGTAAAAGTGGTCACTATTTTAGATAAGGTGACCAACAATGTGGTCACTTTTCTTTGAATTTTATGACCCAAAAAATGGTCACTAATTTAAAAAATATGGCAAAAAAAATTTTATGCTTGTAATCACTAATTTCTTTATTAAAATCCAAAATGGAAAAGAATTATCCCAAACAATAGAAATCCAAAATTAATTACATCTACAAAATTTATATTTCTTTATTCGAAACGAAATACAAGAATCGCGATTACATCAATTTGATACAGATATAACACATAACGAAAACAAAAAATAACACTCCAAGTAATCGATACGGTTGCCTGCCACCTCTCAATGAATCATTTAAGAAATAGAACAAATCCTTTTTTGGAATGTTAAAAGAGCAACTACAAATGTATAAAAGGTTGTTACAAACATAGACATGATCACATGAGGGAATACATCTAACCTGCATATTGATAGGTGTATAATCATTGGTATTCCCCTGATCACTTGAAAGATCTAGTGAAGATATACACCCAATAAGCATATCCACAGTTTAGTTACTATTACTATGCTTTAACTAAAAATAAGCATAGATTATCTATTTCCCATACATTTCTAGGTTGCTAAAAAACAACATTTTACCATAAAAAAGATACAAAAGTAGTGCAGACTAGATGTATGTGCTCGAGCAGAATTTCCAACAACTAATGCATTTTCAAATGCCATCGGATTCTTTATGAAAGGGAGATGTTCTGCACATATTGTACCTAGGAGCAACGATACTTGATGTGCCAAAACACCAACTATTGTCAGTTTTAAAGCCTAAAATAACCTAATTTAGCTGCTAAAATGACCTTAAAAGCGCCTAAAGTGACTAACATAGCAGCCTAAGTTACTCGAAAAACCAACCAAAAAAATTAAACTTGCGTCTAATAGTGACCCAAGATGAGAGCAAAAATAACGAAACGACATTCCCGAAATAACTACATTGATAAACTTGCCCATTGTATGTTGTAGTCTTTTTTAAATCATTAAGATTCAATAATACACTATTACTACAGATAACGTAACAATGTACGACTTTAGTCATACTTTCACTGAATCTACGTGCCGACCGAATTTATTTATAAAGTAGACTAGATATCTTACCACGATATGCACATTCTATAATCTGAACTTACCCTGAACATCATTCAATACCGACGTTATACCCTACATATTAACATGCTCCCCATGCTCCTGCCCATCATCCCCATCATGATGACATCATCATCTAATCCAGCATACTCCGCATGCCCTTACTCCTACATGAAACAAATGATGAAGCACATACCCATCGCATTTTCATCCATTCCACTGAGTAGCTGTTGTAATTATAAAAAGAAAAGTAATCAAAAAACAAATAAAGAAAAGTTATGAACTAATGTTAAATATGTGGGTAAAAAACTCGTACTTGCAGGAGAAACATGTCTCTCGCCATGAATGCATCTTTAGGACAGTTTCAAACACCCTCTAACTTGATCACCTCCAAAAACTATATAACACAACAAGATCAATATTTAATTATAAAAATGTTATTATAAACCCATTCTGAGTTCTGAACCCAATTCTCATTTTGCAACCTCTAAGAAAAACATTAATGGAGCTAAAACAAGTAAACTAAAGAGTATCAATTTAGCTTTTCACGCTCGATTGTGTAAGCAAGTGGAAGAATAACTTGACCACCAAAATTATCCGCCCAAGACCCTTATGAGCTGCAGGGACTAAGCTTGATTGCTGAAGCAGAACAAGCATCCATGTTGTGTCTGCCTATTCTAAACGGTGCTCCCTTAGAAACCTAAGCAATAAAGCCGGTGGAACAATCTGCAAATATAGACAAAAAAAGAGTTAAGTAAATATATATCTATTAATACTACAGTCTAATTTTTGGTGTATGGTAATGGACTTGTAAAAGCATGGAAGCTTTTGCACACATGACAACAGTGCTAACAGACGAGTATCCATTTGAAAATAAAAGATTCACTCCCATCAGCTTTCTGAGAGATGAGTTTACAAGAATAGTCTTGGTCGCAGGCAGTAACATGCACACTCAGTATAAATTAAAAAAGAATAGAGGTCGTGAATTCTCATATGCAAGGAATGAGTGAATATACATGCTCAAGAAACAGTTTCAGCCCAAAACTTGTGACGATTGTATTTGTAAATATCAAGCCTTTCTTTTGTGCGATATCCAACTTTAATAGTGCAAGGATGTGAAGAAGCTTATCTCGATCACTGCATTGTATCTAATCACAACAATACATAAGAGATCACATAAGATAGAATACAGTAATAAAAAGTTTAATGTGCAACAAAAAATATAACGGTATAAATGAGTTGGACAAATAACTAGATAAACTATAGATCATACCCAATATTGCTACACATCACCAAATTCTGGAATATAGGGATTGTGTAGATAAAGCTTATTCAAACTTTCAACATCATCACTGCAAAAATTCCAAAACTACGTATGAGTCCAATTGCTTAAAGAGATAATCTTCAAACAAATGCCCTATATTCTTGGTATTTAGGTTTGAATTACATCTCTGTTTATGAGATCTTGGTATTTAAGTTTTCCAAGTTGATCTTATTTATGTTGTATTTTTTTGTCGTGCATGTTTTATAAACCACATAAACTTCATCAAAACCCTACATAGTAATTCTTATAAACTTAAATATAAAATGTTTTCTTTATAAATTCAAAACACTGCTTTAATATAATAGATATTTCTTAACAAAATAGTGTGATTTAAACAAAATTAATTAAAATAAACTAAGATAGTAATAGTAATAAATTTAAAACTCTGCTTTAATGAAATAAATATTTTTACAAAAAATTCGTTATTTTACTTCAACAAACAAATTATAATGAAAAACGTAAAAGTATAATTATAAGGTATTAAATATAAAGAAAATGCAAGTTGAATAAAAATGATGCCTTTAAGATTTGAACTTAGCTTGTGTAGCTGCAAAACTATTGCAATTTGATTTACGCAAATTAAACACATGTTAAGTTATGTTTATTACACACACATTTTCTTTTTATATTAGAAAATGCATTTAAGTCTCATCAAATATACTCAGAAATTATCATTGAAAAATGTAATTTTAGATTAATAATCTCTAACTTTACTTTTATATAAACTTAAGCGTGTAATTTCGAAGAACATTTAAGAAATCCCTCAATGGAATTATCAATTAGTTGAATATTATATTATTACTTATGCACAAATGCAAGTCCACAAATTTAAATAAAGGAAAAACATATTTGTTGACAAAAAGAATTCTTATTCTATTTTTAGCAAGTGAAATATATATCCATCCATAAAAGAATTCAAGAAAATCTTATTGTTATTATCTCATTTGCTTATGAGATAATGGTACTCGACGGGATTGATTATGTTGTTGTCGTCGTCTTATGAAGATATGAGAATATAAAAACTACCACAAACAGAAAGGGAGAGATAGTAATAACAACATAACTTATATATATAGACATATAGTAACACATACCAACCTAATTATCAAGAAATTTAGGAGCTATGACCATTTAGGGAAGCAGCTGACACAGTGATAATATAATCATAATACGATTCGATAAATAATAAACTAAGGATGTGTTTGGTTTAAATATGGTATTATGATTTGGCATTGGTTTGAAAGTTTTGGATTTGATACGAGTAAAAATTAGGAGAAAGAAAATATATCATTATATGTAAATAAATTTAATTTTCAAATTTATATCACATTAAAATTGTAATTCAATATACAAAACCCATCTAATCACCTTCTGTAAAACCCTAAAATCAAAAACGTGTAAAAAGACTATTTTGCCCCTCTAATTTAATACTTATGAAATACGTAAAATACGTCAAGCTCATTAAGTACATTATAACCTAACTCGTAAATAGCCAACGTGTACCAAATAATAAAATCGACACACCTTACATATATCACACGACTTTGGTTTGCATGGGCCGAAAATGTGTACACAAAAACTACAAGACACCACACTTAAAACCAAACCCATCATAATTGTAATTTGGAAACTAAATTTTCTGTTTTGATTCACCCATAAAACTCGGCCAATTTACCCTCCCCTACATCCCATTTCCATCCCATTTATTTGACCTACCATTTACACATTCAAAACATTCTTAAAACCCTAATTTTACAAGGTGACGACAAGCTTTTTTTTGTTCCCTCCCCCATTCGATCAAAAGAAAAGGTGCATGGAGATTTGAAAGGTGATCAAGAGGCTGTGATCGTGGGTTGCTGATTCGAAGAGGTGGCTGTTGGTCGTGGGTTTTGGGTTCGAAGGGTGTGTGATGCAGGTTTTACAGACAAGGTTTTAACATTTATAAGTCCTCGTTATACCTATGGTCTACCCTAATGCATTAACGGGCAGTGTACCCGGTCGTATGTAGTGTAGTATTTGGTAAAACCGAGGTCGTCCCAAGAGCTATGTGTGCGGATTTAAACTAAGTCTAGGTGTCACAAATTTTAATAGATTTTAAGGGATGAAATGATTAATTAACTACTAAGACAAGAAAATAAGAAAGCAAATAGAGGCGAGGGTTGTGATCAATAGGGGAGAAGTGTGCTAACCTAGTTATTCATCCTATCAGGCTAAGTTCATATTTAATTACTTCCAATTACTTCAAGTGTGGTCAAAGTCGTTAGGACAATATTTGGTCAGTTCGTCCTAACCTATCAACAAAGGGTTCCACTGGAGATGTCAGGTGACCCGTCGAAAGTCTAGTTGTTCTTAGTCCCCTAAGTCAAATCATTAAGTACCTCTACATGCAAGATTTGTAACAATGAGTGCCCGGGCGCTAGCATCTTAAACACTCATCCCCGACTTCTTAAGTTCATCCAAACGGTAAGTGATCAGTTGGTCAAATCGCACAAGAGAAGAAGGGTCGTCAGTTGGTCATATCTTACCCTTCCCACTCAGTTTACCTACTTAGGGTCATTTGGTCATATCTCATAAGTAACGAGACACTACCGCCATTCGAAACTACCGAAACAAGGGTAGCTACCAACAAACTATGCAAGCATACACTAGAAATAATTATGCGGAAGCAATGTAAACATAAACAAAGCAATTAAGGAATCATAACTAGGCTAGCACCAGAGGTGCTTAGCCGCTCATATTAACTAAAAAAATCGATTCAATGTTTAACATTACGAAATACATGAATTGAAAGTAAAGAAAAGATAAAATGCTAATGCTTATCGTAGGGGAGTGATTTCTCCTTTGGAGATGGCTCCGTATGCTCCCCAAGATCTGCTTTCAACCTTCTACTCACGTTCACAGATGTTGTGTGTGAAATGGGATGATTAGAAATGCTGAAAATCGAGTGGTATTTATAGGCCAGATCTGGTTGCGGCGTAACTAATGTTAAGAGTTACGCCATAACACCATTATCTTCGTAATTTGCACTAAGAATGCTGGTTACGGCGTAACATCTGGAAAGAGTTACGCCGTATCTTCAATAAATCCTTGTTACGCCGTAATTGAGACAATAGTTACGGCGTAACTTGCAACGACGCGAAACCTTATTTGACCTAGTTGGTTACGTCGTAATCTTTGGAGAGAGTTACGCCGTAATCTTCAGTTGAGTTGGTTTTCTGAGCCACGCTTCTATTACGGCGTAATGTGAGAGGGGAGTTACGCCGTAACATCTTCAAAATGAGCATACTATCATATATTGTTGGATCGATATACTTTAATCAAACTATCTTAACTAGCTTGTTAAGGTTTAATAACCTCTGATAAATCCTAAGTTATTAACAAAGAAACACTGTGCAATCTTTATCAAGTACGCGGAATTTACTTAACAAAGCTAAGAAGAATAACCTTTTATTATAAGCTCTAAATCTGCTTATTATGCAGATACTCTAATACAACTCTAAGATAATCGAACTTCTCTCTAAAACACTAATTAACTTGTGAATTCGTAAACTCTAAAACTCATAGACTCGTACATCTAATGCCAATCTATGAGTCCTTTTATAGGCTCAAGGATATCCTAGTTTGTTTACAATTGATAGCCTTGTACGACAAGTAATCTAAACATAGAATACAATACTTTCCATAAACGAATAATAGTTCTTTTGTTCTTGCAGTACTTTGACTTTTAGGTGCAGTACTTTGACTTTGTCTTTAGCAGTACTTTGACACTTTGACTTTTCCCAAGATTTACTGCGACTACAGTACTTTCATATCTTCAAGACTTTCATGTCCCAACAATCCTCCCCTAACTTGAATTCTACTTGCTTGACTTCAAGTTCCTTTGTAAATGTATCTTTAATAGCTTCATCTTTAAGATCAGATTGTTTCTTAGTCTTTTCAATATATCTCTCAGTATCGTACTTGTCAAAGTATCTCTTAGAATTGTTCTTTCTCAAGAACATCCAGCAAGCTCCATCTTTTCAAAACCACAGCAACATATGATAATTTATACATTAATTCAGTTTAAGTTGCATACTATTCTCATCACATCCAGGTGTGTTAACTCCCGTGAGAGGTGAATCATTGAAAATTTAATGGATTTAGATCTCTTTACCAAAGCCATTATCTTTGGAGTAGCCAAATGTTTTGGTGTGTAAGACCATGGTACATTGATAACCATATGATTTTTAGCAAATCATCAGCTATCAACAGATTTGATTTGTCTTTACCAAAAGCTGTAACCTTCTGGACTAGTTAGTTCTTCTATCTAATGGTGAACTAATTACCAATAATGGTTTTTCCACTGCCTTTACCACAAGCCATTTTCTTGTGGGCTAGCCAACTCTTCACATTAACTGATATGGTGAGTTGATTACCATACAACTTATTAGCAAGTTGTCAACTAAAAACGGATTTGATATATCTTTACCAAAGCCGTTTGCTCATGGATTAGCCAATCCTTTTGTAACCATGGTGGATTGATTACCTATTGATATTACCATCTCAAAATCCATTTATTTCACTTAACCTTTGTTTCAAAATATTTTATACTTTAGCAAAAGGTTTCTTTCAAAAAAATTACTTAACTGGTTTAAAAAGCTGCAAGCATCTGTTTGATCACCAGTACTTTGAATAAAGTACTGATTTATCAAAAATAAATTATTCAATAAAATTAATACCAGTTTACTCATCTTCTTCAAAGAATGGTAGTCCAGTTGATAAATAAATTGATAACCATGCAAGCAGTTTCATTATCCTCTTCTACTTCCAATCCATGCTCTAGCATTCTTCTCATGAGCTCAACTGTGAGAGGATATCTTCTGTTTACAAACATGTGTATCATTTTACCATTCTCTAGCTCCAAAACATGAACTCCAGATTCTTCAAAGAATCTCCAACAAACAATTTCCTAGTTTTCTTGATTTTTCCATATATCATCAGTGCTTTCCTCTTCTGATTCCCACATAGTTATAAAATCTCCAAGCAAAACCGACCAATTCCTTCGATGGAATATCTCCAAAATAAGCTTTTACCACATTATATAGATAGAATAAATCCACTCTATCTATAATATGTAACAAATCCCATAACCTATTGAAAACTTTGAAGCTTTCATCTTCTTTATGAAAAATCATATAATCTCCTTCTTTGGATTTCACAATATCAAAAGCACTAATCTGAGATCTGTTCATCTTCATGTCTGTATCTTCTTTTGAACAATCAAAATCTACCACTCTGAGATAATTTCTTAATGCATCTTTAGACTCAGATCTCAATTCAACCATTTCTTTCTTTGAAAAGCTGTCTATCTGTAATTCCAGTTTTCTTTTCTTTTAAGCTCTTCTTCCTTTCAGCTTCAGTCAAAAGCTTCTTCTCTAAAATCCTTGATATCGCAACACTCTTCTTATAAGCTTCGTCTCAAGATCATAGAGTCTTTTCATGTCAACATAGTTCAACTTCCGCAATCCTTTATACCCTCGACCTTTCAAATATGCCATCATAGCATTCCTGTCCTTAGCTAAATTAGGTCTTCTAGGCATATATCTAACAGGAGTAGGTGATTGTAATGGTTCAACAGTTTCAGCATCTAATTTCTCTTGCAACTTTTTAGCCGCTTCTCTACTTTGAGCTTCTTCAGCTTCTTGAGTTGCTCTATCTTTAGCATTTAATTCTTCTTGAAGTTTTCTAGCAGCAGCTTCATTCCTAGCAACTTCAATTTCTCTAATCTCTTCCAAAGTAAGTTTCTTCTTCTTTTCTTCTACTAAAACACCTTTCCCTTTATCCTTAGGATCAATTGCAGGTTGAGAAGTTCTTTGTTGTTCATCTTCTTGCACTTCTCTAATAGTAACACCACCTATAGGTTGTGATAATTCTTGAAAAATTGTAGCAATGAACTCATCATCACTTGCAGAATGAATTGGTTTGAGAATAGCTTCCTCCTCTTCTTGTATAACAGTTGTAGAAGGACCAGTTTCCTCTTCAAAATTCAAAACTCTTGGAGTTATCACTTCTTGTCTAAAATACTTTCTTTGTTGAAAAGCAAGACTTTGTTGTTCAGTTGTTCAGTACTTTGTTGTTCAATTACTTTGTTGTTCAGACCTTGAACTTGTTCCTCTTGTTCATCGTACCTTGAATGATCTTTTCTTGTTCATCAAGACTTTCGGTTGTTTCTTCTTCTCAACATCTTCTTTCAAATTATCTTTTTCTAAATTCCTCCCCAAGTTGACAGAAGATTGTTGATGAACCTGGTGGCGTTTGTATTTCCTAGACTGCTTTTTGCCTTTTTCTTGGATTTAACCAAATTCAAAATTGTTGAACCAATGGCCGCACAAAGTCTTTAGCCTTCGAAACTTCAGTTTTAATTTCTTTATCTGTTTGGCTTGGACCTCTGTAGTCTTTTTCAACTTGACCAACTCCCTTGTCAAAACATAATTATCCAATGTGATTTCATCAGGAGGTATGGTATGTGAATCCTCTCCTTGAATAGGTGAATGATCCTCTGGTTGAGAAACAGGAACAGACCCTTGTGGAGATGGAGAAGGTGAAACTGCAACATGTTCTTGAAATTCAGTACTAGGAGAAGCAGTACCTTGTAGAGATGCAGTACCTTCTTTTGATGTAGCCTGTGTAGAAGCAGTACTTGCAGAATGCAGTACCTGCAGTGCAAGATCCTTATACAACCAGTCTGATTTCAGTATCAGCTTCAGATCTCGGCTCTACTTATTTTGAACAACATCCATCATGGAAGTTGTTAAAGGAGTATCTTGACCCTTGAATAAAACACTCCTTTTGCCATAAAAGTAAAAATCTTGGATTGTTGAACAATAACAGGCAATAAAGCTGTAGGTTTTGGCACATCAGAAAGTTGCTTGTTTAAGAAAACCTGTATAAACCTTGGGTACATCAGCCAAGTAGATCCATGTGAAATATGTGAGAGCATTCCATCCAGTATGAGCCTTGAGAAGTTAAAAACTCTATTTGTAGCTAATCCAACCATAGCAGATGCTATATTTGACCCAAACTGCTCCCAAGAGGTACTCTTAGCACTTATGCAATGGAGCAACACATGAACCAAAAACTTCCAATGCTGACAAAATAATTGTTTTCTAAACGTCAGTTCATTCAAAGATCCTTCATAACCAATATGTCGAAAAGTATCACATATCAATCATTTATCAAACCTTATAGCCCCATCTCGCATCATTGAACAATAAATCTTCTCGAATGGAGGCTTGAGTAATCTTAACAGTTCTTCCAAAGAATCGTTGATCTAATATAATATTCATCATTCTCTATGTTATCTCTAGCATTAGCCCAAAATTCTTGAATCCAGGGCTCAATAATATCCGGCTCCACTAAAAGAGCATAACTGATAGGCGAACCGGTAAGATAATCAATTATATCATGAAAGAGTATATTCGCGTCAGTCTTATCCAAATTAGCGACCATATTATGCTTAGAAACAATAGGACGATTCGCCATTGTTGATTATGTAAGCAAAAAGAATTGGACTCGAAGAATATGAATATGATGAGAGAAAGATGGAAAAGATTCTAATGTATCAATATGAGAGGGAAAATCGGAAAGAAGGTATTTATAGGTGAGATTTGAAAAATCACAGCCTAAAATAACATTGTTACCGTTAGCATTAAATTACCCCTCAAGATAACCGTTGGAACAATACTTTAATAAGACAAACAAGATACTTCCACGTAGCGGTACTTTCCAAGCAATACTTTCACTAAAAATAGTACTTTTCCAATTTCTCCATTATCAACTACATTATACATAACTATCCTCCCCTCAAGCATAACACAGGACTATACAAATACTAAATAGTCCTCCCCTTAAATGTAGCTAAGTAGTTAATCATGCCAATGCTCACCACCAAGTGAGTGAATCTAGAAACATCAAAACTTTTGGTGAGTAAGTCACTACATTATCATCGTGTGAACCTTTATCACATTAATAAGCCGGTGCTCATAACAATCTCTGATAAAGTGATGCCTAATCTGGATGTACTTGGTCTTGGAATGATAAACCGGATTCTTCACAATACAAATAGTACTCTCATTATCAATGTTAATAGGAGTATTCTTGAAGTTGAATCCATAATCCAAGAGCTGATTTTGAATCCACAAAACTTGTCCACAACAGCTGGCAGACTACATATTAACTTGATGAGGATGTTGCTGCAATTGTTTGTTTCTTGGATTGCCAGGAGACTAATCTTCTTCCAAGATATTGGCATCCTCCAGTGGTTGATCTTCTATCATAGTTATCACCTGCATAATCTGATGGATATTGGATTTCATAAACACATAACAAACAATAATATGGGTCGAATTGTTTAGAGGTTTTAGAGAGAGAAAGTGGGAGCCTTTCTAGAGAGACAAAGTGAAAGAAAACATAGAAGGTTAGATTAAGATGAATGAAAGGTCCAACCCTCTACCTTGGGAGGTAGAGGGTATTTATAGTTACAAAATAAACGTCCTCCTTCGGACTGTGGATCAGGCATACATTGGGTAAAGACCCGTCCTTCCTCCACGGTGTTACTCTAAACTAAATAACTAACTAATAAACAGTAAATAACGATATGTCTACGAGCTAACTTATGCTAGATTATATTTGGGGTGACCGCTACTTCACTATGGAATTTTCTAATTCCTAACAATCTCCCCCTAAGGGAGGTCACCCCATGTTTTACATGTTGAATCCTAGCATTCTATTTAATCTTCAGTCTTGAGCTCGTAGACTTGAATTCTTCAACCATCTTTGTGCTTTAGCAGTGACTCTTCATAGTCCGAGTGGTTTATACTTCGATGGAGGCCTTTAACGATCCACATCTTTGATGATCTTTGAGCTTTCATTGAGATCATCAGCCACAGTAAATCTCTGGATCACCCTTTATTGTGTTGCCATGATGTGAAGTTGTGACTTTCGGACCGACATGCTCACACTTTTGAATCATGACATCTTTTCATTAGAGTAGCGGAAGCTTCTTTGGCTCATGATATTTGCTGCGTGTGAGATCTTAGTATAGGAATATCGAGCCGAGGTTATGTAGATATGCACGATCATGATTTCTTCAGATTAAGTGTGGATGCAGTGAGCATGAGGCTTTGGATTGACTCCTCAATTCGATCAGGTACAACCGTCAAATGTACCTGCAAACAACCGTTAGCAATAAAACACACGAAAGTGTCTTTGATCACTTTCGTTGAATTGAGGTACACGGCCCACGATTCCCCGTTGATCGGTACAAATCGCACTGTGATCGGGTAGGATTCGAGGAATCTCCTTGACAGTTTCGCAGTGTTCTAAATTGTTCTCTCAACCGGAACGTCTCAAAGAAGACAACACGGTGAGAGTGAATCAGCAAATGAGATTCACTAATTGATGAAAATGATTTGAAAAACAATCGCGTATTGCTTGAAGAAAGAGTTTTGCAATACGACGAAGGTTTTATGAGAAAGATCAATTTTCAATCAAAATACTTTTGTATTAGAGAATGAGTACACATTCGACGTGCTAGCGAAAAGAAGAGATTCGCATCGAGCGGTTTTCTAAAAGTATTTTTCAATCGGAGATACTTTTTGAATTTGAAATGAATACACATTCGACGTGCTAGAGAAAAGTAGGTTTGCACATCGAACGGTTTTTCCAAGAGTATTCGTCAATTCCATTCTCTGGACCAAGGTTGATTCAGATAGATAAGCCCATCGTTTTTGTCCAGTTGTCACAAGTTTGATCTTTAGAAAAGATCTCACATGTCACCTACCAAGAGCTTGTTTGATGTTGGCTCTAGAAGGCTTTCCATCTTCATCGTGAATATTGTCACATATCACTCGGATGTTCTGGCAATTACCACAAGGATAATGCGTAGGACTCTTAATATATATTTACTTTCCACATTGTGTGAAAAAGCAAGTCTTCATTAATTTTGTGTCCTAATGAGATAGTGTGGATGATCTCTTGGCTCTAGACTTAATTAGTGCACTTTTGGTTCTGTCTGGGAGACTGGGAGAGGGTCTCCTACTTCAATATCAACCATCTCTAAGAGAAAGTCGATAGATTATGTCGGTTCCCGTGAGAATGAAACAAGCCCTTTTAAGAGGAACTTGAGTAGCTGGGGAAGTTTAGTGCAGTGATCGTCCTTTGGGTCCATGACGTCTTGTCTTCAATACCGGTGTTACCTTAGTAACAACCAGTATCATATGTATTGAACCGGTTTCGCCCTAAGGTTGAATTAATGGAGGGCTATTTCTTTTCACCCTTTTTCACATTTAATTTTTTTTCATTCTTCAACCCTTAGATTACCAGGACTTCATAACTAGAACCTTGTTGGGTTTATTCCATACTAGCTCTGTCTCATCCACTTCTTCCCATATTCTCATTTTCTCCTTTTTCATCATACCTAAGGACTCTACACTATCTAGTGGATTGTCCCTGGGTAGATCCCTCTCGCTCTGGCGGGATCGTGGGAACGAATACCTAACCTAACCATCCTTATAACACCATGCATAAAGTAAAATGGTCGGTATTTTTGTACAGTTCATTCTTCCTTGAAACCAATTGAAAAATCATTTGGAAAAACAATCAAGGTACTTGTGATACGAGATCAAAGCATTTTGTACCTAATAGTTTTGATCATTTAGAAAACCTCCCCTCAACATGTGCATATGATTTGAAATTGTTTAGCACATGGAGGCAAGAGGACTTTGAAATATTTTCTTTGATCACTATTTTCATAGAAAAAGCCATTTGATTTTCTTTGGTAAATTCTCCCCTCAATATGTGCATAGGATTTTTGAAATCATTTTATCACATAGAGGCAAGAGTTAATTTGAAGCACATCCACAATCACAAGCGCCATTAAGAAACCATTTAAAACTCAATCAAGGTACTCTATGTTAAAACATAAAAGCTTTTGTACCTCGATAGTTTATTTTCCTTTAAAATGCTCCCCGTCAATATGTGCTTCAAGATTGGCGTTTAGCACATACTGAGAGCACAATTGAATCAAAACGATCATCTTTTATCAAATTTCATTATTAAATCACAAATTCTCCCCGATCAAAAATATCAAACCCTTTGAGATTTTGGATCCCAAGTGATTTAATAAGGTTTATAAAACATGGGAGAATATGTGGCCAAGTTTAAATACTCATCATGTTTTTGGATAAATCCTCCTCCTCAACATGTGCATAGTGTATTTGAAATCGTTTGGCACATGGAGCAGAGTGCCTTTAAGGACTAAAACCAATTCCATTAAAACAAATTTGAGATTTAAATCACGATCTCTCCCTTGAACAAAAAATTCAAACCAACTGAATTTTTGGATCCCAGATTGATTTAAATCATTTAGAAAGTTTTAGGGAAAGACGTGGCAAGATTTAATTTTGAAAAATGACAGATAAGGACCATATTAAGACATTAAAGATTGTTAGTGTCGGGGTATGATTATTTTAAGAGATCTTTTAGTAAAATAAAACAATTTCACAATCAAACAAGAACAGAAAAATTTCATTTTGAAAGACCTTGATTCTAAAGAAAAATCATACCATGACATAACATTAAATCTTTAGATCACCACTTATATAGTACAAAGCGGAACTTTTGTGAAGAAATATCGTTTGAAAATATTTTATGTTAAATCACTCTCCCCCTCAATCCATGACAGGAGTCAATAATTGAGTGACTTAGGTTTTGATAACATGAAGTCCGGTGATTTTCAAAAATTAGTCCAATATATTTTCAAAACAATATTTTCCATTTTCAAAACATTTAATCAAATTATTTAAAATTGTTTTAAAAATGGTATCCTGCACAAAGATACGTTAGGTGGTTGAGAAGCTTCTGTTGATGTTGCTGTTGTAGGGTTTGGAAGAAAAACCATGGCTGATGCGGTGAGACTTCTTCTTACGTTGCATTTTGAATGCCAAGCTGAGGTCAAATTAAGCTCGTTTCTTCAATCACTTAGAAGAAAACCATCTGGCTGATGAGAGACCTCTTACGTTGCATTTATGCCAACTCTCCATAGAAGTCCAATTAAGCTTCGTTTCTTCATTTGTCAACCCAAGATATAGTTACCCTTTCCTTGCGGCATCCAATCATGTTCATTTGTGGGATCTGGATCCGGAACATTCTTATATAAATATACTGCATATGTTAGTGAACACACATACAAATATATGGTGGTCGACATCACCCAAACAACAATCGACTAATAAAAGTCAATGCAACATATCAATCAGATCATTTAAATGTATGGGAAAAATGTGTTCATCAAACTCTAATTATCTAAACCTAGCAATCATATCCTTGGCACCTAGTCCTTCAACATAGGTTAACATCATTTTTAATTAAGCACGTAGGATAATTAAGAAAGCCCGTTAGAAGATATAGATTTGAAAACATTATCCCCCTCAATCAATGACTCAATTTATAAAAGATTTTAAAAGTGCTGAGGTCATTGATTGAGTTTCCAAATTTTATAAAAACTCTGAATCTGATTGATTTTAAGCAACTCATTTTCCACCAATTTTTGAAAACACAACAAATATTTTTCTGAAGAATTTTAGACGGAAAAACATTTGTGTAGGAACAGCAATCTTTATGACGACATGCTTTCCTTGTTTTGTTTAAGGATAAGTGCGAAATATTTGAAAAATTGGTTTAGCGCAACACTTTCCTTTCATGAAGAAGCGGGTTGCTATCAAATAATAGCAAGCTATAGTTTTGCACGGGTTCTGATGCAAATAGCGCAAAGCCATCATTTGAAGCACGGGTTACGATGCAAATAACGCAAGCCATCATTTGAAGCCGGGTTACTGATCAGAAATAAGCGTAAGCCATTTTTATTTTTATTTATTTATTTATTTTTTTTTGAGACATGTTTAGAAAGGAATATTTATACCTCTGCTTTCGAACTTCATCTAAAGTCCGTGCCATTATTGAATGACATTTCTAAGACCGTAGATGTTATCGATACCAGAAGACATGTCTTGAGAAAACAATATTTTTGGTATTTTTCAATTTTTTGATTTTTATGGGCTTTTGAAGATTTTATATTTTTCTATTTTCTTTTGTTGGTTTTATCTTTTTGTATTTGGTTTTTTGATAAATATATACAAATATAGAGAAATAGTTTAAGAGGATGATGATACGAGTACCAAAAAAAATGAAATCGTTCAGCACTTTGTAGAAGATAGAAGTCATCATCTCTTAAACTTCCACCACCAAAGCATTCGAGGCTCTTGAATCGTCGAAAGAACTTGAGCCTTCAACAGGTGAATCTTTGGTAGCTTCAATCCGGCGAGTATAAAGACCATTTTCCACGAAGTAGAAATGAATGAAAACGATCTCATTGAATGAAGCTCGCACCCAGAAGAACACGAGAACACCAACGTAACAAGTTGAAACATAGATCGTATCAGTGGTTATCAAATCCGGAATAACTGATGAACTTCAATCATATGAACTTTGTTGTGCGTCTCCGATGTACACATTACTCTTCGAGATTGACCAGTTGTCTATTTAGGGGAACAATACATCAACATCTTCATATTTCCAAATGGATTCCAATTATCTTACATATAACCAATCAGCCCATGATGTACACATGTACCCAACAAGAGTAGAGACGATGACATTCAAGTAACATGTTGAGTCACTGATCATCTCTGCATATGTCAATTCCGAATAACCGATTAAGCCCGATCGGTGAACATGTTGTGAGTTCTAGATGTACCCATATCTCTCCCCCATGATGGTTGTGATCTTATCGGAATCGACATAATAATGTGTACATGAAGGAATAATCGGAAGCACTTTACCATTATTCATATCGAAGATGTCGATAAGCAATATCATCTCACGAACCAAATATTCTTCTCATATTTCCTTCTCTGAGGGTGGAGTTAACACATACCAAAAGTATCCAGAGACCACTTCCTCCCAAATGGTTGGAATAATACATCCAAGGTTATGAGTAAACAACGAGTTTTTACGGTTATGACATTTGTCTTTCCGGGATTACTTCAACGAAAAAGTATTAGGTTCATCCGTGTACTCGTTGTGTGTTTAGATGTATGTCTCCTCCCCCCTGATACCTCGAGAATCAGCAACACATTATACATACAAAATATTCTTGAAATAGAGAAGAACAAAAATTAGCTCAAATGAATCTTGTGAGAATCAACTGCTATAGAAACTCTCTCTGACTATCTTTATCAACCCATTCGTAGACCATTTGAAGTGACCACGATGAAGAAACCCGATGTACCAAACTTGAAACTGAAGTAGAATTCCCCGCATTTGCATCTTAAGCTTGCACTAATGTTGGAAGAACGGTGTCGAGAATTTATGCTTCAAGCAAATCTCCAAGTACTCAATACTCAACCAAAGTATGAGACATTAACACCTCTTTCGATTATCCACAACGACATAAGCGTGTGTCCTTGAGTAAAACAACGTAACTCTTAAAGTGATAGTTAACCAGGTCTTCAACCATCCGCCCGTGGTAACTAGATAAACCAAGTCTTCAACTTAAATTCAATCACGAGCAAGTTATCATTGAAAGTCATGCATCCAACCATCCCCGACTTTAAGATAAAATAAGAAAAGCTGTGAAGGTCAACTTCAATCTCAAATAAGTGATAAACGATTAACTCAGAAGTAATCAACTTATGTCAAATACCCAACACGTGAATAAACATACGATCGGATGTACATTCACCCCTTGAATGAACGGAACAAATGATGCCTCAACATCAATGTATTCTTCCTAAAAGTATGCATGTAGAGACTGATCTGGAGGATACACCAATAACTTTGAGCGGATGAGGTAGACATTTTCCTTGAAGTTCATGTGGTTGATTTATAGCATGTACGATGTGAGGAACAATAATCCATGAAGATTTGGCAAAGGAATACCAAAGAGTGGATCATTATTCATGAACAATAATCCGCGAAGATTTGGCAAAGGAATACCAAAGAGCGGATCATTATTCATGAGTGCAACTACAATATTATGATAATCATTATCAACGCCTTGAGGAATAACTGGAGATTGGGCTTTTTGAGTAGTCTGAGTTGTACTTCTTTGATGATCATCAAACATATCTTGAACTCATGAATCACATATTCTTTGATGATCATCAAATACTCATCAAACATATCTTGAACCAATGAATCCCAAACAATAAATCCCAGTTATCCTTAGTAAGTGAAACATTAGGTGTTGGAGGAGAGTCATCAAACTTTAAGTCGTATAACCATTATTCAAACATCCATCATCATTTAGTATATTCACTCTTCTCCCCCTCAAAAATTGCATCCGAAGTTGCCATTTTTGATTTAGCAAATGAATAAGAATATACATTAATGAATGTAGATCCACTTGATGATTGAATGAGCATGGGAGAAACATGAAGCTTGTTGATGAAGAATGTCGATGAGAATGGTCATAAACATGAAGATTTCTCTTCTTTAGAAGATAAAGCGCCCAGGCGTACACTTTTCTTTCTTTGAGGAACGGGGCCGAAGTGTTATCTCTGACGCCATAATGATGAAGTACGAGGCCAGGCCCGATGTGAGCAGACGTCATAATGATGAAGAACAGGCTGAATTGATGTGAACAGACGTCATAATGATGGCGAACGCAGGCCCGGTGTGAGAGCGAGGCGTCATAAATGATGAAGAACGAGGCTGGCCGATGTGAGCAGGCGTCATAATGATGAAGCGAGACGAAGGCGGTGAACGGGCGTCATAATGATGAAGAGCGAGGCCCGGTGTGAGCGAGGCGTCATAGCCGAAGAATATCAAGATTGAGTTACTTGAACCCGTGAGTTATGAGATATCAATCCTTGTGTTATCCATACTTTAAACCAGTCCAGGTATTGAAGGATCGAAATATACTGCAATGAGTAAGGTCTACACGCACTAACATTACAAGCTTGATTGCATATATATTGGTTAGTGACATTAGTATCCAAACCCTTTGAGGTTTCACGGTCAACCTTAATTTTGTCATCGAGAACGGCTTTCCGGTAGGAATCCACCTAAGTCCAGCATCCTTAAACATTCTACCAGGCGGTATCCACTTATGGCAAGGTCTAGGATTGTTAGGCTTCATGCAGTCTAAGACTTATCCTTATTCCTAGTTTCCAAAGATTTAGCAGTTGGTATCCATCTAGGAGAAGTTTTTGGTTTGTTTTGCTTCACAACATGTTGGACCTTAGTCGCATAAGTAGTCTTAGTGGATTGTACCTTAGCATGTGAATTAGGAAAATGTTTCTTTTGTGGAAAAGACTCAGAATTTCTAGTTTTGTTTTCTACATGCTTAGCATTCTTATGCGCGTAACTACTCTTAGATGTACGCCAATCCCTAGTCTTTTGAGTGTTCCTAGGTAGTGGTTTACAACTACTAGCAGTGCTTTGAAATCTCGTAGAATTCATCACCCTAGGTTTTGCACCTAAAATTCCGTCTTTTAGAATCATTGCCTTTTTCCTAGCTTTTCTAGATAATAGTTCTTCCACAAGTCATTCATATCATATGAATTCTGGGTTTTAATGCTTGGTTTTGACACTTGTTTTGAACTAATCCTAGAGTCTTTGGGAGTAGAAGTGGCTACGTGTTGAGGGTTAACGGAGCTAGAAGCCTTATTCTTAGGTAACTCGGGTGAAGTACCGGTTTTGACAAAACTTGTTTCTCATCAACTTGGGAGGCAAACCGTGTTTTTTAAACTTTTGGTCTTTCGGATATAAGCATAGAGGCTGCCTAACAATGGACCGGTTTCTAATGGGATGAGAAACTGGTTTCCCCAAGGTTGATGGTTTTGTAAACTTAGTATTCACACTTTTCCCTACAATTTTCCTAAGCTCATTTTTTAAGGCAACAATAAGAACTCTTTTCTTGAAGTTGAGCTTTGAGATCATCGAGTTTTGCTATCAAAGAGTTTGTTTGTTCTCGATTTAGTTCTAGCATCTTTGATAGAGTCACTTAGTTCTATGTGATGCTTTCTCAAGGACTCATTTTCCTTTAGTAATTTAGCATAAATTGATGATTCATTATTTCTTGTTATAATAGCATCAATGTCTTGTGTATTCATGACTAAATTACTTTTCTCATTCAAGATAGAAATATGTTTCTTCGAGATTGTAAATGGTTGACTCTTTGTCTTGAAGCTGAGCTTTCAAAGTGTTAATTTCATAAAGTTCACGGAATTCAGGAAGTTCCGGTTGTTTACATGGTTTGTTAAGTTGAAACCTTTCTTCTTTACTCACGAATCGCGATTTCAAGAGAAATGCAATGCTTTTCAAGATTTGAGAATTTGTTTGAAAGTTCATCAAAAGCCTTCTTATCAACCATATCTTTTATTTTGAAACACTTAATCTCGGACTTCGTACCGATAGCGAACATTTATGAAAGTTATGTTGACATCATGATCGGTTGTTTAAGTACTTTT
>OU343225.1:128853081-129071458 GCA_910596185.1 Chrysanthemum makinoi
TTCATTAGCTACACTACCACTTATCACTCCATTATAACCTTATTACATTTACCAACTAATCTAGAAGAAACTTTACTTGTTACAACTGGTGCATCATCCTCTAGTTCAACAATGGTACACTTCTTAACTGGTAAAGGCATATAAGTGTCCACTTTAGTATGTTCATGTTCAATGTACACATTGATCATCTTACTACCTAACAGAACATATTTGCAAAGATCATGAACATCCTCAGTCACTACCTAAACATCTAAGACCATTATCTAAATCAAGATCAGGAACCTTATAATGGTAGTACATTCTCTTATTCCCTCTATAACCTAGTCTTATAACCATGTCATTGAACTCAATCACTGAAAACAAATCAGTGTCTACATTATCGACTATGCTTTGTGTACCATTTACGTAGCGCCTTGTTGGTGTGTCGAGAAACATCCCTCCATGAAAAATCTTGAGTGAAAACATGTTAGAATCATTTCTGCCAAAGCAAAAAAGCATAATTAGGGTTTGTTTTCACAATTAATAAATGCCCAAAAAGCATAATTAGGGTTTGTTTTCACACCTCCATGACAAATACAAACTTTTAAACCATAATTGATATCTTACCATATACGGCATTATAATCCACGTCTACTTCATTTTTTCGGTTCGTACAACAACCAAGCGATACACCATTGCATTAGCTTTGCCAATTGATGATTTGCGTATGTGTGTGAGAGAGTGAGAGAATTATCTGTTTGTGTGAGATGAAAAGGAAATAAGCATTGGGACTATATGTTGGAAGAGAAAAGACTTGGTTTAAATGATACCAGCGTTGGAGAAAGACAAAAATACCCCCAGCATTATGCGGCCGCGTGGGGTAACTTAATCAAACAAACGTCCGTGTGGCATGGACTACTGGTGTTATTCTTGCAGAGATAGGGAGGGCCAGTGCAACTTTAAAAAGGTAAGGACTACCAGTGAAATTTTGGGTAAACGTTAGGGACCATCCATGTAATTTACTCTAAAAAATATATTAGACTCTCTCTCTAACTTTTTAATATTACTAAAAATAGATCTCAAGCATTTACAAATTATTAAGCCCTATGTTTAATCAATTAATACACCAAGACAAAAACATAGTAGTAATTGGTGGTCAACATATAATTAATGTTATTATTAAAATACCTTTAAAATAAAAATACAAGTTTATTAAGCATTACACAAACCAATATAACAAAAAATATATTCTCATTTTCAAAATAAAGATGAAGACCAAAATTTCTACTAAAAATTTGGGATTGAGATTGGGTCTAAATTATCTAATTATCACCATATAAAAACGCATAAAACTCGTGTTTTCTGTTTATCAAAGACTTTTGATAATCAATAGGGGGAGGAGTATAGTACCCTAGTACCCGAATTGCCACATCACCTCTACCCAATAAAAACCCTCCAACTCAAAACTACCCAATTCTACCTAACACTACTGCAAGTGGAGGTGGTACCTAGTACTGATTTTTTTTTTTTTTTTTTTACATGGAAATCACATTTAATATTAAAATAAAACATACCATTTCATTAAAATAAAATTACATAATAAAAAAACTACAACTTAAAAATTGAAACTACAACTTAAAAAACATTACATAAGTTGAAAAAAAAAATTGAAACTTCAACAAAATTGCAAGCCCATCCGTGTTTAGCGCAAGTTCACGTTTTTTGTAAGAACGAATTCCAACATAAATTTATGTGTGTTTTGGAACGTAAATTGATTGAGGAGATGATTGAGAATAAAATTGGTTTTGGAAACGGAGTTTGTTGTGGTTTAGGTGTTGAACGGGTTGAGACCGACCTTGGCCTTGAGGAAATGGAAGTTTTTTTTACCTCTTTCTTGGATCCATGGTTTTGTGTTTTGAGAGATTAGTGTGTGTTTTTTTTTGTGAAAAAATGGAGTTGAAGTGATATTTGGTTTTAAAGGGAATTTATTTATTTTATTATTTTTTAATGTACAACTAATAGCGGCTAGTCCCCAACGTTCAAATTTTTGAAAAGTCTCACCTTCACACGTCAGACTTGGAACCCGATTTAGTACCGAAATCGCTACCGAGGTAACCTGCGGGGTGATGATGTTAAGATCGGGTTAGGGTACGATCCACTACGATCCTCCTCCCACGATTAAGCGTTTGTAGATCTTTAAAGTGCAAAAATTAAAAGCTACTCCTTCTGGCTTTAGTGTAAAGCGTATTGACATCCTATCCTATATACCCAAATATCCCCACTAGAAAAGAGCAAATGAACAAACATATAACTAAACATGTAGAAGTAACTTAAAGATAATAAGGAAGAAAGCGGAAAAGCGGAAAGCAGGAAAACAAGTAGGTAATGAGATGCGATGTGTATTAACAAGTAAGGTTTTTGTATGCGTCAACTAGGCTCCATCAACTTTGGCTACTTCAATATTATATGGATGTTAGTTTATAAAATTACTATAACGTGCAATATTTATTTGGTTTACTAAATTGTTATAAGTCATTGAAAGTGTATGTTAAATATAATTCAATTAGTTAAAAAATATAGCAAACATCTTTTTTAGTCATCTATTGTATTCTACTTGAATTAACTTATATATACATTAGTATCAATTGATATGACTCAAACAATGTATTTAGAATCAACTCTTTAATATTGTTTTTTAATTACATGATAATTAGATCCAAAGTTTTTGCTATAGTGGTATATGTCTTAAATTAGGAAGTTTTAGTTACACGTATCGCTAAGCATCATGTGGGTACATGCTTGATTTTGCACAATGTTTCGTTTATAATGCATTATTATGCACCTTGCAAGCAACAATAACATAAAGGGTAAACGCCATAAAACAACAACCTACTTTCTTCAATTTGCCGAGTTGAAACACTTACTTTTTCATTACCTTACTTTACCAACGTATTTTCAAATTTTGATCTGACTTCACCCATATGACTTATAAACTTGCATCGTTAGTCCTTTATACTAACGGGCGTTAATAAATAACTTAAAATTTGGTTTTCTCATGTTTTCGTTTGTTTTACATGTTTTAAATTCGGTTTTACCGCGTTTTCTTTCATTTTGTACGTTTTACGTCCGTTTTGCCGCGATTTCGTCCGTTTTACATTTTCATCCGTTTTTGCGTCTTTATCCGTTTTAGACATTTTTGTCCGTTTTACCGCGTTTTAGTCCGTTTTAAACGTTTTCGTCCGTTTTCAAACGTTTTTACCGCGTTACTTATTATGGCAAATTTAAAAATTGACCCGTCAACGTACAATTAATTACATTATTAAAACACCCCTAAATGAAAATATAAATTATTAAGCTTATACAAACCTATATAACACAAAATGTACTCTCATTTTAAAGTAAAATATTATTAAATCAATAGAGTTTTAAAATGCATACTAAATTAAATATTTAAAAAATATTATTTAATCGTAAGAATGCCTCGAGAACCAATATATAGATATTTAAATTTTTAATAAAACTTACCGTAAAAATTAAAACATGTTTTATTAAAATTAGACGATTTTTCATAGCAAAGGATCGAAGTGCAAAGTCCTAAGTGTTGATTTATATGATTCCACGCATTTTATACATATTTATACTACATTATAAATTATTTGAGACTTTTCCAAAATGGATATCTTAAAATATTAAGACAATACACTTACTTATTATAGCAAGTTTAAAAGACAACACACTTACTTATGGTATCATAAAATATAGAAATGAAAAATATTTCGTTAAAATTTTTAATTGCATGATACCGCTTTGCAATGCGCAGATACTGCTAGTATCGGAGATACGAAAATATGTTTCTATTTCAAAAATAAAACAGAATTTTACCCGGTCAATAATGTTGACAAAATTTGGAGTAACATTTATATCTGCGTTGCTCTTATAACTCATCAGTTAAACCCAATTAAATATTCTGTAATTAAGCAAGTTTAGTTAATGGTGCGTTTCGTTTTCATTGAGAAAAGCAAATAAATTGTTTATGTTTTCTTGCTTATAAATATGAACAACATGAACTTGATTCTTTACACACAAAACAAGTATTAAAGATCTTGTTATGGCATATATTTGTTTCAAAATTGCTTTCTGGACCATCTTCCTATTTGCACCAGGCATGCAGCTATTCTTTATTGTTTCATCATTTTTCTTGTGTTTTAGATCTAAATGTTCACATATAAAAATGTGAAACAAGTAAAACTCATTTTACACACTCATGATTTATAAATGCGAAATAAATCATCATTTTGCACGTTGTAATATATCAATCATCTATATTATAGTACTAGGTTTTAACCTCGTGTATAACCCTTGCATCGCAGAAATTTTTTAAGTTGGTTTTACGTAAATTTTATAAATCTTTTATATTTATATAGTTACAAAACATTTGCATGCTTGACTTTTAACACAAAATTTTTATATTGTGTTAATATATATTAATCTTTAAATCCAACCACGCTGGGATATAAAATATGAAGAGGAATAATATTAATCGTTATTAAGCGCCATTAGTAAAAAGTATTTTGCGTATCTCTCTACTTGATCTCATAAAAATGAATAACATGAGTCGTTCGTATATCTGCAATCACTTGTATTCATTACATATCACAATTGACAAGTGAGAATGCTCAAATTTTCAATTGACATGTGTTTTGACAAACCTAAAGCCAATTTTGAATTTCCGTTAGCCAATCAGAAACTTCGATTTTAATTGAGCTCTCTCACATGTCAATTGAA
This sequence comes from Chrysanthemum makinoi, assembly GCA_910596185.1. Classification (NCBI taxonomy): domain Eukaryota; kingdom Viridiplantae; phylum Streptophyta; class Magnoliopsida; order Asterales; family Asteraceae; genus Chrysanthemum; species Chrysanthemum makinoi. The sequence goes on from OU343225.1 coordinate 128,857,846, forward strand.
AAATACATTTGTCCAATTTGTATATCCTCTTATTGTATAAGAAATTTGATTGGCTATGTTTCTTTTTGGCAGCATTGTCGACATATCCAAAACCAAGAGTAAGCCCAGCGAGCCCAAAGTATTTAACACCGCCACCTAAAGTAAGCCATAAGCCCAAACTATGCAATACCATCACCAAAAGTATGTCCACCAAGCCGGAAGTATTTACCACCCCACCAAGAGTAAGCCCGCCAAGCCGGGATATGTTACACCTCCACCAAAATAAGCCCACCAAGCCCAGGACTATGCAACACCACCAAAAGTAAACCCACCAAACCCTCAATACGTAACACCTCCACCACCACCGAGAGTTAGCCCGCCAAGTCCGAACTATGCACCACCGCCACCAAAGTAAGCCCGCCAAGTCCGGCATATGTAACACCACCACCAAAGGTAAGCCCACCAAGCCCGAACTCACATAACACCACCACAAGTGTAAGCCCACCAAGCCCGAAATATGTAACACACCACCACCGAGAGTGCCCGCCAAACCGAAATATGCACCACCACCACCAAAAGTAACCCCGCCAAGTCCGGCATATGTAACACCCCACCAAGAGTAAGCCCACCAAGCCCAAGGCTGCAACACCACCACCAAGTGTAAGCCCACCCCCAAAATATGTAACACCACCACCCACAGAGTAAGCCCGCCAACCAAATATACCACCACACAAGAAGTAACCCGCCAAGTCCGGCATATGTAACACCCCCACCAAGAGTAAACCCACCAACGCCGGCCTATATCACACCACCACCAAGCGTAAGCCCACTAACACCTGCCTATATCACACCACCACCAAGCGTAAGCCCACAACACCGCCTATATCACCACCACCGAGAAGTGTAAGCCCCCAAGCCCAAACCATTACGAGGAAAGTCCACCAACACCTGATAATTATTATTGTACTAGGTTTTGTGGAACAGAAGATTCTATGTGTGACACTAGTAGCGGCACTTGCATATGCCACCCGGAATTCAGCTATATACACGACAAAGTGTACCTTCTAGCATCGGCCGACGATTGTGTAGGGATGTCAGGATGACGAAATGTGCAAAAACTATTGGTGTCATAGGGAAGATTCTTATTGTGACGGGGGTCAATGCGTCTGCCATCCTTGTGGCCCGAGTTATTCCAAAAATAATTGATCAAGATTTTATACTTGTCAGAAGCAAAATAAGTTTTAGTTTGAGATAAACTATTGTATGCCGTTTATAGTTTGAGATTCATTGATGTTATTTAATACTTGCGAGAAATAAAAACCATGTTAGAAGCATTATATTGATTATTCATTCTCAAGTGTGCACGTTACGTTGCTCATTCTTTCATTTCTGCTCATACAATACTAAGTCAACAGATTTAACTTCGATTTACAAATAGACTCCAATGTGTTTTTTATTATTTCTTTTCGAATGTAGTAATGTAAAGTTGCATAGATCTCTTGCTAAGGGAAGAATTTTTAACAAGCAAAAGCTAGCAATGATTTTTTTATTTAGTGTAAAATTGATCTTGCGAAGTATGGTCTACAGATCAACAAAGGTTGGTTTATCATATATGCATATAAACTCTGCAAGGCAACAATACTTAGAAGTGTTTGAGATTCTTCACAACATATATAGTGATGCAAATTAGTTAAGCTATGATCTATAATTCAAATTAGTTAATGCAATAACTCCACGTCAGATTCTTTATGTTATATATGTTTTCCTTCATTAAAAGCTATTTTATCAAGACTTATAACACTTTAAACTCCCAAATTGCACAAGGTAAAACCAACAAAATTTGATGGGTATTGTGGTATTTTATTGGGTCCATTACCGATAAGTGAACATTTGAGAAAGTTGATTTTTATTAGATGGTTGTAACCTTACAATTAACTAAGATTTTCTTCTTCTTTTTTTCCTAAAAACATTCACGTAATCAATTTAACCATGTAGTTGGTTTTGTCACAACATGTATGCAAAAGTATGATATTGAGTTAAAATTTGAAAGTTTGATGAATATTGTGGTATTATATTGAGTGTACAACATGATAAGTGAACATTTCATAATGAACTTCAATAAACTAACAAGGATCTGCAGTTATTTCCAAAATATTAATTCATCCGGTCAAGAAACTTGACCAAATTTTGAGTAACATTCACATTTATAACTCATTAGTTAAACCCAATATAACATCAAACAAAACACGTTTGGTTAATGATGCGTTTCATTTTCATTGCAAAGAGTGCATTAAAAATGTTCGTGTTAATTTGCTTATAAATATGAACAATGTGAACTTATTTATTTACACTAAGCAAAATCTCAAAATAATTAAAATTTCCTATGGCGTATTTTTCTTTCCAAATTGCTCTCTTGACCATCTTCCTTTTTGCACCGGGCATGCAACTTTACTATATTTTTTAAGTCATTCTCTTTAGTTTTTTTCTTATCTTGATGTGTAGACAAATGTGTTTTAGATTTAATTGTTAGGTTCATTGTATTATAACACTTGCAAAATGAAAACATATTTACACACTTACAATTAATAAGTCGCGAAAAAGAACTCATCATTTTAAAACGTTTGTATAATTATGAACCATTTTTGTTATAGTATTTGATCATGAGTATATGTTTTTGCGACATGGTCAACATATGTAACACCACCACCAAGAGTAAGTCCGCCAAGCCAGAAATATATAACACCACCACCGAGAGTAAGCCCGCCAATCCCAAAATATGTAAAGCCTCCACCCCCGGGAGTAAGCCCATCAAGCCCAAAATGTGTAACACCACCACCAAAGGTAAGCCCGCCAAGCCCGACATATGTGACACCACACCAGGGTAAGCCCACCAAGTCCGGAAAATGTAGCACCACCACCAAAGGTAACCCCACCAAGCCCGGAAAACGTATCACCACCACCAAGAGTAAACCCACCAAGCCCATATATAATACCACCACCAAGAGTAAACCCACCAAGCCGAAAAGCAACACAAAGGGTAAGCCCACCAAGCCCATACGTAACACCACCACCAAGTGTAAACCCACCAAGCCCTGAAAATGTAACACCGCCACCAAGGGTAAGCCCACCAAGCCCATACGTAACACCACCACCAAGTGTAAACCCACCAAGCCACGAAAATGTAACGCCACCACCAAGAGTAAGCCCACCAAGCGGAAAATGCAACACCACCACGAGTAAACCCACCAAGCCCTAACCATAGCGAGGAGAGTCCGTAGCGCCGATCATTCTGTACAAGGTATTGTGGAACCGAAGATTCTATGTGTGACACTAGTAGTGGCACTTGCATATGCCATCCAGGAATTCCAACGATACCACGACAAAGTGTACCTTTTAGCATCGGTCGGCGATTGTTATGGGGTTGCGGGATGATGAAACTTGCAAAAAGCCATTGGTGCCACAGAGAAGATTCTTGTTGTGATGGGGGCCAATGCATCTGCCATCATGTGGCCGAGTTATACCAAAGCTGATTGATTAGATTTTATACTTGTTGCAAGCAAAATAAGTTCTTCGTCGGAGATAAATTTGGCGCATGCATGTCCTATATAGTTTGAGATAAATTGATGTTATTTTTAGTTATGCCAAATAAAAACTAGCTAGTTTAGAAGCATGCTCACTACTACAAATGATGGGAATGTTCACGGTTATTTTTCCACGGTCTTGAAAGGGTGGAGTTTTAGTTTCTCTTATCTGCGACCATAAAAGCGTGTAAAAGCTAAAATAAAAGAACCCACGTTACCAGTGTGGATATAAAATAGTATGAGTTACGGGAAAAAGCGTGGATGACTAAATTTTCATATAGAAGCACTAGAAAATACGCAACAAAAAGGGACTTCGACTTGTTTTTATCGTCTCCTCTATCACAAATTCTCACCTTCCCTTCACAATGTTTTAAATTGTAAAATCTCACTTAAACTTTCATCTCAAATCACAAATCAGTTTTTCCCCAAATCTCACTCACGGTTTAAATTTTAAAATATCACACTACCTTTTCCTCCAAATATGATCCTAATGAGTTCAGTTCGGTTCATCTGCTTGAAACTATAAGCTCCACTATTTATCATTTTAATTTCATTTGCTTCACTGTTAAATTCTTGAAGCTAGTTCAAATCAGTAGATTAAATCAAATTGTTGAACCTAGGGTTTGATTCCAAATCGGTTGCGGGCGATCAGATTAAATCGGTCCAATTGCGGCGTAGGGTTTGATTTCAATCGCACCAAAGGTAGAAACTATTAATAAGCGTTATAAGTATAATGTAAATAATGTGTGAAATTGATTGTTTGAATCGAGCTTGCTATATCGAAAAATCGATTGGCAATAGTTTATTGTAATAGAAGTGGTTTCAGCGATAATATGCTTGAGTTATTGATGAATGCGAAATTTTGGAGTGTGTTCGTTGAATGTATTGTTTTTGGATCAACTTATATGATGGGAGGTGATTTGCACACTTCCATAAATGATTGATACACTCAAAATTTGAGTGAATACCCTTACATGATAAACATAACTAAAAATAATGTGAGGGTATAAATGTCCAAACACTCAAGTTTGGAGTGTCTCAATCATTTATGAGAGTGTACAAATCACCTCCCTTATATGATTGGGTTAATTCTTATTTTAAGTTTTTGAATAGTATAGTATTAGCTAGTATTTATTTTTTGGAGTGTGTTCGTTGAATTTTTGTTGGAAAATTGCATGTAAACATAGAACCCTTTGTTGTCTCTTTTTCATTGTGGTTAACAACAATTAGGCCTTAATAAATCTAGTATATGAATGAGTTGGAATATGTGTGCAATAACCGTTTTTTGTCTTTACTCGTTACATTTTTGGAATTTATTCAAACCGATAAGATTTCAATTCCGATAATTTTAGGCATTGAATCGGAAACTTGATAAGTAAAAGCGATAGATAAAAGTTGGATTAATGCTCCGATTACAAGCAAAACTTTTAGAGATGGAGCTTAAAATTTTATAACTTTTGCTCGTGTTAGAAGTAGAAGAGGATTCATCAAATGTCCGATTACAAGCATCTTGAATCGCATGCGTAGTTTTATTTCTTTTGTAAATCGGTGTATGTGTTGGTTGATGACTGCGTTAAATGAATTTATATGTGTTTCTGTAGAATTAGTTACTAATCTGTTTATATGTGTTTACGTAAATGAGTTTATATGGGTTTTCACGTGTATGTGTTGGTTAATCCATGCAGCTTTCACATCCGTTACTAATCTGTAGTTATGCGATTGATAGATTGTTGGTCAGTACTTTCGTAGTGTGTTAAGCTTATATACATGTGTTTTCCTCTTGTCATACGTTAACATATCATATATCTTCATTCTTTATATATGCACACATGTTTATGGAATCCATATTACATGTGTCAGCGTCCATGTAGTTTATGCGAACTCGTTGTAATTTGATCACTCAAAATACAAGTGTACGCTCTATTGCATGGAAAGTTTGATCACTCAAATTACAAGTGTACGCGCCTGTTCGATAGGTCAATTTTCTGTAGGTTCTGTGAGTTTTGTAACCAATACATGTTTCAATGTTGGTTACTAGAAGTAAAAATTCACATTGTCAACTCAATATTGAGTTACTGAAAAATGTGAACAGGTTTACTTATGTTTTCATTCGCTATATGTTAAATTTTGGGGTATTAATCTGTGGCAAACATGTCATTCTATCAATTGCTAATGGCTTTCAAGTTATGTTCAGTGCAGGATTATTACAGGGGTTAATCATGGACAAAGAATAAAAGGTTTAAAGTTCCAAGATGCTCGTTTCTGCTGAAGCTATTCTCATTTCTGCTGATGAGTCATTTATAGCCGTTAGAGGGTCTTAGTGTAACTTAATCTCCTATTTAATAAGTCCCTTAATCTAGGGTTATACTCACTTCAGTGTGCAGTCATTTTCTCACACACTCTTCTCTTCTCTTTGATCATTTCACTGATCTTGTCTCTTCTTTGTATTTGTATGATTATTGTCCCATTGACATTAATCTAACCTTGTAACATTTTGGATACTATTGTTGATATAATCTAAGCTGACTATTGAGGCTTAGGTTTGAATAAAGTTCTTGATTTACTTGTTGTTTTGATACTTTCGTACATGGTATGAGAGCTTCGGCTCATATTATTGATTCTACATCCAAGGGTTTCTTTGTGGAAACTTGGGGACATCTCTTCAGCAACAACTTGGTGGTTTGTGGTTATTGCTATTGGCATAATCACTGGTTATTTCTAATTGTGATTTGTTCTTTCATTTGCATATTGCTCTAAGTCTAAGTCTAATCTCTTCTTCAAACAAACAGTACTTAAGTCTTTGTGGGTGCAAACGGGTAAACTAACATCTTGATACCTGCTCTGTTTTACCCCAGTTCACATGCTTGGTGCTTGTTGTTTCTTAATTACAAAATCTTATTTATTTCTTTATCTGTCTATCTGCTCTTGTCTTTATTTCTGCATTGCCTTGTCTATCTTATCTTATCTGTCTGTCTATTTGTTTCTACTATGGCTATTGGTGATGATAATATTGGTGGTGGCTCTTCCACTGAGAAAAGCTTAACCTTTGGTGATGCTTTGTATTTACACCCAATAACACAAATGGTACACCTATTATTACTATCAAACTCACTTTGGGAACCGAAAATTACAAAATATGGAACATGGCCATGACCTTTGCCTTAGGAACCATAATAAGTTAGGGTTTATTGATGGTACTTGCATAAGAGATGATTCAAACCCTAATCTTGCTAATCAATGGGATACTTGTAACTCTGTTGTGGTTCCCTGGATTCTTAACTCTCTACCCTGAACTATTTCTTTGGTACTATATATGCTAAACTGCTTATGAAATGTGGAATGACCTTAAAGATACCTATGATAAGGTTGATGGTTCCGCTATCTTTAATTTGCATAAAAATATAAACTCTCTTAGTCAAAGTGGGTCCTCTCTTGCTGATTACTATAACAACCTTAACTCTTTATGGAAACAATTTGATTGTATGATTAGCTTGCCTCCTTGCACTTGTGAGGCTGCAAAACATTTTGAAAAACACAATCAACTAATCAAGTTAATGCAATTTCTTATGGGTCTTGATGACTCCTATGTTCCCATCAGAAGCAATATTTTAACCAGGGATCATTTGCCCAATGTCAAAACTGCTTTCTCTGTTGTCTCTGGAGAAGAATCTCACAGAAATGTTTCATCTAGGAATAGCTCGGCTAAACCCAATGCTACGACTTTTCTGCAAAAACTTCGATGGTGGAAAATTTTTTGATAACAAAAAGGATTTAACAACAACAATTTTAAAAATTCGGTTTTAATGCGTAACATAGCTCAAACAACAGAGGACCAAACATGAATCTCAAATGTACTAACTGCGAAAAACCACAGGTCACCTTGTTGATAGATGTTATGATCTGGTTGGTTATCCAGTTGGATATGTTAAAAGGAATTTTAATTCCAAACCCTTCGCAGATAACAATGTTTCTAGCGACACTAATCTTTCCACTAATAATGGAACTAGCAACTCTCCTGTCTCTTTTTCTAATGAGCGACTCTCGGACTTATGAGTGCGCTTAATGACAACAATGTGTCTTACGCTAATGCCAACGTAGCGGTAAAATTTTTCAGGAACATTCTTTAATGGCAATGTCAAGTTTAATATAAACTTTGATAAATTCTTTAACAACAACACTAAAACCTTATCTGGAAACATAAGTCTTGGTTGGATTCTTGACTCTGGTGCAAATCACACATACGACTGTTTCGCAAAATTTTTAATTAATGTTGTTGATATTTCAAATCTTAACCGTTGGTCATCCCAATGGTACTCGGGCCTTAATTACTAAAATTGGTGATTTAAAGGTCAATAATGACCTAACTCTTTTTGATGTTCGGTTGTTCCGAGTACAATGTCAGTCTGCTGTCTGTTCATAAGATTGCTAGAGACAATAAAATGTTTGTTGGCTTTAATGAATCTAATTGCTATATACAGGATTTACATCAAAAAAGGATTGTGGGATTGGTAAACAATGCAATGGGTTATATATGTTTGATATTGATTCCACATGCAAGATTGCTTCTAATAAGCTGCATTTCGTTTGTCATGTTTCTCGAAATCTCGGCATCAAAGACTTGGTCATCCCTCGACCAAGTCCTACATATACTTAAGTCACACTTAATCTTGATGGAACCTCTGAATCTGACCATCTTTGTGATACTTGCAATAAAGCTAAACAAACCAGGGAACCATTTCCTTTAAGTGAACATAAATCAACTAAAATTGGTCAACTAGTTCATCTAGATGTATGGGGACCATATAAAGTCACTAGCAGAGATGGTTACAAATATTTTTTGACCATTGTTGATGACTATTCTAGGGCAGTCTGGGTTGATATGCTTAAGGGAAAGGATGATGTTTATGTTTCCATTGTTAACTTTACTCATATGCTATCAAATCAATTTGAACACAATGTTAAGATATTCAGAAGTGACAATGGGACAAAATTTGTCAATAACAAACTTCAACACTTCTTTCATGAAAAGAGAATTTTACATCAAACCTCTTGTGTTTACACACCTCAACAAAATGGTATTGCAGAAAGGAAACATAGGCATCTCCTTAATGTGGCTAGATCCCTTATGTTTTAGGGGGAATTACCTCTATATCTTTGGCCAATGTGTTCTACTGCAGCTTATGTCATAAACAGTTACCCTCTTCGTGTTGTCACCGGCAAGTCTCCCTTCTTCCTTGTGTATGGGCATGACCCTTCACTCTCTCTCCTTAGAGTCTTTGGCTGCTTATGTTATGCCACCATTCTCAACATCTCTAATAAATTTGGTAGTAGGTCGAAAAAGTGTTCTTTATTGGCTATTCAAATGAGAAAAAAGGTTACAAACTCTTGAGCTTAGAAACAAAAATTATTTTTATTCGAGATGTCAAATTTTATGAAACTGTTTTTCCCTTCAAAATGAAAAATTCTTTGTCAAAACCTTTTGTTGAAACTTATGTGCCTAAAGATTTAAATCACAAAAATTTCTTTGACCCACAAATAAGTCCCAATGATGAAGGGAGAGTGACATCCTATGATGATGGCACTGTGGTAAGTCATCCTTCTAGGATTGATGAACCGGTTGCAACATCTATAGATGATAATACACACCCAGAGGGCACCATATCACATGAATCACATCCTGATGCATCTTAGATTCTGCGATACATCACGGTCTGCGAACAAGAAAGAGGCTTGCCACCACTCTTGTTAGAAGGTCAACTAGAGTTTCTAAGTTGCCCAGTAATCTTAATGACTTTATTGTAGAAGGGAAAGTCAAATATGGTGTTGAAAAGGTTGTTAATTATTCTAATTTAAACAAAGATAATTCGCTTTGCTTCTAGTCTTAATAAAAGTATTGAACCTACACTATGAAAAGCTATCCTTGATAGTAATTGGGTTGATGCTATGAACTCTGAAATTGAGGCCTTAAATGAAAATCATGCTTGGGATATAACTGATCTTCCACCTAATAGAACTCCCATTGGTTACAAATGGATCTTTAAAATCAAATATAAAGCCAATGGTGAAGTTGATAGATACAAGGCTAGATTAGTTGTTAAAGGTTATAATCAAAGGGAAGGAATAGACTATGATGAAACCTTTTCTCTTGTTGTGAAAATGTCTACTGTTAGATGTCTTATTGCCTTAGCTGTGAAAACAAATGGCCTCTTTTCCAACTTGATGTTAACAATGCTTTCTTGTATGGAGATCTTGATGAAGATATCTATATGACCATCCCTAAGGGGTTATGTAATGAGAACAATAAAAATAAAGTTTACAAACTTGTCAAATCCCTATATGGCCTAAAACAAGCTCCCAGGAAATGGAATGAAAAACTTGTCGATTGTTTTAAAGGAAAATAATTTTGTTCAATATGTCAATGATCATTCCTGTTCACCAAAAGCAGAGAATAACAAGTTTATTGCTCTGCTTGTTTATGTGGATGATATAGTCCTCAAACTGTATTGATGAGATAAACCTATTCAAAGAGTTTCTAAAATCAAATTTTCATATCAAAGACTTTGGGAACTTAAAATACTTTCTTGGTATTGAGGTTTTAAAAACTGGGAATGACATTTTTCTCTCCCAAAGAAATCTTGTCTTGAACTCCTCAAAGAATTTGGTCTTCTTGGGTGCAAACCTGTGTCTACTCCTATGGAACCCAACTCTGTCCTTCCATACATTCCCACTACTGATGATCCCTTTCTTGTCAACATCACAATGGTTATCGAAGTTACTTGAGAAACTTATCTATCTCACCCATACAAGACCGACATCTCATACTCAGGTTCATTATGCGGCACAATATATGCACTCTCCATTAAAATCTCATCTAGAATGTGCCCTCAATGTTCTGAGATATCTAAAAAGAGCTCCAGGAAAGGTCTAAGGTACAATTTCAGCAACTCTGAAAATCATCTTGAAGGATATAGTGATGCAGATTGTGCCAAATGCAAGAAAACCGAAAATCATCACAGGTTATTGTGTTTTCTTTAATGATTGTTTGATCTAATGGAAAAGTAAAAAACAAAACACTCTTTCAAAATCTTCCAGAAGAGAGTATAGATCTATGTCTACTGCTGGCTGTGAAATCATTTGGATTCAAAAAATCTTAAAGGATCTAAAAGTTGATATCAATCTTCCTGTTAATCTTTTTTGTGATAACAAATCTGCTTTACAACTTGCTGTCAATCCAAAATTGATATTGTTTGATATGTTTGCTCATCAGATTAAGGGGGAATGTTAAATTTTGGGGTATTAATCTGTGGCAAACATGTCATTATATCAATTGCTAATGGCTTTCAAGTTATGTTCATGCGAGGATTATTACAGGGGTTAATCATGGACAAAGAATAAAAGGTTTAAAGTTCCAAGATGCTCGTTTCTGCTGAAGCTATTCTCATTTCTGCTGATGAGTCATTTATAGCCGTTAGAGGGGTCTTAGTGTAACTTAATCTCCTATTTAATAAGTCCCTTAATCTAGGGTTATACTCACTTCAGTGTGCAATCATTTTCTCACACACTCTTCTCTTCTCTTTGATCATTTCACTGATCTTGTCTCTTCTTTGTATTTGTATGATTATTGTCTCATTGACATTAATCTAACCTTGTAACATTGGATACTATTGTTGATATAATCTAAGCCGACTATTGAGGCTTAGGTTTGAATAAAAGTTCTTCAATTTACTTGTTGTTGTTGATAATTTCGTACACTATAGGTCATGAGAAATGTAAGAGATATTCAAGGACTCGCGTTGGAAATCGTTCTTGGACGATTGAAGTCACATGGTGCATTTCCAGAAGTACATGACAACACAAGAACTATTGGGCAACAAGTGAAAACAACCTCAAAGATTGGAAAGTCTAATGATAGGACAAAAGTCTGTAGCAGATTTGTATCTTTGGTATGATATGGCGCTATACTTTGTTTTTTCTATTTTTAAAATAAATATTGAATTTGTTTTATTTTTTATTTTAAGAGAGGGTTTAGACTTTCAAACAAAGGGCCAAGCGAGTCTATATTGTGCATTCAAGATATTAACATTCAGTCACAAGCTTTACTAAATACCAAGGACTCTAACAAGGTATATACAATCTTTACTGAATATCCTTAAAGCTACATTTACATTATGTTATTAGGTAAAATTTAAAAAGATTTCAACTTATTGTAAGTGATCATATTATGCTACGCTCTTGCAGGATGAAAGCAAGTTGATGGAATCGAGATGCTTCAGAGGGCACTTCCAACAACTGTGAAGGAAATAATCGAAGTTTTAGATATAATATGATGATAATTTTGTACACTTAAATTTTTTCGCGACGTTCTTTGGCATGGCAACCAAAATTGTAGTTGCAGCCATTACATGTGTTTAATGACGATTTTGTATGTACTTATCGAGCCCATGATTTTTTATTGGGTTGCTATTAGCAAATAATGTTATTACGCAGGTGACTACGGCTTTTGCTACGGTTTGCCAGATGTTTTGGTTACTTGATGCTTATGGCTATTGTTTGGTCATCAATTTATAAAAGGTAACAAGCCCACAGGCTTGGCCAAATGAGCGATAATAGGGAATCAAGCAGGGACTGAGCTACGGGGGTGCGGGTGCCGCGTGCACCCCATGGAATTTTCGATATAGTGTTAATTTTGAAAAATTATCGTTTTTTTAATAATGTATCTTAAATGCACCCGGTGCATCAAAATGTGTTTCTAGTATTATTTCGTTGGTTTAATTACAAATAAAAAAAATAGAATTTTGTAAAAGCCTCAATATGACAAAAGCCCAAAGATAAAACAAATTTAATAAATTAAAGCACAAAAGCCCAAAGATAAAACAAATTTAATAAATCGAGAGCTGGCATAAAAAGGATAGATTGTATCAACATGTTAGTAATGTTGATAGCTATCACAATAGAGCATTCCAAAAATGTGAAAATCTTCTTAAATAAGATCAATCCATTGTCGAGGCCTTTAATAAGAAAAGTGAAATTGAGAAGAAAAATTATTTAATTAGATTAAATGCTTCAATTGATTGTGTTAGATTATGTATGAAAACAGAGAATCCAATGCGTGGTCGCGATAAACGGTTATGTATTATGACATATTAATGTTAAAAATGAGGGTGTACATAAGCGTTTTTTTGCTATGGGAGATCGTAGAATCACTAATTAGAGGGTTATATGTTCATTTATTTATCGTTTTTATGAAATCTTCAAAAAATTATGATTCAAAAAATTTTGTGCACCCAGTCATATTTGTTCTGGCTCCCATCACATGGAATCAAAAGCAGTGTCGTTCTTCACCACCATAGTAATAGGCGTTTATGTGTGTTTGTTGAATGTGGTAGGTTGGTATAAAAAGCGATTGGGGCACTTGAGTTGGGCCAAATTAGCCGCAAAGCGGGTCAACAAAACGACAATTTATTAAGCGAAACGACAATTTCTTAATGAAAACGACGGCGTTTTAAATGTGATTTAATATATATATTATTGTACCATATGATTAAGGCGATGATGATAATTTTGTACACTTGAATTTTTTCGACGCACGTTCTTTGGCAGGGCAACCAAAATTGAAGATTTAAGCTACTATTTTTTTCATGAATTGGGCATTTGGTATGTAACAGGTTATATTTGTTTAATAACAGGTCAAATGGGTCAATGAATTGGCTAAGAGCCTAAGAGCGTCACGGGTGAAACAGGTAAGGCTCTAACATGCATGATTTTTGAGTTATTATCAAATTGCGACCCTTTTTAAATAGGAAAAAAACTATAAATTCATAAAGTACTTTACAAAAAAACTCATTATGCTCTATCTACTTCACTTATTGTCATAATACATAACCGTTTTCATTTTATTCGGTTATTTTCTGTCCGTTTTTATCCATTTTCGTAAATCGTCCATTTTTATCCGTTTTCATTTTAATCTGTCCGGATAAAATCAGATAAAAACGGATAAAAACCGTTTTTATTATCCACGTCAAGACGGTTTTTATTATCCACGTCAAGACGGTTTTTATCCGTTTTTATGTGTTTTTATCCGGAGATATTAAAATGAAAACGGATAAAAATGGACGATTTACGAAAACGGATAAAAACGGACAGAAAATAACCGAATAAAAAGAAAACGGTTATGTATAAATGGATAAATTGGATTATGTTTGCTTTAAAAGGAAAAAGCTATATGTTATTACGATGATTATTATTCACTAATTACACTTTTATTCTTACAAATGGATAAATTGGATTATGTTTGCTTTAAAAGAGGTTTATATAAGTATACTCATAGCCTTGATTTGATGTGGTATGTTTTGGTATGGCTGTCTAACCAGTCAACTTGCCATAGGAAAAAAAATGCTTATACAATATGTGTGATCAAGCTTACTCATATGGAAACCACTCGACATTATTCTTTTACCAATACATCAGAGGTTTATGATTTCATTTAGTTTGATCACTAAACAGAATGTAGGGCCATTAACGCTATATAGTATGATACGTTCACTGCGATTAATCCGATACGTAATTTATTGCAATTATCTTTTGTAGAAATACCTATGTATGACGCTATTTAGCAGCTGTTGGTGTTGTCACCAGCGGTCACAGATTAGTCGTATATATGTTATTTGACTGAATTCTATATATTTTATGTTGATGCATGAGGCATAAAGCTGGTGTCAGTGGAAGGTTTGCAATGTTGGATCAAGTATAAGCGCAAAAAAATTACAGGTTTTTACGCAGTTAACGAAGACCCCCAGCGAGCGGGCAGCGCCCTTCTCGTTCATTATTATAAAACTTCCTTACCCAGCCCTAAAGTATATGGGCTTAAACAAAATGCGCGACTGTGGGCCTAAGCTCGATGCTTTGTATCATAAGCCCACTAATATCATTCTCACTGGGAGTACATAACGTAATACCAATTTCAATATTACTAGTAATAGTTTCTGTAGAACTTGGGGTTTGATACTGCAGTAGTTTTACTTCCATCCAACCATCGCTCCTCTGTCGTGGAATTGCAATTAATTCAGATTTCTTTAATGGGCTGTGATTGTTTTGATCAAGCTTTTGTCCAATAATTGGGGTTTCTGGAGGGCTTACTAAATAGATATACTTATTATCAGGACGTCTAATTTCCAATACGGGTAGGTCTTCAGTTGATTTGTAGACAAGGTAACATGCATATGTTGTTTCAGGTGTTAGTGTATCGCATTTGATTTTCTTCTCAATATAAAAACGGCCGTAGGTTATCACAGCCACTTCTCCAAATCTGCAGTAAACATAGAAAATCATGTTAGTTGAATTGGTCAATTCAAAGTCTTAGGGCTGTATTTTCAAGTTTAACTTTTCATGTTAAATGTGAATTGGCCCAAATACTGGAATTTTTTGTCACTCATGTTAGTAAGGGCACCTTCAATGGGAAGCAAATAAACGGCCTTTTTTTTTCTGCAAAAGCTTTGCATTTGAGATGGGTTGAATATAGTTTTTCATTGACTAAGAATTTTAGGAAAACTCAGACTTGAAAGTCAGAATTTGAAAACTTGCTAAAACTCAGACTGCACAAGAGAAAAGTTCATAAATATGCATGTTTTACTATCATTTGATAGAACACATTTTTTTAACTAACATGATTCGGGTATGTCTATTGATAGAAACACGTACAACGTCTATGACGTCACTTGTTTTTGCGTATGAGTAACCATATTTTGGGATGAACATCAAGATACCCAAATTTGTAAGTGGCTACAAACTAGTATAAGCTTGGTATTAGCGGATTGAAAATTAAACTAGGTTTGAACCTATTGTTTTACATTTTCTTTATTAAAGGGTGCACTACTCGTGAATGCAAAAGATATAAACTTCTTCTAGAAAATTGGCATGAAAATAGAAAAAGAACCTTGATTCGGGTAAAGACTTAATACGACACCGCAAATTTGCTATTACACCTCTTGCTGAGAACATCAATGATTTCCTTCCATTGTTATCAACAGCATACCCCTATCAATCAATCAATATAGATACATGTAAGTACCAAATGAACACTAAATTTAGGAATGCTTGTGTTTAAGGTTTCAAAATGACAGTAATGTATAGTTCATATTAGATGTACCTTTTGACCTTTGGACTTTTTTAAAAGATTTGAGAAGTCATTCTTCTTCATTGTCCACTGCAGACTATCATTTGACAGGTTCTCGTCCTCTAACACTTGCTCATGTTCAACCTATAAAAAATAAACATATATCAGACCATTTTTTACCCAATCCCCAATTATAAAGTAGCTAAAGCTTGAGTTGTGGCAGCCCATTAAGTGAAACTTATCTGCCATATTGCACACTTGCCACATGGCACCTTTATGTTGTATCAATTATTTTACTATACCAGTTTATTGATTTTACTAAATTGTAAGTTCTTTTAGCAGTTAATTAGAATATAAATACTATCATATCATGCTTGATAATGAGTTTCTTTGAATTAGTAGCGAAGACACTCTAGTTTAAAACTTAAACATTTTATTGTGTTAGTCATAGATTAAAACTTTACTTTAATATTTGATGTTAATAACATTCTGAAAAAACCGGAAAAAAAAAGGTCAACCCAACCTGCCAACACGAACCGAGCCCACTTTTTCAAAAACGACATATCCCAACCCAACTCAACCCGATAAATTGCTACCTCTAATTCAAAATATCTGGTGTTGTTTTGTAAGAAAGTTTCAAGTATGGAAACCATATTTTTTTTTTTTTTTTAAATAAAGAAAAAAGACCAAGTTGAACTAGTATTTGTCAACTTACTTTTTCTAGGGGCTGAAACAATATGCCTTCAACATTTAAATCGTCATTATGATCTTCAAACACAATTTCAAGATCAAAAGTTCTCCCGTTGCTAGTGAATTGATACAATTCAGCAATAAAAGAGCGATTATCTTTTGTACTAGTTGCAAAGTACACAATAGAGGTTTCTGTCTCCCCTTCTAATTTGTATCTGAGAGCTACATACTTTTGTTTCATATAGTTTCCGTCCTTGCGAAAAACAATGTTCACTGTGTATCTAATTGATGGAGTCAAGAATTGAGCTATGGTCTGTACTTTAAATCCATTTTTGTTTGCACGATAACAGTGTGGAAATCTGCATGGAAAAGAAGCGTAGAATGATACATATGAAATAAACTATCATCATAACACATATTAGGTCACATAATCCACGGGTCCAGGATCGTAACCTGGCTCTAATACCACATGTTAGGTCACATAATCTATCATCATAACGCATATAGATGTCGATATATTAGAGAGAGAAAGAGAGAGAGGGTGGATGAAACTTGTGTAAGAAAAAAGAAAATGTTATAACAAGAACCAACCCCCTTCTCATTGTGAGAAGGGGAATTTATAATGCACATAATGTAGTAGGGTTTGCTGCCCATGGGCTTGCTTCATGGGCTAGCCTTGATAATAAACATACAAGCCCGATATAAAATGACTTATTCTATTTTACATATGACCGACACTTTAGAGTGTTTCCCAACATAAACACTGGAGATGAGTTGGTGGACGAGGAGGATAAGTCACCTTGAATAAAGATCGGTATGATAGAAACTGTGACAACCTTCACGTGGAATCAAACAGTGGTCTACGGATAACATTTCACACTGCTCTCCATTTTCATTCAGTGAAAACCACTGCTCATATATTATATAATACAGTTAGGAATTAGTTTTAATGATATTATCTTTCTTAAACTATAACAAATCTAAAAAATCTAAAGTAGTGGCTTACATATAGACATGGCACATTACCGTGTTGTAATTGTTAATGTGGAAACCTTTCGAGAGAAGCACTTTGAGCTCCTCGAGAGATCTATACAACAGAGATTGTGATGCAGCCTTAACTATGTCTTGGCATTCCTTTAACCATTGATCATGCAGTTCCACCTACATATAAAAACACATACAAAAAAAAAAAAGTGATCATGCGGTTATCTTTCATTTCAAATATGCCTGTGGCCGACCTATTATCTAAAAATGCTTCCTCAAATACTAGCTTGAACCTTCAAAAAGCAAAGAAAATAACATAAAATATACTTTATCTTCAAGGCGTTGGAACTCGAAGCCTCCTACTTGGAACATGTAAAAGCTCCAAGATCCTTCAAAGTTAATTTCAAAATCTGCAGTTTTGTGGTAGCTTGTAAACTGATATAATGGTACCACAAACCATCCATCTTCTCTCTCGTATGTATCGTAAACCATGCAAAATTTTGCCTCACCATTTAATTGGTAGTGGATGGTCTTACACATATTTATTCCAGTATTTCTAAAGACAAGGTTCACACTGTATGTGATTCGGGGACACAAGAATTGAGCTCTAACCCGTACTTTCAATTCATCTTTATTTTTGTAGTAACAGCGCCCCCCTGGAAATCTGATTGACATAATTAATTAAAAACCACAGAGAAACAAAAGAGATGGGTGTAAGAAGTTGGACAAGTCACCTTGAATCTTTAAAGCTGGATGGATTTTGTAAACGGTCACATTGAATTTGATCCAAACAGGCTTCAATGTATATCTTTTCAAGAAAGATTTCTCCCTTGTCATTTATGGATAGCAACTGCATGTCCATTAATTTGATATCAGCACTTTTGTTTGGATCGATCTATGAATGGTGAGAATACGTTGGTAGTACTTTTAAAGCTAGGAATGAGATATTCAATGATTAATAAATAAGAGAAATATTATATTTTGTATTTACCATTATTAAAACGAATAGAAAAACACAAAACAACGTGGCTTATTACCGTTTTGCCACCGTTAACCGGGAACTCTAAGAATCTCAGAGGAGGGTCCGCAGATTTGAGTATCTCTTTATACTTCTGCTCTGCAGCCTTACACAACCGTTCCTGCTCCGCAGCCTTACGCATCTGATCCTGCTCCGCAGCCTTACGCATCTGTTCCGCCTCATACTCCGCAGCTTTACGGATTTGTTCCTGCTCATGCTCTCTTTGTTCAAGTGCAGCTTTAAGTTTTTCCACAACAACAGACATTGTTGGCCGTTGTTCACGAGTTTTCTGTAAACATTGATATGCAATGTCTACAAATGCTTTGACAGAACTCGGATCCAGTTGGTGCTTGATATCTGGAAAGATGATCTCATCTAGTGTCTTTTGTTCATAGCATTTCTTCCAAAAATGCACGAAAACCTTTAGCTTACCATTACTATATTCATAGCATACTCTCCCACACAGAACTTCGAATAATACTACCCCAAAAGAGTACACGTCTGACTCTTTGGTTAATTGATACGTGTCCATGTACAATGGATCACAGTAACCAGGGGTACCTACAGGATTAGTGACAAGAAAGGTGTATGACTGATTAGCAGGGCTTATTTTCGACAGCCCAAAATCAGCCACCTTAGCATTGAGATTCTCATCGAGCAGAATGTTTCCACTTTTGATATCACGATGGAGGACTCTTTGCTGTGTCCCTTTGGGATCATGAAGGAAGCTTAGTCCCTTCGCAGCACCAAGACAGATCTTCAGTCTTTGCGTCCACGTGAGAGCGGCATCATTTAAAATCCGGTCGAGGCTTCCACGAGATGCGTACTCGTACATAAGGATCATCTCATTCCCTTCATTACAAAATCCTAACAGGGAGATGAGATTATCATGCTTGTAAGAGGAAAGCATCCTGATTTCTTTAAAGAACTCGGGGTCTCCTTGCCCGTGTTTGCGATCTAGGCGTTTGAAAGCAACCTCAACTTTCCCCTTGGGGTGAGACAGTTCTCCTTTAAAAACATTCCCAAATCCGCCACTTCCAATAACTCTGCTATCATGAAAGTTGTTGGTGGCTGATTTGATATCCTCTAGTTGGATTTCAAGATGTTTAAATACCGACAGATACGATGCCATTATTTGTTGATCAAGTAATAATGAGAATTATCAAACTGATGAAAAAAAAGCACCAAAATAGGTGTTTGTAATCTGAAGGATATTAAAGATTGGAGAAGAATTTAAACACTTATCTGTTTCTTTATGAAAGTTATCAAACTAATTACTTGATTTGTTCGCCCACTACCCAATCATGTAACATGTCTTTCAGTTTAAACGATATTACCAAAGTCAGCCGTCTGTTTATTCCGGCGATTATTCCACTTTAACCAGTATTCCAAAGAATCAGATGTTTTAAATTCAAATAATGCCCAAACTTTACCATCTTTCACATGAGTGACATGACCCCGCATAAAAATGTTATATTACAACTGCGATTAAGTAATTTGCAAGTGGATATCAAGTCTTTTACTCTTACTAAACGAGTACTCGTGCATAGCAACATGACATATAGTTATAATTATATTTTGGTTAAGTGTATTGTGCATCGTTTTGTGTAATTAAAATATCACTATAACCATCTACCGCTATATTGCTATGCACGGGCACTCGTCTAATCTTATGATAAATGTAAATGTGCACGCAATATCTTTTGAAATATTATTCTATGAAAAGTTAAACAAACTTTACATTGTAAATGTAAACATAGATTGGATATATGTACCGATTGTAGACAAAAAAAATGTTGGCAACACCGATATAGTTAATAGTGTTTTGGGGGAACCAACAAATTAACACAAACTATGAGTTTAACTAAAAATCCAACTATAACTCCACCAAGAAAAGATGTAATCACGCAGCCAACAAAATTGTCACAACACCTTGGGTCTCACTCGAGTACTTCTCGTAAATACACGAGTTCCTCTTTTCATCATCTTTGAATCAAATAACAACATACCACGTTTAACAACAAACCATCATCATTCTCATTCGAAGAAGAAAAGCCAGTAGTAGTAGTAGTAGTATTAGCATTATTAGGATTCACTCATAGCCAATCTAAAAAATATAACATAGTTTCATCGTTACGGTTTTGAGAAAAGGAGGCGTACCTTTTTTTAGGATTCAATCGTAGCAACTGTACCAACCTACAAAACATGAATAAATTAGTATGAATACATGGTATAAGTGGTTTACGATGACACGTATAACATGGTATCCAAAACTAAGTTTGTGTTGTTATTGATAACATCAAATAGTCCTAATATTTTAGTGTCAATTTCCCCCTAATATGCTCATCATTTGTATCATTTTACTTGAATATATACTCTTATTCGTTAATATTTCATTTTCAGGTTAATAATGAGCATAAGAACGAAAAGACGCAGAATTGGAAGGTTATTAATGAAAATACACAAAAGTATGCTGACCAAACAAGAGTTACGGCGTAAATCCTTACTCTACTTACGCCGTAACAAGGATTAACACTAGAAGATCAAAGTCAACGTTGATCAAGGTTACGGAGTAACTCCTACACAAGTTAGGCTGTATATATTTCCAAGACTTAAAAGAATTTTGTGTGCTAAAGATGTTACAACGTAACCACTTTCATGGTTACGGCGTAAAGTGGTTAACGAAAGTTCTACGTTCGTAACTGTAGGGAATTATATTTTGTAAAACAGATTTAAGATTGTTTAACTCTGTTTAGTATTAGTTCTGGTAGTATAATAGTTAAGTCGGGTAAGACAGAATTAAGTCTATTATTATTAATTCTGTTAGTTAAGTCTGACAGTATTAATGATGTTAAGTCTGGCAGAACAAAGTTAGTACGGGTAGATAATCAAGTCTGTTTATGTTAAACAGAGTAGAGAGAAAGTAGGAAAAGATAAGAACGCGTAGAGATATCCTTGGAAAAGATATGTTCAAATCTTTTTTGTGTTTTGAAGTCAATTAGGGTTTCCTTGGTGTATAAAAGGATCTCTAATGTATTAGGTTAAGGTATGAGTTGTAAGCCTTAACCATTGATCAAGTAATCAATAGAAAATACAAAGTTAGTATATCATTGTGTTCTTCATACTTATTGTGTTAAGTTTTCGCATTAGCACATTAAGGATTTCTTAAGAGTTCTTCAAATAGTGAATTTGGATTTATTCAAGTTTGCTATAAGTCATACAAAGGCTACTTAGATCCATAACTTTAGACCTACAAGTGGTATCAGAGCCTATAGGAGGACTCTGTTGTTGAAGATACACAAACAAAAACACTCATTCCAAACCATAAAACATCAAACATATCTGAAAAAGAAACTGAAACGTACTCTGACCAACCCAGTGATGAAGAATCCAACCATGAAGATGGAGCAGACAACTCGCAACCTAAACAACCTCAATTCACAAATACCACAACCATCTCTAACATGAAGCTTCCACCATTGAAGAAAGATGAATATGACATCTAGGATATGTAGATGGAGCATTATCTAGAGTACACTGAGAATGAAGAGTGGAAGGTGATACAAAAACGAAACTCTAAAAAGAGAGTTTCCAAAGGAAAAGATGGCACTTACTCTGTGTTGCCACCTGTTACTGCTGATGAGATTCTTGTTGTAGATAAGGAGAGAAAGGCCAAGAACATCTTGTTAATGGCACTTCCCAAGGAGCATATAAGACGTTTTCATAGGATGGATGATGCAAAGGAGATCTGGGAGGCATCAAAGTAAGATTTGGAAGGAATGCTAACTCCAAAAAGATGCAAAAGGCCTGTCTACAAACAACAATTTGAGGCCTTTGCTATTTCCAGTTCTGAAGGATTAGAGAAGGGCTATGACATGTTTTAAAAACTATTGTCACAATTAGAGGCCTATGGTGTTGGTGTTTCTGATGAGGATGCAAATCACAAATTCCTCAAGTCTTTGCCACAGGAATGGTCAAGTCTGGCATGACCATGAGGACCAAACCTGAAATTAACATCATGTCAATTGATGATTTATACAACAACCTAAGAGTTTTTTTAACAAGAAATTAAGAATGTGTCAAAACCATCCTCTTCTAGCTCTAAGAATGTTGCTTTTGTCTCACATGGCAAGAGCAGTACAAACCATATTAAGTCTGGTGGTAGTTATAGTACTTCCTCATTAAGTACTAAAAAAGAGGGCACTGAGTTCTTGATGAGGTTATCTTCTCTCTCTTTGCTAGATCATCAGAAGAGACGGATTTGCTCAATGAAGATTTGGAGCAAATCAATGATGCAGATATTGAGGAGATGGACATAAATTGGCAGATAGCTATGATTGCTATCAGGATGAACATGTTCTTTAAGAGACATGGTAGAAGAGTTCGTTATGATCCAAAGACTCCAGTTGGATTTGATAAAAAGAAGCTTGAGTGCTAAACGCCATAAGCACGGTCACTTTGCAAGGGAATGTGAATCTCTGTGACAAGCTGATAGGAAGAAGAAGGAACCTCCCTATCAAACAAAGGAAGTTGAGAAGCAAGAGAGTCAAAAGGTTGGGTTTCTAACCATGGATGGAGGTGCTATCAATTGGGGAGAACATGCTGAAGAGGAGTCTACCAATCAATCTGCGTTCATGGCCATTGGCTCAAACATTAACGTATCTCTATGTTCCAAAGTGTGTGTTGATTCATATAACCAACTTAAAACACAAAGTGATGAGTAATTAACTCAGTTGAGAGAACATGAAGCACAAATTCTAGCTTATACCAATGCAGTCAAAACCTTAGAAGCACAAATTTCAAATCTTCAAAAACAAAATTCATCGCTAAATGAAAAACTAATTTTTCAAGCTAATGATAATTTTGCTAAGGATGAAAAGCTAAGGAAATATAGAAGAATTGGTATGAAAGCTCAACAAGAAAGAGATGAGTTAAAGAAAATAGTTGGGACTTGGGGAAAGTCTTCTAAGAATCTACATAGGCTAATTAATTCTGGCATGAGCTCTAATTGTTAATTGGGATTAGGCCATGAGATTAAATCAGATAGTGAGGTTTTGAGTTATGAGGAAGAGATGAAACCTAGTATATTTGGTAGTTCAGAAGAAGACTATGTTGGTAAACCACTTTATAAAAGATTTGTTAAAACTGATAATTATAAAGGAGTTCCACCACCACTTAATGAAGACTACACACCTAAACTTGAACAAAAGTTTGATGAGTCTTTACTTGATTACAGCAAATGGAAAAACCCTGAAACACTTGCTTCTCAAGACTATTCCATTGAATTCTCCACCTGTCAATCCAATGACAGTGAAGGATCCTTTGAGAAGAGTCCTGGAACCAGTGTCTCAGAAGACAAATCCAGTGAGTATTCTACCTGTCAATCTAATGACAGTGAAGGATCCATTGGGAATGTCTCTGAATATTCTCTTGAGCTTAAATCTGAACCTATAAAGATTTCTAAACCAGTTTTAAACAGTAAGCCTTATGTACCCAACCAAAACAAGGCGAGAAAATTGTTGTGTCTAAACCAGAAATAGTTTAACCTAGTTGTGTTCAACACGTAAAACTCCTAGGCAACAGTTAAATCGAGACACTTAAAGTAGACAGAAAGAATTGGAATGGGTTAATGCAGAGAGAGTTTGGGGATGGATACTCTTTCACTAAGAAGAGTTGTTTTGTGTGTGGTAGCCTAAGTCATTTAATAAGAAACTGCGATTATCATGAGAAAAGAATGGCTAAAGAGGCTAAGTTGAGAAAGAAAATGATTGTAAACACTGGTAATGGTATAGTTAGACCAGTGTGGAATAATGAAAATAGAATTAACCATGCTAATTAGTTTGTTTCTAGACCAATACCTGTTAATACTGGTAATTCATTTGTTAATTATGTTAGGCCAAAAGTGAGTATTGGTGTACCAATTAATTTTGGTAGGCAAAATATTAATTCTGGTAACATGTCTAGGGTTGATCTTAGGTGTTAATTTAGGTCAAGCAAAGTTAATTCGGTTATATGAATGTTAAATTCAAACAACCGAACCTACCGATACTTCACCAGTCCAAGTTTACAAAAACACAAGTGAATCGATTCAACCAAAGACTTTATTATGGTTCCCATTCACTTGTAAAGAGACCCATAGTTCATAATGCAGATCAAATGTTTAAATCTTATCTGCAGGGTAATTAGGGGGTGATGTTAAGCCCTCAGCAGGTTATACACGGAGACAGACCAAACCACACTTCAAGAGTAATAGTCGACCATCTTCAACTTATGCTTTGAATTCTCAAGGTCCATAAAGCAGGGACCAAGCACATGCAGGCTGGGTCCCCAAGAGAAACTAAATTCTCTTTTTAATGTGAAGGAACATCCACACCAGAAGCTAGGAGGTAGAGGAATTGTTGATAGTGGATACTTTGGGCATATGACTGGTAACAAGGATCACCTGGAGGAGTTTGAGGAATTCCAAGGAGAGTAAGCCCACCAAGCCCGAAATATGTAACACCACCACCGAGAGTAAGCCCGCCAAACCTGAAATATGCACCACCACCACCAAAAGTAACCCCGCCAAGTCCGGCATATGTAACACCCCACCAAGAGTAAGCCCACCAAGCCCAAACTGCGCAACACCACCACCAAGTGTAAGCCCACCAAGCCAAAAATATGTAACACCACCACCGAGTAAGCCCAAACCCGAAATATGCACCACCACCGCAAAGAGTAACCCCGCCAAGTCCGGCATATGTAACACCCCCACCAAGAGTAAACCCACCAACGCCGGCCTATATCACACCACCACCAAGCGTAAGCCCACTAACACCTGCCTATATCACACCACCACCAAGCGTAAGCCCACCAACACCTGCCTATATCACACCACCACCGAGTGTAAGCCCCCCAAGCCCAAACCATTACGAGGAAAGTCCACCAACACCTGATAATTATTATTGTACTAGGTTTTGTGGAACAGAATATTCTATGTGTGACACTAGTAGCGGCACTTGCATATGCCACCCAGGAATTCCAGCTATACCACGACAAAGTGTACCTTCTAGCATCGGCCGACGACTGTTATGGGGATGTCAGGATGATGAAATGTGCAAAAACTATTGGTGTCATAGGGAAGATTCTTATTGTGACGGGGGTCAATCGTGCCATCCTTGTGGCCGAGTTATTCCAAAATAATTGATCAAGATTTTATACTTGTCAGAAGCAAAATAAGTTTTAGTTTGAGATAAACTATTGTATGCCGTTTATAGTTTGAGATTCATTGATGTTATTTAATACTTCTTAGAAATAAAAACCATGTTAGAAGCATTATATTGATTATTCATTCTCAAGTGTGCCTTCGTTGCTCATTCTTTCATTTCTGCTCATACAATACTAAGTCAACAGATTTAACTGTCGATCGTTACAAATAGACTCCAATGTGTTTTTTATTATTTCTTTTCGAATGTAGTAATGTAAAGTTGCATAGATCTCTTGCTAAGGGAAGAATTTTTAACAAGCAAAAGCTAGCAATGATTTTTTTATTTAGTTTAAAATTGATCTTGAAGTATGGTCTCTGATCAACAAAGGTTGGTTTATCATATATGCATATAAACTCTGCAAGGCAACAATACTTAGAAGTGTTTGAGATTCTTCACAACATATATAGTGATGCAAATTAGTTAAGCTATGATCTATAATTCAAATTAGTTAATGCAATAACTCCACGTCAGATTCTTTATGTTATATATGTTTTCTTCCCCCAATTAAAAGCTATTTTATCAAGACTTATAACACTTTAAACTCCCAAATTGCACAAGGTAAAACCAACAAAATTTGATGGGTATTGTGGTATTTTATTGGGTCCATTACCGATAAGTGAACATTTGAGAAAGTTGACTGTTATTAGATGGTTGTAACCTTACACGTAATTAACTAAGATTTTCTTCTTCTTTTTTTTCCCTAAAAAAACATTCACGTAATCAATTTAACCATTGTAGTTGGTTGCGGTCACAACATGTATGCAAAAGTATGATATTGAGTTAAAATTTGAAAGTTTGATGAATATTGTGGTATTATATTGAGTGTACAACATGATAAGTGAACATTTCATAATGAACTTCAATAAACTAACAAGGATCTGCAGTTATTTCCAAAATATTAATTCATCCGGTCAAGAAACTTGACCAAATTTTGAGTAACATTCACATTTATAACTCATTAGTTAAACCCAATATAACATCAAACAAAACACGTTTGGTTAATGATGCGTTTCATTTTCATTGCAAAGAGTGCATTAAAAATGTTCGTGTTAATTTGCTTATAAATATGAACAATGTGAACTTATTTATTTACACTAAGCAAAATCTAAAAATAATTAAAATTTCCTATGGCGTATTTTTCTTTCAGAATTGCTCTCTTGACCATCTTCCTTTTGCACCGGCATGCAACTTTACTATATTTTTTTAAGTCATTCTCTTTAGTTTTTTCTTATACTGATGTGTAGACAAATGTGTTTTAGATTTAATTGTTAGGTTCATTGTATTATAACACTTGCAAAATGAAAACATATTTACACACTTACAATTAATAAGTGCGAAAAGAACTCATCATTTTAAAACGTTTGTATAATTATGAACCATTTTTGTTATAGTATTTGATCATGGTGAGTATATGTTTTGGCAGCATGGTCAACATATGTAACACCACCACCAAGAGTAAGTCCGCCAAGCCAGAAATATATAACACCACCACCGAGAGTAAGCCCGCCAATCCCAAAATATGTAAAGCCTCCACCCTCGGGAGTAAGCCCATCAAGCCCAAAATGTGTAACACCACCACCAAAGGTAAGCCCGCCAAGCCCGACATATGTGACACCACCACCAAGGGTAAGCCCGCCAAGTCCGGAAAATGTAACACCACCACCAAAGGTAACCCCACCAAGCCCGGAAAACGTATCACCACCACCAAGAGTAAACCCACCAAGCCCATATATAATACCACCACCAAGAGTAAACCCACCAAGCCCCGAAAATGCAACACCGCCACCAAGGGTAAGCCCACCAAGCCCATACGTAACACCACCACCAATTTGTAAACCCACCAAGCCACGAAAATGTAACACCGCCACCAAGGGTAAGCCCACCAAGCCCATACGTAACACCACCACCAAGTGTAAACCCGCCAAGCCACGAAAATGTACGCCACCACCAGAGTAAGCCCAAGAAGCAGGAAAATGCAACACCACCACCAAGAGTAAACCCACCAAGCCCTAACCATAGCGAGGAGAGTCCTTAGCGCGATAATTCTTGTACAAGGTATTGTGGAACCGAAGATTCTATGTGTGACACTAGTAGTGGCACTTGCATATGCCATCCAGGAATTCCAACGATACCACGACAAAGTGTACCTTTTAGCATCGGTCGGCGATTGTTATGGGGTTGCCAGGATGATGAAACTTGCAAAAGCCATTGGTGCCACAGAGAAGATTCTTATTGTGATGGGGGCCAATGCATCTGCCATCCGTGTGGCCCGAGTTATACCAAAGCGATTGATTAAGATTTTATACTTGTTGCAAGTAAAATAAGTTACCGTCGGAGATAAATTTGACGCATGCATGTCCTATATAGTTTGAGATAAATTGATGTTATTTTTTCGTTATGCCAAATAAAAAACTAGCTAGTTTAGAAGCATGCTCACTACTACAAATGATGAGAATGTTCAAGGTTATTTTTCCACGGTCTTGAAAGGGTGGAGTTTTAGTTTCTCTTATACACGACCATAAGCGTGTAAAAGCTAAAAATAAGAGCCACGTTACCCAGTGTGGATATAAAATAGTATGAGTTACGGGAAAAAGCGTGGATGACGAAATTTTCATATAGAAGCACTAGAAAATACGCAACAAAAAGGGTCGACTTGTTTTTATCGTCTCTCTATCACAAATTCTCACCTTCCCTTCACAATGTTTTAAATTGTAAAATCTCACTTAAACTTTCATCTCAAATCACAAATCAGTTTTTCCCCAAATCTCACTACGATTTAAATTTTAAAATATCACACTACCGTTTCCTCCAAATATGATCCTAATGAGTTGATTCGGTTCATCGCTTGAAACTATAAGCTCCACTATTTATCTGTTTAATTTCATTTACTTCATTAAATTCTTGGCTGTAAGTTCAAATCGAGAGTTAAATCAAATTTTGAACCTAGGGTTTCATTCCAAATCGGTTTCTGGGCGATTCTATAGTTAAATCGGTCCAATTGCAGCAGCTAGGGTTTCAGTTTCAATCGCACCAAAGGTAGAAACTATTAATAAGCGTTATAAGTATAATGTGAATAATGTGTGAAATTGATTGTTTGAATCGAGCTTGCTATATCGAAAAATCGATTGGCAATAGTTTATTGTAATAGAAGTGGTTTCAGCGATAATATGCTTGAGTTATTGATGAATGCGAAATTTTGGAGTGTGTTCGTTGAATGTGACTGTTTTTGGATCAACTTATATGATGGGAGGTGATTTGCACACTTCCATAAATGATTGATACACTCAAAATTTGAGTGAATACCCTTACATGATAAACATAACTAAAAATAATGTGTGGGTATAAATGTCCAAACACTCAAGTTTGGAGTGTCTCAATCATTTATGAGAGTGTCAAATCACCTATATGATTGGGTTAATTCTTATTTTAAGTTTTTGAATAGTATAGTATTAGCTAGTATTGACTGTTTTTGGAGTGTGTTCGTTGAATTTGACTGTTGGAAAATTGCATGTGAACATAGGAGCCACTGTTGTCTCTTTTTTCATTGTGGTTAACAACAATTAGGCCTTAATAAATCTAGTATATGAATGAGTTGGAATATGTGTGCTATAGCCGTTTTTGTCTTTACTTTCGTTACATTTTGGAATTTATTCAAACCGATAAGATTTCAATTCCGATAATTTTAGGCATTGAATCGGAAACTTGATAAGTAAAAGCGATAGATAAAAGTTGGATTAATGCTCCGATTACAAGCAAAACTTTTAGAGATGGAGCTTAAAATTTTATAACTTTTGCTCGTGTTAGAAGTAGAAGAGGATTCATCAAATGTCCGATTACAAGCATCTTGAATCGCATGCGTAGTTTTATTTCTGTTTGTAAATCAGTGTATGTGTTGGTTGATGACTGCGTTAAATGAGTTTATATGTGTTTCTGTAGAATTAGTTACTAATCTGTTTATATGTGTTTCTGTAAATGAGTTTATATGGGTTTTCACTGTATGTGTTGGTTAATCACTGAAGCAGCTCACATCCGTTACTAATATGTAGTTATGCAGTGATAGATTGTTGGTCAGTACTCAGTAGTGTGTTAAGCTTATATACATGTGTTTTCCTCTTGTCATACGTTAACATATCATATATCTTCATTGTTTATATATGCACACATGTTTATGGAATCCATATTACATGTGTCAGCGTCCATGTAGTTTGTCTGAACTCGTTGTAATTTGATCACTCAAAATACAAGTATACGCTCCTGTTCGCATGGAAAGTTTGATCACTCAAATTACAAGTGTACGCGCCTGTTCGGTAGGTCAATTTTCTGTAGGTTCTGTGAGTTTTGTAACCAATACATGTTTCAATGTTGGTTACTAGAAGAAAAAATTCACATTGTCAACTCAATATTGAGTTACTGAAAAATGTGAACAGGTTTACTTATGTTTTCATTCGCTATAGGTCATGAGAAATGTAAGAGATATTTAAGGACCCGCGTTGGAAATCGTTCTTGGACGATTGAAGTCACATGGTGCATTTCCAGAAGTACATGACAACACAAGAACTATCGGAACTGGGCCAACAGTGAAAACAACCTCAAAGATTGGAAAGTCTAATGATACGGACAAAAGTCTGGTAGCAGAGCTGTATCTTTGGTATGATATGGCTGCGATACTTTGTTTTTTCCTATTTGTAAAATAAATATTGAATTTGTTTTATTTTTTTATTTTAAGAGAGGGGTTTCAGACTTTCAGCAAAGGGGCCAAAAGCAGAGTCTATATTGTCTGTTCAAGATATTAACATTCAGTCAAAAGCTTTACTAAATACCAAGGACTCTAACAAGGTATATACAAGATTTACTAAATATCCTTAAAGCTACATTTACAGTATGTTATTAGGTAAAATTTAAAAATATTTCAACTTATTGTAAGTGATCATATTATGCTATCTGCCTGCAAGATGAAAGCAAGTTGATGGAATCGAGATGCGTCAGAGGGCACTTCCAACAATTGTGAAGGAAATAATCGAATTTTTAGATATACTATGATGATAATTTTGTACACTTAAATTTTTTTCGACGTTCTTTGGCAGGGCAACCAAAATTGTAGTTGCAGCCATTACATGTGTTTAATGACGATTTTGTATGTACTTATCTGAGCCTGATTTTTTTATTGGGTTGCTATTAGCAAATAATGTTATTACGCAGGTGGCTACGGCTTTTGCTACGGTTTGCCAGATGTTTTGGTTACTTGATGCTTATGGCTATTGTTTGGTCATCAATTTATAAAAGGTAACAAGCCCACAGGCTTGGCCAAATGAGCCTGGTAATAGGGAATCAAAACAGCGTCGTTCTTCACCACCATAGTAATAGGCGTTTATGTGTGTTTGTTGAATGTGGTAGGTTGGTCTAAAAAGCGATTGGGGCACTTGAGTTGGGCCAAATTAGCCTGCAAACGGGTCAACAAAACGACAATTTATTAAGCGAAACGACAATTTCTTAATGAAAACGACGGCGTTTTAAATGTGATTTAATATATATATTATTGTACCATATGATTAAGGCGATGATGATAATTTTGTACACTTGAATTTTTTCGACGCACGTTCTTTGGCAGGGCAACCAAAATTGAAGATTTAAGCTACTATTTTTTTCATGAATTGGGCATTTGGTAAATAACAGGTTATATTTGTTTAATAACAGGTCAAATGGGTCAATGAATTGGCTAAGAGCCTAAGAGCGTCACGGGTGAAACAAGTAAGGCTCTAACATGCATGATTTTTGAGTTATTATCAAATTGCGACCCTTTTTAAATAGGAAAAAAACTATAAATTCATAAAGTACTTTACAAAAAAACTCACTATGCTCTATCTACTTCACTTATTGTCATAATACATAACCGTTTTCGTTTTATTCGGTTATTTTCGTCCGTTTTATCCATTTTAGTAAATCGTCCATTTTTATCCGTTTTCATTTTAATCTGTCCGGATAAAATCAGATAAAAACGGATAAAAACCGTTTTTATTATCCACGTCAAGACGGTTTTTATTATCCACGTCAAGACGGTTTTTATCCGTTTTTATGTGTTTTTATCCCGAGATATTAAAATGAAAACGGATAAAAATGGACGATTTACGAAAACGGATAAAAACGGACAGAAAATAACCGAATAAAAAGAAAACGGTTATGTATAAATGGATAAATTGGATTATGTTTGCTTTAAAAGGAAAAAGCTATATATTATTACGATGTATTATTATTCACTAATTACACTTTTATTCTTACAAATGGATAAATTGGATTATGTTTGCTTTAAAAGAGGTTTATATAAGTATACTCATAGCCTTGATTTGATGTGGTATGTTTTGGTATGGCTGTCTAACCAGTCAACTTGCCATAGGAAAAAAAATGCTTATACAATATGTGTGATCAAGCTTACTCATATGGAAACCACTCGACATTATTCTTTTACCAATACATCAGAGGTTTATGATTTCATTTAGTTTGATCACTAAACAGAATGTAGGGCCATTAACGCTATATAGTATGATACGTTCACTGCGATTAATCCGATACGTAATTTATTGCAATTATCTTTTGTAGAAATACCTATGTATGACGCTATTTAGCAGCTGTTGGTGTTGTCACCAGCGGTCACAGATTAGTCGTATATATGTTATTTGACTGAATTCTATATATTTTATATTGATGCATGAGGCATAAAGCTGGTGTCAGTGGAAGGTTTGCAATGTTGGATCAAGTATAAGCGCAAAAAAATTACAGGTTTTTTACTTCGCAAGTTAACGAAGACCCCCAAGCGGAGGCACGCCTTCTCGTTCATTATTATAAAACTTCCTTACCCAGCCCTAAAGTATATGGGCTTAAACAAAATGCGCGACTGTGGGCCTAAGCTCGATGCTTTGTATCATAAGCCCACTAATATCATTCTCACTGGGAGTACATAACGTAATACCAATTTCAATATTACTAGTAATAGTTTCTGTAGAACTTGGGGTTTGATACTGCAGTAGTTTTACTTCCATCCAACCGTCGCCTCTCTGCCGTGGAATGGCATTTAGTTCAAGTCTATTTATTGGCTTGTGAATGTTTTGATCAAGCTTTTGTCCAATAATTGGGGTGTCTGGAGGGCTTACTAAATAGATATACTTATTATCAGGACGTCTAATTTCCAATACGGGTAGGTCTTCAGTTGATTTGTAGACAAGGTAACATGCATATGTTGTTTCAGGTGTTAGTGTATCGCATTTGATTTTCTTCTCAATATAAAAACGGCCGTAGGTTATCACAGCCACTTCTCCAAATCTGCAGTAAACATAGAAAATCATGTTAGTTGAATTGGTCAATTCAAAGTCTTAGGGCTGTATTTTCAAGTTTAACTTTTCATGTTAAATGTGAATTGGCCCAAATACTGGAATTTTTTGTCACTCATGTTAGTAAGGGCACCTTCAATGGGAAGCAAATAAACGGCCTTTTTTTTTCTGCAAAAGCTTTGCATTTGAGATGGGTTGAATATAGTTTTTCATTGACTAAGAATTTTAGGAAAACTCAGACTTGAAAGTCAGAATTTGAAAACTTGCTAAAACTCAGACTGCACAAGAGAAATGTTCATAAATATGCATGTTTTACTATCATTTGATAGAACATATATTTTTTAAATAACATGATTCGGGTATGTCTATTGATAGAAACACGTACAACGTCTATGACGTCACTTGTTTTTGCGTATGAGTAACCATATTTTGGGATGAACATCAAGATACCCAAATTTGTAAGTGGCTACAAACTAGTATAAGCTTGGTATTAGCGGATTGAAAATTAAACTAAGTTTGAACCTATTGTTTTACATTTTCTTTATTAAAGGGTGCACTACTCGTGAATGCAAAAGATATAAACTTCTTCTAGAAAATTGGCATGAAAATAGAAAAAGAACCTTGATTCGGGTAAAGACTTAATACGACACCGCAAATTTGCTATTACACCTCTTGCTGAGAACATCAATGATTTCCTTCCATTGTTATCAACAGCATACCCCTATCAATCAATCAATATAGATACATGTAAGTACCAAATGAACACTAAATTTAGGAATGCTTGTGTTTAAGGTTTCAAAATGACAGTAATGTATAGTTCATATTAGATGTACCTTTTGACCTTTGGACTTTTTTAAAAGATTTGAGAAGTCATTCTTCTTCATTGTCCACTGCAGACTATCATTTGACAGGTTGTCGTCCTCTAACACTTGCTCATGTTCAACCTATAAAAAATAAACATATATCAGACCATTTTTTACCCAATCCCCAATTATAAAGTAGCTAAAGCTTGAGTTGTGGCAGCCCATTAAGTGAAACTTATCTGCCATATTGCACACTTGCCACATGGCACCTTTATGTTGTATCAATTATTTTACTATACCAGTTTATTGATTTTACTAAATTGTAAGTTCTTTTAGCAGTTAATTAGAATATAAATACTATCATATCATGCTTGATAATGAGTTTCTATGAATTAGTAGCGAAGACACTCTAAAACTAGTTTAAAACTTAAACATTTTATTGTGTTAGTCATAGATTAAAACTTTACTTTAATATTTGATGTTAATAACATTCTGAAAAAACCGGAAAAAAAAAAAGGTCAACCCAACCTGCCAACACGAACCGAGCCCACTTTTTCAAAAACGACATATCCCAACCCAACTCAACGCGATAAATTGCTACCTCTAATTCAAAATATCTGGTGTTGTTTTGTAAGAAAGTTTCAAGTATGGAAACCATAATTTTTTTTTTTTTTTTAAATAAAGAAAAAAGACCAAGTTGAACTAGTATTTGTCAACTTACTTTTTCTAGGGGCTGAAACAATATGCCTTCAACATTTAAATCGTCATTATGATCTTCAAACACAATTTCAAGATCAAAAGTTCTCCCGTTGCTAGTGAATTGATACAATTCAGCAATAAAAGAGCGGTTATCTTTTGTACTAGTTGCAAAGTACACAATAGAGGTTTCTGTCTCCCCTTCTAATTTGTATCTGAGAGCTACATACTTTTGTTTCATATAGTTTCCGTCCTTGCGAAAAACAATGTTCACTGTGTATCTAATTGATGGAGTCAAGAATTGAGCTATGGTCTGTACTTTAAATCCTTTTTTGTTTGCACGATAACAGCGTGGAAATCTGCATGGAAAAGAAGCGTAGAATGATACATATGAAATAAACTATCATCATAACACATATTAGGTCACATAATCCACGGGTCCAGGATCGTAACCTGGCTCTAATACCACATGTTAGGTCACATAATCTATCATCATAACGCATATAGATGTCGATATATTAGAGAGAGAGAGAGGGTGGATGAAACTTGTGTAAGAAAAAAGAAAATGTTATAACAAGAACCAACCCCCTTCTCATTGTGAGAAGGGGAATTTATAATGCACATAATGTAGTAGGGTTTGCTGCCCATGGGCTTGCTTCATGGGCTAGCCTTGATAATAAACATACAAGCCTGATATAAAATGACTTATTCTATTTTACATATGACCGACACTTTAGAGTGTTTCCCAACATAAACACTGGAGATGAGTTGGTGGACGAGGAGGATAAGTCACCTTGAATAAAGATCGGTATGATAGAAACTGTGACAACCTTCACGTGGAATCAAACAGTGGTCTACGGATAACATTTCACACTGCTCTCCATTTTCATTCAGTGAAAACCACTGCTCATATATTATATAATACAGTTAGGAATTAGTTTTAATGATATTATCTTTCTTAAACTATAACAAATCTAAAAAATCTAAAGTAGTGGCTTACATATAGACATGGCACATTACCGTGTTGTAATTGTTAATGTGGAAACCTTTCGAGAGAAGCACTTTGAGCTCCTCGAGAGATCTATACAACAGAGATTGTGATGCAGCCTTAACTATGTCTTGGCATTCCTTTAACCATTGATCATGCAGTTCCACCTACATATAAAAACACATACAAAAAAAA
Organism: Chrysanthemum makinoi; assembly: GCA_910596185.1. Classification (NCBI taxonomy): domain Eukaryota; kingdom Viridiplantae; phylum Streptophyta; class Magnoliopsida; order Asterales; family Asteraceae; genus Chrysanthemum; species Chrysanthemum makinoi. The sequence continues at coordinate 128,893,461 of OU343225.1, forward strand.
AAAATAGTGATCATGCGGTTATCTTTCATTTCAAATATGCCTGTGGCCGACCTATTATCTAAAAATGCTTCCTCAAATACTAGCTTGAACCTTCAAACAGCAAAGAAAATAACATAAAATATACTTTATCTTCAAGGCGTTGGAACTCGAAGCCTCCTACTTGGAACATGTAAAAGCTCCAAGATCCTTCAAAGTTAATTTCAAAATCTGCAGTTTTGTGGTCGCTTGTAAACTGATATAATGGTACCACAAACCATCCATCTTCTCTCTCGTATGTATCGTAAACCATGCAAAATTTTGCCTCACCATTTAATTGGTAGTGGATGGTCTTACACATATTTATTCCAGTATTTCTAAAGACAAGGTTCACACTGTATGTGATTCGGGGACACAAGAATTGAGCTCTAACCCGTACTTTCAATTCATCTTTATTTTTGTAGTAACAGCGCCCCCCTGGAAATCTGATTGACATAATTAATTAAAAACCACAGAGAAACAAAAGAGATGGGTGTAAGAAGTTGGACAAGTCACCTTGAATCTTTAAAGCTGGATGGATTTTGTAAACGGTCACATTGAATTTGATCCAAACAGGCTTCAATGTATATCTTTTCAAGAAAGATTTCTCCCTTGTCATTTATGGATAGCAACTGCATGTCCATTAATTTGATATCAGCACTTTTGTTAGGATCGATCTATGAATGGTGAGAATACGTTGGTAGTACTTTTAAAGCTAGGAATGAGATATTCAATGATTAATAAATAAGAGAAATATTATATTTTGTATTTACCATTATTAAAACGAATAGAAAAACACAAAACAACGTGGCTTATTACCGTTTTGCCACCGTTAACCGGGAACTCTAAGAATCTCAGAGGAGGGTCCGCAGATTTGAGTATCTCTTTATACTTCTGCTCTGCGGCCTTACACAACCGTTCCTGCTCCGCAGCCTTACGCATCTGATCCTGCTCCGCAGCCTTACGCATCTGTTCCGCCTCATACTCCGCAGCTTTACGGATTTGTTCCTGCTCATGCTCTCTTTGTTCAAGCGCAGCTTTAAGTTTTTCCACAACAACAGACATTGTTGGCCGTTGTTCACGAGTTTTCCGTAAACATTGATATGCAATGTCTACAAATGCTTTGACAGAACTCGGATCCAGTTGGTGCTTGATATCTGGAAAGATGATCTCATCTAGTGTCTTTTGTTCATAGCATTTCTTCCAAAAATGCACGAAAACCTTTAGCTTACCATTACTATATTCATAGCATACTCTCCCACACAGAACTTCGAATAATACTACCCCAAAGAGTACCGCGTCTGACTCTTTGGTTAATTGATACGTGTCCATGTACAGTGGATCACAGTAACCAGGGGTACCTACGGGATTAGTGACAAGAAAGGTGTATGGCTGATTAGCAGGGCTTATTTTCGACAGCCCAAAATCAGCCACCTTAGCATTGAGATTCTCATCGAGTAGAATGTTTGCACTTTTGATATCACAATGAAGCACTCTTTGCTGTGTCCCTTTGGGATCATGAAGGAAGCTTAGTCCCTTCGCAGCACCAAGACAGATCTTCAGTCTTTGCGTCCACGTGAGAGCGGCATCATTTAAAATCCGGTCGAGGCTTCCACGAGATGCGTACTCGTACATAAGGATCATCTCATTCCCTTCATTACAAAATCCTAACAGGGAGATGAGATTATCATGCTTGTAAGAGGAAAGCATCCTGATTTCTTTAAAGAACTCGGGGTCTCCTTGCCCGTGTTTGCGATCTAGGCGTTTGAAAGCAACCTCAACTTTCCCCTTGGGGTGAGACAGTTCTCCTTTAAAAACATTCCCAAATCCGCCACTTCCAATAACTCTGCTATCATGAAAGTTGTTGGTGGCTGATTTGATATCCTCTAGTTGGATTTCAAGATGTTTAAATACCGACAGATACGATGCCATTATTTGTTGATCAAGTAATAATGAGAATTATCAAACTGATGAAAAAAAAGCACCAAAATAGGTGTTTGTAATCTGAAGGATATTAAAGATTGGAGAAGAATTTAAACACTTATCTGTTTCTTTATGAAAGTTATCAAACTAATTACTTGATTTGTTCGCCCACTACCCAATCATGTAACATGTCTTTCAGTTTAAACGATATTACCAAAGTCAGTCGTCTGTTTATTCCGGCGATTATTCCACTTTAACCAGTATTCCAAAGAATCAGATGTTTTAAATTCAAATAATGCCCAAACTTTACCATCTTTCACATGAGTGACATGACCCCGCATAAAAATGTTATATTACAACTGCGATTAAGTAATTTGCAAGTGGATATCAAGTCTTTTACTCTTACTACGAGTACTGCGTGCATAGCAACAGGACATATAGTTATAATTATATTTTGGTTAAGTGTATTGTGCATCGTTTTGTGTAATTAAAATATCACTATAACCATCTACCGCTATATTGCTATGCACGGGCACTCGTCTAATCTTATGATAAATGTAAATGTGCACGCAATATCTTTTGAAATATTATTCTATGAAAAGTTAAACAAACTTTACATTGTAAATGTAAACATAGATTGGATATATGTTCGATTGTAGACAAAAAATGTTGGCAACACCGATATAGTTAATAGTGTTTTGGGGGAACCAACAAATTAACACAAACTATGAGTTTAACTAAAAATCCAACTATAACTCCACCAAGAAAAGATGTAATCACGCAGCCAACAAAATTGTCACAACACCTTGGGTCTCACTCGAGTACTTCTCGTAAATACACGAGTTCCTCTTTTCATCATCTTTGAATCAAATAACAACATACCACGTTTAACAACAAACCATCATCATTCTCATTCGAAGAAGAAAAGCCAGTAGTAGTAGTAGTAGTATTAGCATTATTAGGATTCACTCATAGCCAATCTAAAAAATATAACATAGTTTCATCGTTACGGTTTTGAGAAAAGGAGGCGTACCTTTTTTTAGGATTCAATCGTAGCAACTGTACCAACCTACAAAACATGAATAAATTAGTATGAATACATGGTATAAGTGGTTTACGATGACACGTATAACATGGTATCCAAAACTAAGTTTGTGTTGTTATTGATAACATCAAATAGTCCTAATATTTTAGTGTCAATTTCCCCCTAATATGCTCATCATTTGTATCATTTTACTTGAATATATACTCTTATTCGTTAATATTTCATTTCCAGGTTAATAATGAGCATAAGAACGAAAAGACGCAGAATTGGAAGGTTATTAATGAAAATACACAAAAGTATCTTGACCAAACAAGAGTTACGGCGTAAATCCTTACTCTACTTACGCCGTAACAAGGATTAACACTAGAAGATCAAAGTCAACGTTGATCAAGGTTACGGAGTAACTCCTACACAAGTTAGGCTGTATATATTTCCAAGACTTAAAAGAATTTTGTGTGCTAAAGATGTTACAACGTAACCACTTTCATGGTTACGGCGTAAAGTGGTTAACGAAAGTTCTACGTTATGTAGGGAATTATATTTTGTAAAACAGATTTAAGTTTTGTTTAACTCTGTTTAGTATTAGTTCTGGTAGTATAATAGTTAAGTCGGGTAAGACATAATTAAGTCTGTTAGTATTAATTCTGTTAGTTAAGTCTGCCAGTACTAATGATGTTAAGTCCTGCGAGAACAAAGTTAGTGCGGGTAGATAATCAAGTCTTTTATGTTAAGCAGAGTAGAGAGAAAGTAGGAAAAGATAAGAACGCGTAGAGATATCATTGGAAAAGATATGTTCAAATCTTTTTTGTGTTTTGAAGTCAATTAGGGTTTCCTTGGTGTATAAAAGGATCTCTAATGTATTAGGTTAAGGTATGAGTTGTAAGCCTTAACCATTGATCAAGTAATCAATAGAAAATACAAAGTTAGTATATCATTGTGTTCTTCATACTTATTGTGTTAAGTTTTCGCATTAGCACATTAAGGATTTCTTAAGAGTTCTTCAAATAGTGAATTTGGATTTATTCAAGTTTGCTATAAGTCATACAAAGGCTACTTAGATCCATAACTTTAGACCTACAAGTGGTATCAGAGCCTATAGAAGGACTCTGTTGTTGAAGATACATAAACAAAAACACTCATTCCAAACCAGAAAACATCAAACATATCTGAAAAAGAAACTGAAACGTACTCTGACCAACCCAGTGATGAAGAATCCAACCATGAAGATGGAGCAGACAACTCGCAACCTAAACAACCTCAATTCACAAATACCACAACCATCTCTAACATGAAGCTTCCACCATTGAAGAAAGATGAATATGACATCTGGGATATGTAGATGGAGCATTATCTAGAGTACACTGAGAATGAAGAGTGGAAGGTGATACAAAAACGAAACTCTAAAAAGAGAGTTTCCAAAGGAAAAGATGGCACATACTCGTGTTGCCACATTCTGCTGATGAGATTCTTGTTGTAGATAAGGAGAGAAAGGCCAAGAACATCTTGTTAATGGCACTTCCCAAGGAGCATATCAGATGTTTTCATGGGATGGATGATGCAAAGGAGATCTGGGAGGCATCAAAGTATGATTTGGAAGGAATACTAACTCCAAAAGATGCAAAGGCACGTCTACAAACAACAATTTGAGGCCTTTGCTATTTCCAGTTATGAAGGATTAGAGAAGGGCTATGACATGTTTTAAAAACTATTGTCACAATTGGAGGCCTATGGTGCTGGTGTTTCTGATGAGGATGCAAATCACAAATTCCTCAAGTCTTTGCCACGGGAATGGTCAAGTCCGCATGACCATGAGGACCAAACACGAAATTAACATCATGTCAATTGATGATTTATACAACAACCTAAGAGTTTTTTTAACAAGAAATTAAGAATGTGTCAAAACCATCCTCTTCTAGCTCTAAGAATGTTGCTTTTGTCTCACATGGCAAGAGCAGTACAAACCATATTAAGTCTGGTGGTAGTTATAGTACTTCCTCATTAAGTACTAAAAAGAGGGGCACTTTGGAGTTCTGATGAGGTTATCTTCTCTTTCTTTGCTAGATCATCGAAGAGCGGATTTGCTCAATGAAGATTTGGAACAAATCAATGATGCAGATATTGAGGAGATGGACATAAATTGGCAGATAGCTATGATTGCTATCAGGATGAACATGTTCTTTAAGAGACATGGTAGAAGAGTTCGTTATGATCCAAAGACTCCAGTTGGATTTGATAAAAAGAAGCTTGAGTGCTAAAACTGCCATAAGCACGGTCACTTTGCAAGGGAATGTGAATCTCTGTGACAACCGATAGGAAGAAGAAGGAACCTCCCTATCAAACAAAGGAAGTTGAGAAGCAAGAGAGTCAAAAGGTTGGGTTTCTAACCATGGATGGAGGTGCTATCAATTGGGAGAACATCTTTGAAGGAGTCTACCAATCAATCTGCGTTCATGGCCATTGGCTCAAACATTAACGTATCTCTATGTTCCAAAGTGTGTGTTGATTCATATAACCAAATTAAAACACAAAGTGATGAGTAATTAACTCAGTTGAGAGAACAGGAAGCACAAATTCTAGCTTATACCAATGCAGTCAAAACCTTAGAAGCACAAATTTCAAATCTTCAAAAACAAAATTCATCGCTAAATGAAAAACTAATTTTTCAAGCTAATGATAATTTTGCTAAGGATGAAAAGCTAAGGAAATATAGAAGAATTGGTATGAAAGCTCAACAAGAAAGAGATGAGTTAAAGAAAATAGTTGGGACTTGGGGAAAGTCTTCTAAGAATCTACATAGGCTAATTAATTCTGGCATGAGCTCTAATTGTAAATTGGGATTAGGTCATGAGATTAAATCAGATAGTGAGGTTTTGAGTTATGAGGAAGAGATGAAACCTGGTATATTTGGTAGTTCAGAAGAAGACTATGTTGGTAAACCACTTTATAAAAGATTTGTTAAAAGCGATAATTATAAAGGAGTTCCACCACCACTTAATGAAGACTACACACCTAAACCTGAACAAAAGTTTGATGAGTCTTTACTTGATTATAGCAAATGGAAAAACCACGAAACACTTGCTTCTCAAGACTATTCCATTGAATTCTCCACCTGTCAATCCAATGACAGTGAAGGATCCTTTGAGAAGAGTCCTGGAACCAATGTCTCAGAAGACAAATCCAGTGAGTATTCTACCTGTCAATCTAATGACAGTGAAGGATCCATTAGGAATGTCTCTGAATATTCTATTGAGCTTAAATCTGAACCTATAAAGATTTCTAAACCAGTTTTAAACAGTAAGCCTTATGTACCCAACCAAAACAAGCTGAGAAAATTGTTGTGTCTAAACCAGAAATAGTTTAACCTAGTTGTGTTCAACACGTAAAACTCCTAGGCAACAGATTAAATCTGAGACACTTAAAGTAGACGAAAAGAATTGGAATGGGTTAATGCAAAGAGAGTTTGGGGATGGATACTCTTTCACTAAGAAGAGTTGTTTTGTGTGTGGTAGCCTAAGTCATTTAATAAGAAACTGCGATTATCATGAGAAAAGAATGGCTAAAGAGGCTAAGTTGAGAAAGAAAATGATTGTAAACACTGGTAATGGTATAGTTAGACCAGTGTGGAATAATGAAAATAGAATTAACCATGCTAATTAGTTTGTTTCTAGACCAATACCTGTTAATACTGGTAATTCATTTGTTAATTATGTTAGACCAAAAGTGGGTACTGGTGTACCAATTAATTTTGGTAGGCAAAATATTAATTCTGTTAACATGTCTAGGGTTGATACTGGTCGTGTTAATTTAGGTCAAGCCAAAGTTAATTACGTTATATGAATGTTAAATTCAAACAACCAGAACCTACCAGTACTTCACCCAGTCCCAAGTTTACAAAAACACAAGTGAATCGATTCAACCAAAGACTTTATTATGGTTCCCATTCACCTGTAAGGAGACCCATAGTTCATAATGCAGATCAAATGTTTAAATCTTATGCTGCAAAGGGTAATTAGGGGACTGATGTTAAGCCCTCAGCAGGTTATACCTGGAGACAGACCAAACCACACTCCAAGAGTAATAGTCGACCATCTTCAACTTATGCTTTGAATTCTCAAGGTCCACAAGGCAGACCCAAGCCTGTACAGGCCTGGGTCCCCAAGAGAAACTAAATTCTCTTTTTAATGTGAAGGAACATCCACACCAGAAGCTAGGAGGTAGAGGAATTGTTGATAGTGGATACTTTGGGCATATGACTGGTAACAAGGATCACCTGGAGGAGTTTGAGGAATTCCAAGGAGAGTAAGCCCACCAAGCCCGAAATATGTAACACCACCACCGAGAGTAAGCCCGCCAAACCTGAAATATGCACCACCACCACCAAAAGTAACCCCGCCAAGTCCGGCATATGTAACACCCCACCAAGAGTAAGCCCACCAAGCCCAAACTGCGCAACACCACCACCAAGTGTAAGCCCACCAAGCCAAAAATATGTAACACCACCACCGAGAGTAAGCCCGCCAAACCCGAAATATGCACCACCACCGCAAAGAGTAACCCCGCCAAGTCCGGCATATGTAACACCCCCACCAAGAGTAAACCCACCAACGCCGGCCTATATCACACCACCACCAAGCGTAAGCCCACTAACACCTGCCTATATCACACCACCACCAAGCGTAAGCCCACCAACACCTGCCTATATCACACCACCACCGAGTGTAAGCCCCCCAAGCCCAAACCATTACGAGGAAAGTCCACCAACACCTGATAATTATTATTGTACTAGGTTTTGTGGAACAGAATATTCTATGTGTGACACTAGTAGCGGCACTTGCATATGCCACCCAGGAATTCCAGCTATACCACGACAAAGTGTACCTTCTAGCATCGGCCGACGACTGTTATGGGGATGTCAGGATGACGAAATGTGCAAAAACTATTGGTGTCATAGGGAAGATTCTTATTGTGACGGGGGTCAATGCGTCTGCCATCCTTGTGGCCCGAGTTATTCCAAAAATAATTGATCAAGATTTTATACTTGTCAGAAGCAAAATAAGTTTTAGTTTGAGATAAACTATTGTATGCCGTTTATAGTTTGAGATTCATTGATGTTATTTAATACTTGCGAGAAATAAAAACCATGTTAGAAGCATTATATTGATTATTCATTCTCAAGTGTGCACGCTACGTTGCTCATTCTTTCATTTCTGCTCATACAATACTAAGTCAACAGATTTAACTGTCGATCGTTACAAATAGACTCCAATGTGTTTTTTATTATTTCTTTTCGAATGTAGTAATGTAAAGTTGCATAGATCTCTTGCTAAGGGAAGAATTTTTAACAAGCAAAAGCTAGCAATGATTTTTTTATTTAGTTTAAAATTGATCTTGCGAAGTATGGTCTACAGATCAACAAAGGTTGGTTTATCATATATGCATATAAACTCTGCAAGGCAACAATACTTAGAAGTGTTTGAGATTCTTCACAACATATATAGTGATGCAAATTAGTTAAGCATGATCTATAATTCAAATTAGTTAATGCAATAACTCCACGTCAGATTCTTTATGTTATATATGTTTTCTTCCCCCAATTAAAAGCTATTTTATCAAGACTTATAACACTTTAAACTCCCAAATTACACAAGGTAAAACCAACAAAATTTGATGGGTATTGTGGTATTTTATTGGGTCCATTACCGATAAGTGAACATTTGAGAAAGTTGACTGTTATTAGATGGTTGTAACCTTACACGTAATTAACTAAGATTTTCTTCTTCTTTTTTTTCCTAAAAAAACATTCACGTAATCAATTTAACCAGTGTAGTTGGTTGCGGTCACAACATGTATGCAAAAGTATGATATTGAGTTAAAATTTGAAAGTTTGATGAATATTGTGGTATTATATTGAGTGTACAACATGATAAGTGAACATTTCATAATGAACTTCAATAAACTAACAAGGATATGCAGTTATTTCCAAAATATTAATTCATCCGGTCAAGAAACTTGACCAAATTTTGAGTAACATTCACATTTATAACTCATTAGTTAAACCCAATATAACATCAAACAAAACACGTTTGGTTAATGATGCGTTTCATTTTCATTGCAAAGAGTGCATTAAAAATGTTCGTGTTAATTTGCTTATAAATATGAACAATGTGAACTTATTTATTTACACTAAGCAAAATCTAAAAATAATTAAAATTTCCTATGGCGTATTTTTCTTTCAGAATTGCTCTCTTGACCATCTTCCTTTTTGCACCAGGCATGCAACTTTACTATATTTTTTTAAGTCATTCTCTTTAGTTTTTTCTTATACTGATGTGTAGACAAATGTGTTTTAGATTTAATTGTTAGGTTCATTGTATTATAACACTTGCAAAATGAAAACATATTTACACACTTACAATTAATAAGTGCGAAAAGAACTCATCATTTTAAAACGTTTGTATAATTATGAACCATTTTTGTTATAGTATTTGATCATGGTGAGTATATGTTTTGGCAGCATGGTCAACATATGTAACACCACCACCAAGAGTAAGTCCGCCAAGCCAGAAATATATAACACCACCACCGAGAGTAAGCCCGCCAATCCCAAAATATGTAAAGCCTCCACCCTCGGGAGTAAGCCCATCAAGCCCAAAATGTGTAACACCACCACCAAAGGTAAGCCCGCCAAGCCCGACATATGTGACACCACCACCAAGGGTAAGCCCGCCATGTCCGGAAAATGTAACACCGCCACCAAAGGTAACCCCACCAAGCCCGGAAAACGTATCACCACCACCAAGAGTAAACCCACCAAGCCCATATATAATACCACCACCAAGAGTAAACCCACCAAGCCCCGAAAATGCAACACCGCCACCAAGGGTAAGCCCACCAAGCCCATACGTAACACCACCACCAACTGTAAACCCACCAAGCCCTGAAAATGTAACACCGCCACCAAGGGTAAGCCCACCAAGCCCATACGTAACACCACCACCAAGTGTAAACCCGCCAAGCCCTGAAAATGTAACGCCACCACCAAGAGTAAGCCCAAGAAGCCCGGAAAATGCAACACCACCACCAAGAGTAAACCCACCAAGCCCTAACCATAGCGAGGAGAGTCCGCCAACGCCTGATAATTACTGTACAAGGTATTGTGGAACCGAAGATTCTATGTGTGACACTAGTAGTGGCACTTGCATATGCCATCCAGGAATTCCAACGATACCACGACAAAGTGTACCTTTTAGCATCAGTCGACGATTGTTATGGGGTTGCCAGGATGATGAAACTTGCAAAAGCCATTGGTGCCACAGAGAAGATTCTTATTGTGATGGGGGCCAATGCATCTGCCATCCGTGTGGCCCGAGTTATACCAAAACTGATTGATTAAGATTTTATACTTGTTGCAAGTAAAATAAGTTACCGTCGGAGATAAATTTGACGCATGCATGTCCTATATAGTTTGAGATAAATTGATGTTATTTTTTCGTTATGCCAAATAAAAAACTAGCTAGTTTAGAAGCATGCTCACTACTACAAATGATGAGAATGTTCAAGGTTATTTTTCCACGGTCTTGAAAGGGTGGAGTTTTAGTTTCTCTTATACACGACCATAAGCGTGTAAAAGCTAAAAATAAGAGCCACGTTACCCAGTGTGGATATAAAATAGTATGAGTTACGGGAAAAAGCGTGGATGACGAAATTTTCATATAGAAGCACTAGAAAATACGCAACAAAAAGGGTCGACTTGTTTTTTATACGTCTCCTCTATCACAAATTCTCACCTTCCCTTCACAATGTTTTAAATTGTAAAATCTCACTTAAACTTTCATCTCAAATCACAAATCAGTTTTTCCCCAAATCTCACTACAGTTTAAATTTTAAAATATCACACTACCGTTTCCTCCAAATATGATCCTAATGAGTTCAGTTCGGTTCATCTGCTTGAAACTATAAGCTCCACTATTTATCTGTTTTAATTTCATTTACTTCACTGTTAAATTCTTGAAACTGTAAGTTCAAATCAGTAGTTAAATCAAATTTTTGAACCTAGGGTTTCAGTTCCAAATCGGTTGCGGAGCGATTCTGTAGTTAAATCGGTCCAATTGCAGCAGCTAGGGTTTCAGTTTCAATCGCACCAAAGGTAGAAACTATTAATAAGCGTTATAAGTATAATGTGAATAATCTGTGAAATTGATTGTTTGAATCGAGCTTGCTATATCGAAAAATCGATTGGCAATAGTTTATTGTAATAGAAGTGGTTTCAGCGATAATATGCTTGAGTTATTGATGAATGCGAAATTTTGGAGTGTGTTCGTTGAATGTGACTGTTTTTGGATCAACTTATATGATGGGAGGTGATTTGCACACTTCCATAAATGATTGATACACTCAAAATTTGAGTGAATACCCTTACATGATAAACATAACTAAAAATAATGTGTGGGTATAAATGTCCAAACACTCAAGTTTGGAGTGTCTCAATCATTTATGAGAGTGTACAAATCACCTCCCTTATATGATTGGGTTAATTCTTATTTTAAGTTTTTGAATAGTATAGTATTAGCTAGTATTGACTGTTTTTGGAGTGTGTTCGTTGAATTTGACTGTTGGAAAATTGCATGTGAACATAGGAGCCACTGTTGTCTCTTTTTTCATTGTGGTTAACAACAATTAGGCCTTAATAAATCTAGTATATGAATGAGTTGGAATATGTGTGCTATAGCCGTTTTTTGTCTTTACTCGTTACATTTTTGGAATTTATTCAAACCGATAAGATTTCAATTCCGATAATTTTAGGCATTGAATCGGAAACTTGATAAGTAAAAGCGATAGATAAAAGTTGGATTAATGCTCCGATTACAAGCAAAACTTTTAGAGATGGAGCTTAAAATTTTATAACTTTTGCTCGTGTTAGAAGTAGAAGAGGATTCATCAAATGTCCGATTACAAGCATCTTGAATCGCATGCGTAGTTTTATTTCTGTTTGTAAATCAGTGTATGTGTTGGTTGATGACTGCGTTAAATGAGTTTATATGTGTTTCTGTAGAATTAGTTACTAATCTGTTTATATGTGTTTCTGTAAATGAGTTTATATGGGTTTTCACTGTATGTGTTGGTTAATCACTGAAGCAGCTCACATCCGTTACTAATATGTAGTTATGCAGTGATAGATTGTTGGTCAGTACTCAGTAGTGTGTTAAGCTTATATACATGTGTTTTCCTCTTGTCATACGTTAACATATCATATATCTTCATTGTTTATATATGCACACATGTTTATGGAATCCATATTACATGTGTCAGCGTCCATGTAGTTTGTCTGAACTCGTTGTAATTTGATCACTCAAAATACAAGTATACGCTCCTGTTCGCATGGAAAGTTTGATCACTCAAATTACAAGTGTACGCGCCTGTTCGGTAGGTCAATTTTCTGTAGGTTCTGTGAGTTTTGTAACCAATACATGTTTCAATGTTGGTTACTAGAAGAAAAAATTCACATTGTCAACTCAATATTGAGTTACTGAAAAATGTGAACAGGTTTACTTATGTTTTCATTCGCTATAGGTCATGAGAAATGTAAGAGATATTTAAGGACCCGCGTTGGAAATCGTTCTTGGACGATTGAAGTCACATGGTGCATTTCCAGAAGTACATGACAACACAAGAACTATCGGAACTGGGCCAACAGTGAAAACAACCTCAAAGATTGGAAAGTCTAATGATACGGACAAAAGTCTGGTAGCAGAGCTGTATCTTTGGTATGATATGGCTGCGATACTTTGTTTTTTCCTATTTGTAAAATAAATATTGAATTTGTTTTATTTTTTTATTTTAAGAGAGGGGTTTCAGACTTTCAGCAAAGGGGCCAAAAGCAGAGTCTATATTGTCTGTTCAAGATATTAACATTCAGTCAAAAGCTTTACTAAATACCAAGGACTCTAACAAGGTATATACAAGATTTACTAAATATCCTTAAAGCTACATTTACATTATGTTATTAGGTAAAATTTAAAAAGATTTCAACTTATTGTAAGTGATCATATTATGCTATCTGCTTGCAGGATGAAAGCAAGTTGATGGAATCGAGATGCTTCAGAGGGCACTTCCAACAACTGTGAAGGAAATAATCGAAGTTTTAGATATAATATGATGATAATTTTGTACACTTAAATTTTTTCGACGCACGTTCTTTGGCAGGGCAACCAAAATTGTAGTTGCAGCCATTACATGTGTTTAATGACGATTTTGTATGTACTTATCTGAGCCTGATTTTTTTATTGGGTTGCTATTAGCAAATAATGTTATTACGCAGGTGGCTACGGCTTTTGCTACGGTTTGCCAGATGTTTTGGTTACTTGATGCTTATGGCTATTGTTTGGTCATGAATTTATAAAAAGGTAACAAGCCCACAGGCTTGGCCAAATGAGCCTGGTAATAGGGAATCAAAACAGTGTCGTTCTTCACCACCATAGTAATAGGCGTTTATGTGTGTTTGTTGAATGTGGTAGGTTGGTCTAAAAAGCGATTGGGGCACTTGAGTTGGGCCAAATTAGCCTGCAAACGGGTCAACAAAACGACAATTTATTAAGCGAAACGACAATTTCTTAATGAAAACGACGGCGTTTTAAATGTGATTTAATATATATATTATTGTACCATATGATTAAGGCGATGATGATAATTTTGTACACTTGAATTTTTCGACGACGTTCTTTGGCAGGGCAACCAAAATTGAAGATTTAAGCTACTATTTTTTTCATGAATTGGGCATTTGGTAAGTAACAGGTTATATTTGTTTAATAACAGGTCAAATGGGTCAATGAATTGGCTAAGAGCCTAAGAGCGTCACGGGTGAAACAGGTAAGGCTCTAACATGCATGATTTTTGAGTTATTATCAAATTGCGACCCTTTTTAAATAGGAAAAAAACTATAAATTCATAAAGTACTTTACAAAAAAACTCACTATGCTCTATCTACTTCACTTATTGTCATAATACATAACCGTTTTCATTTTATTCGGTTATTTTCTGTCCGTTTTTATCCATTTTCGTTAATCGTCCATTTTTATCCGTTTTCATTTTAATCTGTCCGGATAAAATCAGATAAAAACGGATAAAAACCGTTTTTATTATCCACTTCAAGACGGTTTTTATTATCCACGTCAAGACGGTTTTTATCCGTTTTTATGTGTTTTTATCCCGAGATATTAAAATGAAAACGGATAAAAATGGACGATTTCAACGGATAAAACGGACGAGAAAATAACCGAATAAAAAGAAAACGGTTATGTATAAATGGATAAATTGGATTATGTTTGCTTTAAAAGGAAAAAGCTATATATTATTACGATGTATTATTATTCACTAATTACACTTTTATTCTTACAAATGGATAAATTGGATTATGTTTGCTTTAAAAGAGGTTTATATAAGTATACTCATAGCCTTGATTTGATGTGGTATGTTTTGGTATGGCTGTCTAACCAGTCAACTTGCCATAGGAAAAAAAATGCTTATACAATATGTGTGATCAAGCTTACTCATATGGAAACCACTCGACATTATTCTTTTACCAATACATCAGAGGTTTATGATTTCATTTAGTTTGATCACTAAACAGAATGTAGGGCCATTAACGCTATATAGTATGATACGTTCACTGCGATTAATCCGATACGTAATTTATTGCAATTATCTTTTGTAGAAATACCTATGTATGACGCTATTTAGCAGCTGTTGGTGTTGTCACCAGCGGTCACAGATTAGTCGTATATATGTTATTTGACTGAATTCTATATATTTTATATTGATGCATGAGGCATAAAGCTGGTGTCAGTGGAAGGTTTGCAATGTTGGATCAAGTATAAGCGCAAAAAAATTACAGGTTTTTACTTAAGTTAACGAAGACCCCCTGCAACGCGCGGAGCGCCCTCTCGTTCATTATTATAAAACTTCCTTACCCAGCCCTAAAGTATATGGGCTTAAACAAAATGCGCGACTGTGGGCCTAAGCTCGATGCTTTGTATCATAAGCCCACTAATATCATTCTCACTGGGAGTACATAACGTAATACCAATTTCAATATTACTAGTAATAGTTTCCGTAGAACTTGGGGTTTGATACTGCAGTAGTTTTACTTCCATCCAACCATCGCTCCTCTGTCGTGGAATTGCAATTAATTCAGATTTCTTTAATGGGCTGTGATTGTTTTGATCAAGCTTTTGTCCAATAATTGGGGTTTCTGGAGGGCTTACTAAATAGATATACTTATTATCAGGACGTCTAATTTCCAATACGGGTAGGTCTTCAGTTGATTTGTAGACAAGGTAACATGCATATGTTGTTTCAGGTGTTAGTGTATCGCATTTGATTTTCTTCTCAATATAAAAACGGCCGTAGGTTATCACAGCCACTTCTCCAAATCTGCAGTAAACATAGAAAATCATGTTAGTTGAATTGGTCAATTCAAAGTCTTAGGGCTGTATTTTCAAGTTTAACTTTTCATGTTAAATGTGAATTGGCCCAAATACTGGAATTTTTTGTCACTCATGTTAGTAAGGGCACCTTCAATGGGAAGCAAATAAACGGCCTTTTTTTTTCTGCAAAAGCTTTGCATTTGAGATGGGTTGAATATAGTTTTTCATTGACTAAGAATTTTAGGAAAACTCAGACTTGAAAGTCAGAATTTGAAAACTTGCTAAAACTCAGACTGCACAAGAGAAATGTTCATAAATATGCATGTTTTACTATCATTTGATAGAACACATTTTTTTAACTAACATGATTCGGGTATGTCTATTGATAGAAACACGTACAACGTCTATGACGTCACTTGTTTTTGCGTATGAGTAACCATATTTTGGGATGAACATCAAGATACCCAAATTTGTAAGTGGCTACAAACTAGTATAAGCTTGGTATTAGCGGATTGAAAATTAAACTAAGTTTGAACCTATTGTTTTACATTTTCTTTATTAAAGGGTGCACTACTCGTGAATGCAAAAGATATAAACTTCTTCTAGAAAATTGGCATGAAAATAGAAAAAGAACCTTGATTCGGGTAAAGACTTAATACGACACATAAATTTGCTATTACCCTCTTGCTGAGAACATCAATGATTTCCTTCCATTGTTATCAACAGCATACCCCTATCAATCAATCAATATAGATACATGTAAGTACCAAATGAACACTAAATTTAGGAATGCTTGTGTTTAAGGTTTCAAAATGACAGTAATGTATAGTTCATATTAGATGTACCTTTTGACCTTTGGACTTTTTTAAAAGATTTGAGAAGTCATTCTTCTTCATTGTCCACTGCAGACTATCATTTGACAGGTTCTCGTCCTCTAACACTTGCTCATGTTCAACCTATAAAAAATAAACATATATCAGACCATTTTTTACCCAATCCCCAATTATAAAGTAGCTAAAGCTTGAGTTGTGGCAGCCCATTAAGTGAAACTTATCTGCCATATTGCACACTTGCCACATGGCACCTTTATGTTGTATCAATTATTTTACTATACCAGTTTATTGATTTTACTAAATTGTAAGTTCTTTTAGCAGTTAATTAGAATATAAATACTATCATATCATGCTTGATAATGAGTTTCTTTGAATTAGTAGCGAAGACACTCTAAAACTAGTTTAAAACTTAAACATTTTATTGTGTTAGTCATAGATTAAAACTTTACTTTAATATTTGATGTTAATAACATTCTGAAAAAACCGGAAAAAAAAAGGTCAACCCAACCTGCCAACACGAACCGAGCCCACTTTTTCAAAAACGACATATCCCAACCCAACTCAACGCGATAAATTGCTACCTCTAATTCAAAATATCTGGTGTTGTTTTGTAAGAAAGTTTCAAGTATGGAAACCATAATTTTTTTTTTTTTTTTTTTAAATAAAGAAAAAAGACCAAGTTGAACTAGTATTTGTCAACTTACTTTTTCTAGGGGCTGAAACAATATGCCTTCAACATTTAAATCGTCATTATGATCTTCAAACACAATTTCAAGATCAAAAGTTCTCCCGTTGCTAGTGAATTGATACAATTCAGCAATAAAAGAGCGGTTATCTTTTGTACTAGTTGCAAAGTACACAATAGAGGTTTGTGTCTCCCCTTCTAATTTGTATCTGAGAGCTACATACTTTTGTTTCATATAGTTTCCGTCCTTGCGAAAAACAATGTTCACTGTGTATCTAATTGATGGAGTCAAGAATTGAGCTATGGTCTGTACTTTAAATCCTTTTTTGTTTGCACGATAACAGCGTGGAAATCTGCATGGAAAAGAAGCGTAGAATGATACATATGAAATAAACTATCATCATAACACATATTAGGTCACATAATCCACGGGTCCAGGATCGTAACCTGGCTCTAATACCACATGTTAGGTCACATAATCTATCATCATAACGCATATAGATGTCGATATATTAGAGAGAGAAAGAGAGAGAGAGGGTGGATGAAACTTGTGTAAGAAAAAAGAAAATGTTATAACAAGAACCAACCCCCTTCTCATTGTGAGAAGGGGAATTTATAATGCACATAATGTAGTAGGGTTTGCTGCCCATGGGCTTGCTTCATGGGCTAGCCTTGATAATAAACCTACAAGCCTGATATAAAATGACTTATTCTATTTTACATATGACCGACACTTTAGAGTGTTTCCCAACATAAACACTGGAGATGAGTTGGTGGACGAGGAGGATAAGTCACCTTGAATAAAGATCGGTATGATAGAAACTGTGACAACCTTCACGTGGAATCAAACAGTGGTCTACGGATAACATTTCACACTGCTCTCCATTTTCATTCAGTGAAAACCACTGCTCATATATTATATAATACAGTTAGGAATTAGTTTTAATGATATTATCTTTCTTAAACTATAACAAATCTAAAAAATCTAAAGTAGTGGCTTACATATAGACATGGCACATTACCGTGTTGTAATTGTTAATGTGGAAACCTTTCGAGAGAAGCACTTTGAGCTCCTCGAGAGATCTATACAACAGAGATTGTGATGCAGCCTTAACTATGTCTTGGCATTCCTTTAACCATTGATCATGCAGTTCCACCTACATATAAAAACACATACAAAAAAAAAAAAAGTGATCATGCGGTTATCTTTCATTTCAAATATGCCTGTGGCCGACCTATTATCTAAAAATGCTTCCTCAAATACTAGCTTGAACCTTCAAACAGCAAAGAAAATAACATAAAATATACTTTATCTTCAAGGCGTTGGAACTCGAAGCCTCCTACTTGGAACATGTAAAAGCTCCAAGATCCTTCAAAGTTAATTTCAAAATCTGCAGTTTTGTGGTCGCTTGTAAACTGATATAATGGTACCACAAACCATCCATCTTCTCTCTCGTATGTATCGTAAACCATGCAAAATTTTGCCTCACCATTTAATTGGTAGTGGATGGTCTTACACATATTTATTCCAGTATTTCTAAAGACAAGGTTCACACTGTATGTGATTCGGGGACACAAGAATTGAGCTCTAACCCGTACTTTCAATTCATCTTTATTTTTGTAGTAACAGCGCCCCCCTGGAAATCTGATTGACATAATTAATTAAAAACCACAGAGAAACAAAAGAGATGGGTGTAAGAAGTTGGACAAGTCACCTTGAATCTTTAAAGCTGGATGGATTTTGTAAACGGTCACATTGAATTTGATCCAAACAGGCTTCAATGTATATCTTTTCAAGAAAGATTTCTCCCTTGTCATTTATGGATAGCAACTGCATGTCTATTAATTTGATATCAGCACTTTTGTTAGGATCGATCTATGAATGGTGAGAATACGTTGGTAGTACTTTTAAAGCTAGGAATGAGATATTCAATGATTAATAAATAAGAGAAATATTATATTTTGTATTTACCATTATTAAAACGAATAGAAAAACACAAAACAACGTGGCTTATTACCGTTTTGCCACCGTTAACCGGGAACTCTAAGAATCTCAGAGGAGGGTCCGCAGATTTGAGTATCTCTTTATACTTCTGCTCTGCGGCCTTACACAACCGTTCCTGCTCCGCAGCCTTACGCATCTGATCCTGCTCCGCAGCCTTACGCATCTGTTCCGCCTCATACTCCGCAGCTTTACGGATTTGTTCCTGCTCATGCTCTCTTTGTTCAAGCGCAGCTTTAAGTTTTTCCACAACAACAGACATTGTTGGCCGTTGTTCACGAGTTTTCCGTAAACATTGATATGCAATGTCTACAAATGCTTTGACAGAACTCGGATCCAGTTGGTGCTTGATATCTGGAAAGATGATCTCATCTAGTGTCTTTTGTTCATAGCATTTCTTCCAAAAATGCACGAAAACCTTTAGCTTACCATTACTATATTCATAGCATACTCTCCCACACAGAACTTCGAATAATACTACCCCAAAAGAGTACACGTCTGACTCTTTGGTTAATTGATACGTGTCCATGTACAATGGATCACAGTAACCAGGGGTACCTACAGGATTAGTGACAAGAAAGGTGTATGACTGATTAGCAGGGCTTATTTTCGACAGCCCAAAATCAGCCACCTTAGCACTGAGATTCTCATCGAGTAGAATGTTTGCACTTTTGATATCACGATGGAGGACTCTTTGCTGTGTCCCTTTGGGATCATGAAGGAAGCTTAGTCCCTTCGCAGCACCAAGACAGATCTTCAGTCTTTGCGTCCACGTGAGAGCGGCATCATTTAAAATCCGGTCGAGGCTTCCACGAGATGCGTACTCGTACATAAGGATCATCTCATTCCCTTCATTACAAAATCCTAACAGGGAGATGAGATTATCATGCTTGTAAGAGGAAAGCATCCTGATTTCTTTAAAGAACTCGGGGTCTCCTTGCCCGTGTTTGCGATCTAGGCGTTTGAAAGCAACCTCAACTTTCCCCTTGGGGTGAGACAGTTCTCCTTTAAAAACATTCCCAAATCCGCCACTTCCAATAACTCTGCTATCATGAAAGTTGTTGGTGGCTGATTTGATATCCGCTAGTTGGATTTCAAGATGTTTAAATACCGACAGATACGATGCCATTATTTGTTGATCAAGTAATAATGAGAATTATCAAACTGTTGAAAAAAGCACCAAAATAGGTGTTTGTAATCTGAAGGATATTAAAGATTGGAGAAGAATTTAAACACTTATCTGTTTCTTTATGAAAGTTATCAAACTAATTACTTGATTTGTTCGCCCACTACCCAATCATGTAACATGTCTTTCAGTTTAAACGATATTACCAAAGTCAGTCGTCTGTTTATTCCGGCGATTATTCCACTTTAACCAGTATTCCAAAGAATCAGATGTTTTAAATTCAAATAATGCCCAAACTTTACCATCTTTCACATGAGTGACATGACCCCGCATAAAAATGTTATATTACAACTGCGATTAAGTAATTTGCAAGTGGATATCAAGTCTTTTACTCTTACTAAACGAGTACTCGTGCATAGCAACAGGACATATAGTTATAATTATGTTTTGGTTAAGTGTATTGTGCATCGTTTTGTGTAATTAAAATATCACTATAACCATCTACCGCTATATTGCTATGCACGGGCACTCGTCTAATCTTATGATAAATGTAAATGTGCACGCAATATCTTTTGAAATATTATTCTATGAAAAGTTAAACAAACTTTACATTGTAAATGTAAACATAGATTCGATATATGTACCGATTGTAGACAAAAAAAATGTTGGCAACACCGATATAGTTAATAGTGTTTTGGGGGAACCAACAAATTAACACAAACTATGAGTTTAACTAAAAATCCAACTATAACTCCACCAAGAAAAGATGTAATCACGCAGCCAACAAAATTGTCACAACACCTTGGGTCTCACTCGAGTACTTCTCGTAAATACACGAGTTCCTCTTTTCATCATCTTTGAATCAAATAACAACATACCACGTTTAACAACAAACCATCATCATTCTCATTCGAAGAAGAAGAGCCAGTAGTAGTAGTAGTAGTAGTATTAGCATTATTAGGATTCACTCATAGCCAATCTAAAAAATATAACACAGTTTCATCGTTAGGGTTTTGAGAAAAGGAGGCGTACCTTTTTTTAGGATTCAATCGTAGCGACTGTACCAACCTACAAAACATGAATAAATTAGTATGAATACATGGTATAAGTGGTTTACGATGACACGTATAACATGGTATCCAAAACTAAGTTTGTGTTGTTATTGATAACATCAAATAGTCCTAATATTTTAGTGTCAATTTCCCTAATATGCTCATCATTTGTATCATTTTACTTGAATATATACTCTTATTCGTTAATATTTCATTTCCAGGTTAATAATGAGCATAAGAACGAAAAGACGCAGAATTGGAAGGTTATTAATGAAAATACACAAAAGTATGCTGACCAAACAAGAGTTAC
The DNA here is from genome assembly GCA_910596185.1 of Chrysanthemum makinoi. Taxonomy (NCBI): domain Eukaryota; kingdom Viridiplantae; phylum Streptophyta; class Magnoliopsida; order Asterales; family Asteraceae; genus Chrysanthemum; species Chrysanthemum makinoi. The sequence continues at coordinate 128,914,874 of OU343225.1, forward strand.
GGCGTAAATCCTTACTCTACTTACGCCGTAACAAGGATTAACACTAGAAGATCAAAGTCAACGTTGATCAAGGTTACGGAGTAACTCCTACACAAGTTAGGCTGTATATATTTCCAAGACTTAAAAGAATTTTGTGTGCTAAAGATGTTACAACGTAACCACTTTCATGGTTACGGCGTAAAGTGGTTAACGAAAGTTCTACGTTAAATAGCGTAGGGAATTATATTTTGTAAAACAGATTTAAGATTGTTTAACTCTGTTTAGTATTAGTTCTGGTAGTATAATAGTTAAGTCGGGTAAGACAGAATTAAGTCTATTAGTATTAATTCTGTTAGTTAAGTCTGACAGTACTAATGATGTTAAGTCTGGCAGAACAAAGTTAGTATGGGTAGATAATCAAGTCTGTTTATGTTAAACAGAGTAGAGAGAAAGTAGGAAAAGATAAGAACGCGTAGAGATATCCTTGGAAAAGATATGTTCAAATTTTTTTTGTGTTTTGAAGTCAATTAGGGTTTCCTTGGTGTATAAAAGGATCTCTAATGTATTAGGTTAAGGTATGAGTTGTAAGCCTTAACCATTGATCAAGTAATCAATAGAAAATACAAAGTTAGTATATCATTGTGTTCTTCATACTTATTGTGTTAAGTTTTCGCATTAGCACATTAAGGATTTCTTAAGAGTTCTTCAAATAGTGAATTTGGATTTATTCAAGTTTGCTATAAGTCATACAAAGGCTACTTAGATCCATAACGTTAGACCTACAAGTGGTATCAGAGCCTATAGAAGGACTCTGTTGTTGAAGATACATAAACAAAAACACTCATTCCAAACCAGAAAACATCAAACATATCGAAAAAGAAAGCTGAAGCGTACTCGACCAACCCGGTGATGAAGAATCCAACCATGAAGATGGAGCAGACAACTCGCAACCTAAACAACCTCAATTCACAAATACCACAACCATCTCTAACATGAAGCTTCCACCATTGAAGAAAGATGAATATGACATCTGGGATATGTAGATGGAGCATTATCTAGAGTACACTGAGAATGAAGAGTGGAAGGTGATACAAAACGAAACTCTAAAAGAGAGTTTCCAAAGGAAAAGATGGCACATACTCGTGTTGCCACATTCTGTGATGAGATTCTTGTTGTAGATAAGGAGAGAAAGGCCAAGAACATCTTGTTAATGGCACTTCCCAAGGAGCATATAAGACGTTTTCATAGGATGGATGATGCAAAGGAGATCTGGGAGGCATCAAAGTAAGATTTGGAATGAATGCTAACTCCAAAAAGATGCAAAAGGCCTGTCTAAAAACAACAATTTGAGGCCTTTGCTATTTCCAGTTCTGAAGGATTAGAGAAGGGCTATGACATGTTTTAAAAACTATTGTCACAATTGGAGGCCTATGGTGCTGGTGTTTCTGATGAGGATGCAAATCACAAATTCCTCAAGTCTTTGCCACAGGAATGGTCAAGTCTGGCATGACCATGAGGACCAAACCTGAAATTAACATCATGTCAATTGATGATTTATACAACAACCTAAGAGTTTTTTTAACAAGAAATTAAGAATGTGTCAAAACCATCCTCTTCTAGCTCTAAGAATGTTGCTTTTGTCTCACATGGCAAGAGCAGTACAAACCATATTAAGTCTGGTGGTAGTTATAGTACTTCCTCATTAAGTACTAAAAAAAGAGGGGCACCTGCTGGAGTTGCTGATGAGGTTATCTTCTCTTTCTTTGCTAGATCATCAGAAGAGACGGATTTGCTCAATGAAGATTTGGAACAAATCAATGATGCAGATATTGAGGAGATGGACATAAATTGGCAGATAGCTATGATTGCTATCAGGATGAACATGTTCTTTAAGAGACATGGTAGAAGAGTTCGTTATGATCCAAAGACTCCAGTTGGATTTGATGAAAAGAAGCTTGAGTGCTAAAACTGCCATAAGCCTGGTCACTTTGCAAGGGAATGTGAATCTCCTGTGACAACTGATAGGAAGAAGAAGGAACCTCCCTATCAAACAAAGGAAGTTGAGAAGCAAGAGAGTCAAAAGGTTGGGTTTCTAACCATGGATGGAGGTGCTATCAATTGGGGAGAACATGCTGAAGAGGAGTCTACCAATCAATCTGCGTTCATGGCCATTGGCTCAAACATTAACGTATCTCTATGTTCCAAAGTGTGTGTTGATTCATATAACCAAATTAAAACACAAAGTGATGAGTAATTAACTCAGTTGAGAGAACAGGAAGCACAAATTCTAGCTTATACCAATGCAGTCAAAACCTTAGAAGCACAAATTTCAAATCTTCAAAAACAAAATTCATCGCTAAATGAAAAACTAATTTTTCAAGCTAATGATAATTTTGCTAAGGATGAAAAGCTAAGGAAATATAGAAGAATTGGTATGAAAGCTCAACAAGAAAGAGATAAGTTAAAGAAAATAGTTGGGACTTGGGGAAAGTCTTCTAAGAATCTACATAGGCTAATTAATTCTGGCATGAGCTCTAATTGTAAATTGGGATTAGGCCATGAGATTAAATCAGATAGTGAGGTTTTGAGTTATGAGGAAGAGATGAAACCTAGTATATTTGGTAGTTCAGAAGAAGACTATGTTGGTAAACCACTTTATAAAAGATTTGTTAAAACTGATAATTATAAAGGAGTTCCACCACCACTTAATGAAGACTACACACCTAAACCTGAACAAAAGTTTGATGAGTCTTTACTTGATTACAGCAAATGGAAAAACCCTGAAACACTTGCTTCTCAAGACTATTCCATTGAATTCTCCACCTGTCAATCCAATGACAGTGAAGGATCCTTTGAGAAGAGTCCTGGAACCAATGTCTCAGAAGACAAATCCAGTGAGTATTCTACCTGTCAATCTAATGACAGTGAAGGATCCATTGGGAATGTCTCTGAATGTTCTCTTGAGCTTAAATCTGAACCCATAAAGATTTCTAAACCAGTTTTAAACAGTAAGCCTTATGTACCCAACCAAAACAAGCTGAGAAAATTGTTGTGTCTAAACCAGAAATAGTTTAACCTAGTTGTGTTCAACACGTAAAACTCCTAGGCAACAGATTAAATCTGAGACACTTAAAGTAGACAGAAAGAATTGGAATGGGTTAATGCAGAGAGAGTTTGGGGATGGATACTCTTTCACTAAGAAGAGTTGTTTTGTGTGTGGTAGCCTAAGTCATTTAATAAGAAACTGTGATTATCATGAGAAAAGAATGGCTAAAGAGGCTGAGTTGAGAAAGAAAATGGTTGTAAACACTGGTAATGGTATAGTTAGACCAGTGTGGAATAATGAAAATAGAATTAACCATGTTAATTAGTTTGTTTCTAGACCAGTACCTGTTAATACTGGTAATTCATTTGTTAATTCTGTTAGACCAAAAGTGGGTACTGGTGTACCAATTAATTTTGGTAGGCAAAATATTAATTCTGTTAACATGTCTTGGGTTGATACTGGTCGTGCTAATTCAGGTCAAGCCAAAGTTAATTCTGGTTATATGAATGTTAAATTCAAACAACCAGAACCTACCAGTACTTCACCCAGTCCCAAGTTTACAAAAACACAAGTGAATCGATTCAACCAAAGACTTTATTATGGTTCCCATTCACCTGTAAGGAGACCCATAGTTCATAATGCAGATCAAATGTTTAAATCTTATGCTGCAAAGGGTAATTAGGGGACTGATGTTAAGCCCTCAGCAGGTTATACCTGGAGACATACCAAACCACACTCCAAGAGTAATAGTCGACCATCTTCAACTTATGCTTTGAATTCTCAAGGTCCACAAGGAAGACCCAAGCCTGTACAGGCCTGGGTCCCCAAGAGAAACTAAATTTTCTTTTTAATGTGAAGGAACATCCACACCAGAAGCTAGGAGGTAGAGGAATTGTTGATAGTGGATACTCTGGGCATATGATTGGTAACAAGGATCACTTGGAGGAGTTTGAGGAGGTCCAGGGAGGTTCTGTTACTTTTGGTGGTAGCAAAGGCTACATTACAGGTACTCAATCTACTTTCAATGATCATAATCCTGTGGAAGAAGAAGAGATTGAAGAGCTCATTGTCGTACCTACATCAGTTCATCCAATTGCAGCAAAGGTTGGGATAAAGAAGATATTGTGGAAAACTAGAAGGGGGTTGAATAGTTTTACCGATTAAAACTATGTTTTAAACTATTTAGATAGACTTATGTCAATATATTAAATGTGTATGTTGGATGTTGATAGATAAGCATACAAAGGAGGAACTACTACCTAACACTACACTTTATCCGGTACAAGGCTAGATGCCGAGTTCCATTACAAAGGAGGAACTACTACCTAACACTACACAATACCTATCACAAAGGTGACCCACTCCTTATTACAACATCATCAAGGATATCAATATCCTTTAACCCAAACTAACTATCTTGTACATCGATGCACCATATCGATTATACACCCTTGGAACCTTTCACTAATGCCTTCGACATGACCATTTGGCACCTTTCACTAATGCCTTTGACACGAACCTTCGGCACCTTTCACTAATGCCTTTGACACGTACTTTTGGCACCTTTCACTAATGCCTTAATCACAACACTTCTAGGAGGGAGGAAAGAACTATCAACAAGAGAACTTCAGTAGTCTTGATGATGACAAAGCTTGGCAACTCATGGACTTGAGCTTGCTCAACTTCAAGAGGTGGTGATCTCACCTTTAAGAGGAACCTAGAGAATCACACAAACACAAAACTACATAGAAAGATCATTTGGATCTAAGGTTAGAGAGTTTACAATACTAAGGGAAAGTATGTGTGGGAGAGGCAAGTTACAATGAAGAAATGGCTCACTATTTATAGGCAAAAACCTCTACTGTTCCCCGGATCCCACGGATCCCTTGCTTGAGGGATCCGTCCAGTGTAATCCTGGGGATCCGCCAGACGCTCCTCCCTATTTGGTTATGGGTCATGGATCATGGGTTATGGACTTTGAGTTATGGGTACCCAAATAGATACAATGTATCTAGACATTGGATCATGAGCATGGGTCATGGACCATGGATAATACCCAACATGACTTCATGCATGATGTCATACAATGGGTCATGGGTTATGGATCATGCTCCATTTGTATGGGTCATGGACCTTGGGTTTTACCCAATTATATTCAATCTATCTAGTCAATGGGTCAAGTACTTAGGTTTTTACCCATTACATTACCCATTACAATATATACTAAGTATATATATAAGTGCATATCCATATTATGTAAACACTAGTTGTTATACATATGTATTTCTATAAAATGTAAATACTATTACTTGTTTAGTGTTTTATATGAACATGTAAGTGTGTTAGTAAACTATTGGCTCAAACCATTTACGTATTTTATTTTTTTCGTTAAAATGATTTTACGTTTGTTATCGACAAAACATTAGAAGATCGTAAAATATAAATAAACGTTTTTACGGCTTATTTGTATTAACAATCTCTCCCTTTTTGTTGATGACAAAACATAAGATTATTTGAAGGAAAAACTAAAATCAAATAAAAGTTTGAATTGGAGTTTTTACTCTCTTCTCTCCCTTTTTGTCGAAACAAAAAGAGCGTCGAAAAGAACTAACACATTGTTTGAAGAAAAACATGTGAAAAGTAAAAATATGAAAAATAGAGAGTAAGAGAAGAGAAGAATTCTCGTCTCAGCTCCCCCTTGATGAGTGCTTCCCCTTGATTGAGATCGTCAAGTGATTAGGAAGACTAAGTGAGGGTTTTGTCTTTTCGACGAACATGCTCCCCCTTGACAAGTGCTCCTTTGAGAGGAGGACGTCAAGTAGTAATGTAATCCTATGTGAAAGTATTGCAAGTGTTTTTGCAATGTTTTGCTTTGACAAGAAGCTCCCCCTAGCTAAGGGTGTCAAAGTCTTCATGTGTATATTGAAAATCTACAAAACAAGGGTTAGAAAATAAGTATATGAGGCATAATTTCCTGCAAATAAGACTCAAATTAGTAAGAATGATTGTTTCTGTTGCACGGATCCCAGGGTTCCTCCCTGGGAGGGATCCGTCTAGGCCAAGGTGAGGGATCCGTCTACCTGCATTCTTAAGACAGCAATATAGATGTAAAATGTGGTGTCAACACCAACAAGAGTTATGTATTAAGGCACCAAACATATTCTCAAGACAATATGACATATAACATGTAATTTCATTCAATAAAAATACGAGAAATGATATACATATCTCTAAAAACTAAGAGAATGACAAAAACATGTAATGCGATTCCTAATCAATCTAAGTTAGGCTTAAGACTAGAACACCACTTGAATCCTTAAGCTTAGGAATGTTTAGTTTTGTTGACCTCATCTAAACGTTCGAGGAGATGATACACATGAAATGTAGCTCTTCACGTAGTTCATGTACTAAGCCTTCAACATGTTGACAATGATAACAATCTTTGTTATAGCTTGGAAGTGGTGGTGGTAGAAATGGAGTGGTTTGAGGTGGAAGGTTGAATGAGGGAGGTTGAGGATCCACAAAATAAGGAGGGATTTGTGGAGGTACATTTGGAGGTGGATCAACTAAGGGTTATGGTGGCAGAATGTGTGTCGAGGATGTGGTAGAGAGTTATCTACTTCCATGTGATCGGGTGGTTGACTTTGATGATTCCTCATAATCCAAAAGGGACTATTCGAGGGCGATGGAGAAAAGGATGCTGGTGCTAGTGTTGTTTCAACACCATGGTTTTGTTGTTGCGCTATTCTCTCTATTGAGGATAATGTTTGCAATGGTGGAGGATGAGATGGCCTAGAAGGCAAGTTCTCTAAATTGTAAAGGTGTGGAGATGAAAGTGGAGGGGTGAATGATATGGCTCTAGGCACTAAGGGTGATGATTTAGTGGAAATATGGGTGTTTGGTTGAGGAGGTATAGTAGTGTTTGGAAATGGTAGTTTTGTGGGACCAATCCTTTTGGTGATTGGTTTGATTGGTTGAGGGGAAATCCTAGCGTTTGTGGATTTAACGGGAGATGATTCGGTTGAATAAATTTCGTGAACAACACGAGCAAGTTTCTTGAGTGGTCCTTTGGTGGAGGAGTTGGCACTAGGAGCTTTCCTCATGATAAAATGATAAAGGGTTAGTGAGATAAAGGTTTCTAGTTGCTGAGAATGAAGTTATAGATGGTGACTTAGAAGAACTTAACAAGGTGGTTTATAAAGGGAAGGAGTTGGCAAGTGAATTTAAGGCTTAAACCACTAAGATCCTTCAAAATGCAATGATTTGCATGCACAAGAGTCAACTTCAGAGTTGCACTGATCAAGGAAGTCAATTAAGACAAGATGGAGTATTCAAGTTAGCAAGGAGAGCTTGAAATGATTGTTTTAGCTAGGATTAGTTGAATCTGTGCAGCCGGTTCCCACGATTCCTTCTAATGAGGGATTCGTCTAGGCTAAGCCTAGGGATCCGGCTCTCAGCAGCCAAGAAAAGAGGAAAATGATGTTTTGTAAGGTCTAGTACCTACACATCTTGTGTTTTTTTAGTCTTCTCAGGTGTCTTAAATGAAGAGCGACTTAAATGATCAAGTGAAATAAGTGAGGATAGCTAATGATTGTCTTTTATGGAAAGAAATGGGACTTTATTAGCACCAATGGTGATCACGGATGACACTAAGAGTTTTGAGAGTGTCAAGTGGAGTTAAATGATCCAAGAGATCAGATGGTAGCTTAAAAGAAATTTGTAAAATTCCTTAAAAATCATAATAAATGAAAAACTCGTTTTTGGCCTATTTTGGGGTAAGAATAAATCAATTTGCTAAAATTGAGAGAAATATCAAACTAGGTGTTTGGAGATGTGAGGAACAATGTGTGAATATTGGAGCGGAAATATGGTGAGTTTTGGTGAAGTGATAAATTAAAAACACCTTGAATGTGATCCTAAGTTAAATATGAGTAAGTGTGAGACCTACTGAGCTTGAGGAAGACTTGGGTGATCCTAAAGAATCATGTTTAGCTAGTATGATATGGTCTAGAGTAATGGTTTGATGTGTGGATGTCTGCAAATCCATTTATGTCTGCCCGGATCCCACGGATCCCTTAATGGAGGGATCCGGCTAGTTCAAAAAGAGGGATCCGGCTTGCAGATCAATAGCTTTACAGTTAGTGTGCAGATTTTGCACTAGATGATGCATACTAATACTACAAGTTTCTACTGTAAACAAACACCAAATTAGGTAGATATCACACACAATAATAACATAAAGGCGAGTAATTATGATAATAACCAAACATAAAGGTAACAAAGTAAGTTTTGCACAATCATAAACGTATAATGTTTAAATGGTCATAAAGTAACTAAAATAACCATAAAGACAAGCAAAAATGTCTCTTTCGCCAATCTCTTCCCTTCTTTTTTCCCGAATTTATGAGGTAGTGAGTTAGGCATTTGATCATCCCCTTTGTTTGCTTGAATTCTTCAGACTCATTTGGCACAGTAGGAAGTTGTTCATAGTAAGTCATGGGGTCGATTCGGAAGTTAGCAATGGGGTCGAATTCTTCTTCATCTTCGTTCGAAGAGTCCGAGAGATCACGAGGCCTATTTCCATTGATCATGAGCCTTCTAGAAGGTTGTTTGGTAAGTGGTACCATAACATGGTTGGCAAGAAAATGATCATCATTGATAGGAGAAGGTTGCATTGCACTAACATACTCATGGAGTCGTGTTAGAAGCATACCATAGGGAAGTACCATGTTGTTGACTTTGAACACACCTAACATTCTTTTCACCATGTAATAAGCAAGGTTGAATGGTCTTTGGTGGATGAGGCAATAGATCATTTGGACAAGACACGCATTGGGATGGTCTTTGTTCCCGACCAAACAAATGACATTTTCTCTAAGGATTTCTTCTCACTTTTTGTAAATGGGAATTATCTCAAAGAGTTCCATTTGAAAGGGATCACGGTGGATGAGTTCTTTGTTACGGTTGAGACGAGATTGGTCGGCTCTTATTTTGAAGATGGTGTCTCGAACAACTATGGGGTCATCGAGAGGAGTGTAATAGATTGGTTTGGGGTCTAGTGTAAAGGATTGAGCGGATATTGCTCAATCTTGGGAATACATACAAATTCCTTCACATGGAATGCGAATAATTTGTGAAAAGGTGTTGAGGGGTAAGGTAATGCTTTGGTTGTTGACAATAAAAGCGATTGAGATGCTTTCATCATTATTTCGAATGATCCTAACACTTTTGTAAAAGTCAAAGATAAAAACCGGACAAATTTGTTCATCAATATCTAAGAGACAATCAAAGTTAATTGCCGAGAAGACTTGATGAATGTCGGTGTTTTCAAGAAAACATTCCTTAACTACACGACCTTCTTGGATAAGTCGTTTTTCAAGATTTTTGAAGATTTTGCGATTGGTTTTTGAAAGCTCTTCTTTTCGATAGTATCTAGAGAGGTAGTGGACGATGTCATGGTGATCTTGTTGGGTAGCTTTAGGCATGATTGATCCTAGAAAACAAATATTCCAATTAGGTAAAATTTGTCAAGATGGGTTTATGGTTTTGATTTGTATTAACAATGTTATTTTGAAAAACCTTTAGTTATATAGAACCCTTTTGTGATTAATTTTTGCAATACCTAAATTCTTCAATTGATGATCAATTGAAAAATTCTAAAACCATAAACCCTAGGATGAAGATGATGATGAATAGAACATATGAGTGTAATTTCTTACAATGATGTTCAAGAATGAGATGCTTGAGAATATGAAGCCCAATGGAGATGGAAGCAGAAGTTAGGTCGTTTTTGTGTTTGTAGGGAGAGGGAAAATGGATTATTTTGGTTTAGAAAAGCGTATTTCTGATTTCTGTGACACGGTTCCCCCGGATCCCTTGTTTTAGGTATCCGGCTAGTACAACTTATGGGATCCGGCTACTGTAGACAGAAAAAAAAATTGGATTTATTCTTTTTACTTGTGATAAGTTATACAATAACTTATTTAAAAAAGAACTTGTAGAATGAGCTTCCTATTTGAATAGGCGTTTGGCCAAAGTGTTTTTGATGGTTAATTGATTTTTGATAAGTTAACCATCAAAGATCTATTTTGCGAGGATGGCGTAGATTTGATGATCTTTAGTATAATTGAGAGTTTCAAAGAGGAATACTATTCCTGATGATAAGTAAGTAAGGAAAGTGGTGAAGAGAGACTTTTTAGAGACTTGCGACTATTGAAGTTAACGTCCTAATTCATGTGTTCATATAGTTTTATAAGACAATATTTAAAAGCATGGTTTTTATCATAGGAGAAAGACACATATCATCACCATATTCATATAAGCATACTATAGATAAAGATTAGCTAGTTTGTGGGTAAGTGAACATATTGAACCTTCGTGTCCAATGGTTGTATTCCAAATATTAAACTAATATGTTTAAAAGATGCATAAAATACACAACGAAGTAGGATTGACGACTTGGATGTTTCATCCAAAATATTTAAGCAATTTACTTTGCAATTCAATTAGTAAATATGTCATTTACGAAACACTAAACACGAGCAAACAAACAACATATGTAAACTTTTCTCATGAACAACTCAACACTCAAAATCTCATATCAAGTAAAAGTGTCACACAATATTTTATTAATTGTTATGTACGTCATCAATCTTCAAGAAAACCACTTGCATAATTGGGGACATTTTGAAATGATCATAGCATACATTTCAAATAGGACAACATGATGTTTAAGAGACCATCAGATCTTATAACACATGCAATTCTCTTATCAAATAATTGCTAAAGGATAATATATATCTTATGCATCTTATTTTCTTTATAGCATGAATGGTTATGTTACAAGAGAATACATTGCATCTTGTTTGTAAATATAGCTTATTAGAATTTAAAATAACCTGCTACAATGTGTGTTGATGCATAAATGAGTAAAATTCACTCATCATATTATACACTCGAATACTTGTTTTACTAAGCATTCGTAAGAGTGATAATTTTATCCTCTTGGATAAGCATATTTATTGAAAGATATAATATGTCTCATTTCAGTCATACATCATATAACATTCACAAGATCTAATGAGGTAAGTAACCTTTACTAGATTCTTTTCTCAAGATATGCAAAGGAGCATTTTTTAAATACTCTCAATATAAAATATTCTCTATTGTCTCACATAAGTACATCTCCTAGCTTTAGAAAACCAAATCATGTTAAAATAACGTGTAACAACTCAACAAACACAGATGTCATCCATGAGATCATGAAATGCATCATTTAAACCAAATAACCTATAAATCTCAAACACAAGATTGAACATTGTTGCCTTTGTTAGAACTTTGTGTAAGACATGTCATCTTCATTAACCGGCTTTCAAAATATGGTTAGTTGAGTCATATTAGGCCATGTACTAGCATAATAAGCTAATATCATTTTTGTTACACTTCGATAGGCAAATATAGGAATTTAACTTTTCTAACATGAGAATGACTACTGGAGAACCTATTGCACTAGAAGTTCAATTTGACCTAATGGTTTAATTGCTTCCAGGAAAGAAATTGGGTTCGTGGTATAACCTGTAAAAATGATCATGTTTAGCCTGAATTGAGCACCACTAGTGATAGTATCATATTCATTCTCTAACTTGGAAAATTTTCATTCCTACATTTGACTAAAGATAGTTTCCATCGATGAACTTTATCTCCCATGAGGATTGCATTTTGAAAAAGTAGTAATTAGGATTATCCTTAGCGAACCTAGATTACTTGCATCCCACATATATGTTTCAAAGTGATAACATGTTCTTGTGAGATATGATTAAATGCCTTCATGCTTTCTTAATGCTCAATGATTATTTGCTTAATTATTGAATGCATGTTTATTAGAAAGGTTTTGTCTTTGATTAGCTATTCAAATATAATATCTCTTGATATATATCTATGATACATGCTCTTAAATGCTAAATGATTATCATGTTTTGCATAATGTTTGCATTTGTCACTTACGTGCATTTTACATGATTTGCATGTTAATTGTGCATCCACACTATGTTGTTTTGACACATAATAAGTTAGGTGTGTCAATCCAATAAACTTTTAGACGGTTATATAGTCTTACACATTAATCTTTTTGATTATTGTATTGATGCATGCCTAAGTACGCTTACATGCTCAAATGACTATTTCTTGTGTCTTATGCACTATAAATTTTATAGTACAATCGCATTTGATAAAAATCTCTTTTGAACATTTAGGCGGTCTCTAGTGTCAAAGTCTAAAAGTTAAAATAGTCACAAAATTGCCTTAAATCTCCCAAAGTTTTCATACACACTTTCTCTTGGTCATCATCTCGCTTTCTTCCAAGTGATCCACTCTTTTGTCAGGGAAGGTTAGATACAAACCTAATAGATCTTGGAGTAGGTTTGACAGCTTAAATTTTTTGTCCAAAATATTCAAGTAATTTTAACGTACGATCGCAATCGGTAAAAGTCATATCTGAAACATCGTATTCAATCCTTTTAACAAAATATGTTAAAACGCTCATCTAAATGTTAAAAGCTAACATCAAACTTCGGGTGACAAAGGACTCATGAGTTCCTACATAAGTGATTTGTAGTTCTCTTTATCCCCATGTGAACTGATAAGGTTTTAAAATGTACCTTTTTGAGGGGTCATTTAAGCCCTTAATTGATCACTTTTGTATCCGTTATTACTTAATATCGTTCCTTTTCACTTTTTAGGTCTCTTGAAGGCAAATTGCTGGAATGACACTTATTCGGACGAAAAGGCGCGAATATACGAAGAAAATGGCCAAAGTTAAGAATCGAGACGCTCAAGCTGCTGAAGTATGAAGGGGACGGCATCAGGTTATACTTGTGACGCCGTCGGAACAAATTTTGTGACGACTCAATAGCCAAATTACTTATTTACAAGTGACGGCATCAGGTGTTAAAAGAGTAGGGCGTCGCAGCTCAGACGGCCTAGATTTGATCCAGACGACGTCAGAGACTGAAGGAGACGGCGTCACAGGCATAAGGTGACGCCGTCACAATACTAACATGGCCAAGACGAAACCCTAATAACGGCGACCCGACGGCGTCACAAATTAAAGAGTGACGCCGTCGCAGTTGTAACCTTATATATAGAATCCGAATTTTTTTACTTTTCAGTGTGTAGTTTTGTGGAGCAAAAACCTATACCGAACCAAAGCTGTCTTGTATGCGTATTGATTCGCTCCCAGACAGTCAAGCTAAATCACTCAAGCCTGCCACTTGTGAATGGCCGACCGTAATCAGCTTAAAACTGCTTAAGCACGAATGCAATGAAGATCAGAGAATATAATGAATTCCCGGGTCGTTATGTCCCACGGAGACTCAATGGTGTGCAAACACTTGATCAGACGATAGAATGATCACTAAGGATAGTGATCGGAAAGGATTAGGATGGATAATTACACTACTGAAAAGGTTTATAAATTAAAGCGACTTAAATGCAAATTTAAAAGAAAATTAAAAAGTAAAATATATTAAATAAACGCTATCACTATTTTTAAAATGATGAACGTTTAAAATCTAAAAATTACGTTTAAATAAAATTACGTAAACGTACAAAATAAAACGTGAGTTCTAAGAAATAAAAGTCCTAAAAATATGAAAAATACATTTTTACAATCCTAATGATAAAAGAAAATTTATAGAAAAATAAAATTATTTTTATAACTATATAATTAATTATTATTAATTAAGAACTAATTTTAACTATTAAGTAATTATCTAAAAATACAAGATAATATGAAACAAAGCTAGAAAAATAAAATTTTGACTTAGAAAAATCTAAAATAACAAAATAGAATTTTCAAAACTATTTTTGTATTTTTCTGATTATTTTTCTATTTTTTATGAATTAAATACTATTAAAAACTAATTAAATTATTTAAAAATATAAATTTAACTAAGAAAAATCTAGAAAAATACTTTTTTGGCTTTTTATATTTATCTAAACATAAGAAAAATGAAAAATTATTTTTTTGAGACTTTTCTTAATTAATTGTATTTAAAACTAATTAAAAATGCTTAAAAACTAAATTAAATCAAGAAAAATAGCAAATCAACTTGGAAAAATATGAAAATTTCAGGAAAACTCTGAAATAATATTAGGAAGCTAGGAAAATTAGAAAAACAAGGGGTTATGTGGAGGGATTTGAAACTGATGTGGAATGTGCTTATGAAATAAGCACTAGAATAAGCAAATGGACACCAAAAGCTACCAAACTGATATGGAAGCTACAATAAGCTAAAATTGACCAAATTCAACTGAAATCAACAAGCTCTAACCTCTGATAAGCTGATTACACAGATTTGATGTAGTGAGCTTATGACTAAAAACAGTGAGAAGGGGTGCCTACTTGCAGCCTACTAATAAGCTACTAGATAAGCTGGAAACTACAAACCAATTATTGGAACCTCAAGATAACCTGGCTAAGAACATTTAAACCAAAAATCAGACCCTAGTGATCTAAGATGAGCTCTATGCAAGGCTAGCAAGATCTCGATAATCCCAGGTGAGGCTTAGTGCTTACAGGGGATTTAAGCCATTGATCACAAGCCCTTTTGAGCTTATAGAAAAATTGCAAAAATATACTAAAATGGACATGAGAAAATAGACCAAGGGAATATTTTAAAACAACAAGAATCACTTAAATTGGCCCAAAGATGAGTCCAAGAAAATTCACTCCGGGCCACAAACGGCTTTTGCAATTTTGAATTTTGATAAAGAACTGAATTGTTGACTTATATGAGTTTAAAACTTAAACCACTGATTAACTATGATGTATTAAGCTATAATGAAACTAGATTAAGCTAGATAACCTACTCATGAATCATCGATATGAAATTTGTACCCAAAATCCTAACAGTTAAGAGTTAAAGACAGGTTTAAGTGAAATTTGACTTTGAGCTTATGAATATGCAAAAGACTGACCACAATGACTCTATTACAACTGCATAAGACCTAAGCAACAGAAATCTCCTACTAAACAAACCTCAAAGTTAGTTAAAGCAGCAGATCCAAACACCCTTAATACCAACTGATTTGTGATTAAAATGAACTAAACACCAAACCAACTTGTTCCAAAGATCAAACTGAGTTAACATGACCTAGATACAACTATATAAACAAGTCTACACTAGTGGTGACCACAGATACTCAAACAAGTACAATATGCAAAAACTGAAAATAACATGAAACACTCACAAGTGCTCAGCTGATTGCAGGCTTAAAACCAAACCAAACCTATTCTAATTTAACCTAATCCAACCCATTATCACCACTGCAACACCCATTTTCATTTCCAATTCCAATTTGCTCCAACAGTTGACTATTATTGACCATGAACCAAATTTACTTGAAATTGAAATGTAAGCTTACTCAAAGCTTATAGAGGGTTTAAACTGACTTATTTAAGCTTAAAATAAACTTTTAACAACTTAGACCATATACTTTGAAACTGAAAATTTTCAACAGTGGGCATGAACTTTGGAACTTAAATATAAGACTTGGATTGATATTCAAAACACATTACAAAGATGATTTAACATAAATGTGATATCAAGAAACTGAAATTACAACATTTTAACTAAAACTAAAACATTTTAAAAAAAACGACATTAAAGAAAATAAATAAAACTAGCTACTCTTTCCCTCTCTATCTCCTCCTCCTTTTATAAGCCAATCCTCTTTCCCTTTGACTTCTCAGCAAATCCCACCAATAATTTGGACAGTTGGATGGCCAGAGATGATCTTGGCCATTGATTGTATTTTGGCGGGAAATGGGGTTTTAACAGTTGGGGGTTGAGTGAGGAGGTAGAGGATGCATTAAATGCATTTTGTAGTTGTGTGGAGGTGGGGGGAACATGGAAGGGATAAGGTGAGGAGGGGGGATGGGTTGTGTCTAGGTTGCAGAGATGGAGTGTGAGGGAGGAGAAGAAAAACGCGCCAAGGGGGTGTTTATTTGACTTGGGGTATTAATAATAGGGGGGTCCAAAATGGTTAAAGACAGGGGGTCTAAGGGTTTAATGACAAGTCCAAAATGGGTTTAAAAGGCTTATATGGCAAGGACTTAAAGTGTAAATTCTGAAAATACAAGGACCTTAGCTGCCAATTCATCAAAGAGGTTTCAAGGGACCAAAAGTGACAATCTCACAAAGTACAAGGACCAAACTTGCCATTCCCCAATTTTCAGGGGCCATTTTTGCCAAATTTCAAACTTGGAGGACCAAACTTGTAATTTTCTCAAACTTTTTATATTTTTCACCAAAGGACTAATTTTGACAAGTTATGATTTAAAAAGGACCTTTGGTGATTTTACTTTTGAAATTATGTGCTCAGGGACTATTTTGACAACTTTTGAAACTTGGGGGACTGAAACTGCCAATTATGCAAACTTTGCTCATTTTTTATCTGATTTTAAACATTTTGCATCTGAAACATATAAAATGCAATTTTGGAATATTTTCAGTATTTAGATGCATTTCTGAGCATTTTTAGACATTTTGCAGTTCAGATTGACCCAAAAATGATGAGTATTTACACACTCATCAAGTATTTTAGGGTTCCATACCCTATCTTACATCAAGATAAGTGTTTTACTTCATTAATTTAATTATGTCTTCAATTGATTGTGTGTATGCTTGCATGTTCTCCATGTTCGGCTAATTTATTTGTGTGTTTGCTTAGGTAACATGAAACTTAGTTATTGAATATTGATTGGTTGTCTCTTATCTTAATTGTGATTGACCTAGTATTACGATAGGTCATCCGTTGTGTTGTTAATGCTTGATTAATCTTTGTTGAACCTTAGTTTATAATCACCTAGAGTAATTTTAGGCTATACATCCAAAGAATACCTTAGTGTTAAGTTTATAAATCCTAGAGATTTTGTAGTCATTAATCTTTGGTAGCTTCAAAGAGTTAGGGATAAACGCATACCCTACGACCTTAGAGACACAAAGCGATTAAGAATAAGGACGTGACAATTCAGCCATCAATAGGAGATAACTAGAGAGTAATAAAGCCTAAGAAAATACATTTTTAATCATCATACGAGCACACAACAATAGACATAGACTCACCTTAGTTAATTAGATAATTAGATAGTAGAAGTAATCGGTAGAAATACCAACCCCCCAAATCCAAACCCCGAGATTCGTACCTTTCAATTTCCTAAAAAACATAAAAAGATTAAAAAAAATCTTCCTCAACCCCAACCTTAGCATAGTAACTTCTCACTAGCATTCCTATTCCCCTAGAGAACGATATCAATTCTCGTGGCTTACCCTAATACTACACTACAACTATTAGGTTCACTGCCTAGGGTGTTGAAAAACTTGCTCGACGAAAAGGAAGTTCCTTTGACCCCGAACACGCTGTGTAAGCGTATCATGAACATACACACCTTGAGACCAAGTATATTCATTTCCGTTTGTTTCCTTTCATCCCCATATGTTTGTCATGCTATTTTATCTTCATGCTCTCCTCATAAATAATGAGGATCAAACTTTATCAATAGGTTTTAGGTTAGAAAACCAACATATCATCCTTACTCGTCAAGAGTCTGTTGATGCTCTCTGTCTTCCGAATAATGGGAAATATGCCTATAAGAATATTGATCTTTTTGAGTCTCTTCTTTTTTATCTACAAAAACATTCTATGTCTTACCGACAATCTTGATCACCTATCGGCATGCAGCGATCTTACAAGAACAATGAATGCTGATCCCAAAAAAATTCCATCAATCACCCAAGAATACCAAAGCTCGTATATGGGTTTAATATCATAAACCATCAACTTGGAGTCATTCTTATGTTCCAAATCGAGTCTCACCCACACATCTACCACTATTCTATCGGTAAAATACTTCATTCTTTCAGTCCTAAAACCTGCTGCGAACCAGCACCATTAGCCTTGCTTTACGCCTTTCAAAACCCCGTGCAACACTCGCGTACGAAGCACATCGAAATCCATCATAATTTCCTTCGTGACAATGTCCAGAAAGGAAACATCTCCATCGAAAATGTTCCAACGGAAGATAACATCGCTGACATTTTAACCAAACCTCTTAAACGAGAACCCTTCAACTATCTCCGCTTAGGACTAGAAATGATGAAACACATTTCATAAATAATTGATTCATGTGTGCTTAAAACATCTCTAGATTAGAGTCAAATCATCTCAAACTTCCAATGACAACTTAAATATTTCATCTGAAATATTTAAAGTAAGTTTAAATTTCAAAATGCAATTAAACGTCATTTCCCGAAAAATGAACTCGATCAATGTTTCTCGAACTCTGTTGGATTCATTCCTGAACATGATTTATTTGGTATAAGTTTCCTTAATCTAAGTTTCAGAAACATCACAAAATATGTGGCATTTCTTTGTAAAGAATCGAAAAATCGGTCAAAACTGGCCCCAGCAGGTCACGACACCCTTAATTAAGGGACGGTACCTTTATATTTAAAGGTACCGGCGGTCCGTTAGTCTGCTAAGACACTTTATTTATTTTCCTTTTTCTCACGGTTTCAAAAACATAAATACATACAACCACACCATATATTTGGTTACCTCCATCATCTTCTTTCATCAATGCTTCCGCATTCCACTCATATCACAACCTCTTCAAGTGAAGAACCGCTAGGATAAGTGTGAGACAACTCTTGTTCGTCAATTTAGCTTCTTCCAGCGACGACAATTGTGCAAGAACCCCGTCACCATCTAACCTCCTGCATCTACCACTATATAGTCGCTCACTCTCGCCTCTACCACTACTTAGTTATTAAATATCCCATCACACCATCTCATCTATACCTCCTATGAGGAAACCACATGCCTCGTCATGTGGTTGTTATGTGAACATTAGCAATGTTCGAGAAGAGCTACGAGACTTTAAGAATGAAGTTCATTGTATGTTAACCACCATGCGTCATGACAAAGCTCATCGTTTGACTTCCTTTTTTATTTTGATTAGTTGCTCGAAACATCTTGTCCGGATGGCCATCAATTAATGGGTAGCAAAAACACACTCATACATATATAATCTTTCACCAAACACTCTCAAGAACATATAAATGTAGTTCTTATTCTCTAGAATCCTTCACTAAAACACTCAGCAAAACCCCTCTCACATAACCACAATCGGTTCTAGCTCTCTAACCTCAAATCTTTGTGATCACTTAACTATCTATTCTCTCTTGTATATTAAGCCTAGTCACAAGCACCTTTAACCCACACATTAATTTCATCCTTCACCGCATTCAAACTTTATAGCTACAATTCACTCTTGATAGTGATAGTTAGCTTTAGATCCTTTAACCCGTATATCGATCATATACAAACCCTACAAGAAACACACCGATCACCACACTCAAAACTTATGTGCAATGCATCAATTATTACAACAAAACCTTTTAACTATTCTTCACTATAGATAGTGATAATTAGTTGAATAACCTTTAATCCTCACAATCATTATACCCAAAGTGTATAACTACACAATCACACGAAATCCTTTATGCTCCAAATTATCTCTAATACACAACTAGGATCATCCAAAACTAGAACTCTAGAACTTCGTTACCTCAACCCCGTTAGAGAAATTCACCCTCAATAGGATCATATGCTTATTTTTTCAACAAAATATCCTTAACACCAATCATCTTAGGTAGATGATAATGTTGTTCAAAAGGTTTGTTGAAACTCGTCTTCCCAATGACAACTTGGAAGAAGTTATTTTGTGTATCAGTCAACGAACGAATCTCGTTCTTGTTGGTGTGATTGGTTGAAAAATTACACCTTAGGTTGTCGGTCGGGATGTAACCCTCAAAGTGTCTTTGAATTGCAATTTTTACGCATTCATTTTTTTGTGTTGCTCAACTTTCTTGCTCTTTCTCATTTTTTTTATCCTCTTAACACACTTTCAGCATATGTCTAACCTCTAGCATATTTTAAAATGCTCACATACTTCATCGAACTCATTTTTTTTACTTCTCTCCCTAAGTAGCTCTGTTTTAACCTAGTTTAGCCCTTTAATGTCTTGTTATGTGTATTATATCCCTATAATGTTTCTCCTACTATTTTATATATTGTGTTACATGAAGCTAACCCTTGATGTAGGAAAAGCCTTTGTATGAATTTGTTCTATAGATTCGCTAGAAACAAAGGTAAACAAACAAGGAAATTTATATGTCTTAGAGGAGTATTGAGCTAGGGGGAGCTATGGGGAATTTGAATACATAGCTTGGAGTCGTTTTAACAGTACTAATAGAAGAATTCACTAGGATGATGCAAGCTCGCCTTTTTGGGAAGAAATGAAAGTAGTGTAATAAGGGGGAAAGGAGTGAATCCAGGGGAGGAATGATTTAAACAGAGAGCTTGAGGCAACTACCTTTTTTCTTCTACAAAAAGAGGATAAGGGAGTGTAAACAAGTAACTTTTACTTTTTACTATGTGTTACGGTTTACGTATTTGTCATCATCAAAAAGGGGGAGATTGTTAGTGCAAATATTACAATATTTAAACTAAACGGTTTCTTCGGTTTTGATAATGACAAACATGTAACTTGTAATGTATAATGTAAAATGTGAAAGTTAGTGGTAAACACAAATCATCAATGGATACTTAGATCAACATCTCTTGACATCTCAAGTATGATTTAACACAGTCGTTTCCGACGTAAATCGCTCAAGGTATAAACAAATAAATTTAAACTTGACGGATGATCAAAGAAATAAAATTTTATTCTAAACTTCATATTTTTATAAAATGTGACAAAATATTTTTTCAAAAATTAATTTCACAAATTATTTTTCAATTATAAAGAAATGTTTTATGTGGGAAAATTAATTCAAATATGTAACAGCCATATTTCTCCCCAAAATTAGCTCCAAACGTCCCCAAATAAACTTTCACCACAAAAAGAAAAAAATTGGAGCGTTTGTATGGGACGTTACCATTAAACCCGATGGTACCGTTAAATTTAATTGTACCATCTGAACTTTAATGGTACTGTCGCCTGTAACGGCTAGTTTTTTCAGTCCCTATAAATTGTGGACCATTTTACACTTTCAACTTGATTTTTTCAGATAGTTTCCTCTGATATAATCCTTTGTTATTTAGATCACTTTCTTTAATCATTTAGTTAGTTTTAGTTTGTTTTCGAGTAATCCAATCATCCATTCAAGTGATCACTTTCATTCCTCTACTAGTGCAAGAGAAGAACACATCGTATCGAGAAGATACAAAGTGTTGTAGGTTTCGATTTGTGCACTTGTAGCACTTGTTGTATATTGTTATACATCAAGTTGTTTGTCATAATATTTAGTTAGATTGTGTGGATCGGTTTGATCGTGTAGAGATAGGGTAGATCTTGTGTAGTTAGTATTGATAGAGTGTAGATCAGGTAGATCGTGTGAAGATCGGGTAGATCGAGTTGATCATATAGATCATGTTGATCGGGTAGATCGTATAGATCGTATAGATCGGGTAGATCGGGTATAAACTATGGTACAAAAGCTAAATGTTACCCATCTCAATTGGCATAGTATATATTTCATAAAAATAGAAAATAAAAAATGGCATAAAAATAAAAAATAAAAAATGACATAGTGTGGGGTTATGGTATAGCTGTATAATAACACATGTGAGATGAAAGAGGAAGGCTAACAGTACCGATTGATCCTAAAACTTTTGGCATCCAATTTTCATATTTTTATTTTACGTACTTTTTTAATTTGATGTAATGTGTTTTTTATTAATGAAAATAAATTTTAGTTAATGATGCGTGGTTCGGGGTCAAACGAATTTCTTTTTTGCGAGCAAGCTTTACAACCCACTAGGCAGTGTACCTAATCGTTTCAGTGTAGTATGGGTAAGCTCACGGGGTTGATCGTTCTCTAGGGGAATAGAGATGCTAGTAGAGATTTATGACGAAAAGGTAAGGGTAAGGGTGATTCTTTTTAGTATTTTTATATTTTTTATAAAAGCAATTAAAATCTCGGGGTTTGAAGAGTGGATGTTTTGGTAATCTACCAATTGAACAACTTCAAAAATTAAATTAAAACTAACTAAATTAAATAAAAGTAAAATCTATGTATTGTTGGAGTGTGTTCTTATGATAATTAAAAACGTGTTCACTTATATTTTCTTACTCCCTAGTTATCTTTTATTGGTTGGTTGAATGGTTACATCCTTGTCCTAACTGATGCATTATATTCCATATTCTAGTCATAGGGTGGTGCCTAATTTCCTAATTCTATGAATTGTAACTCTCCTCTAGAACACCCGGGATCGCCAAATACCGAGATATCTCCCCCAAATATCCTATTATCCTTAAGCTATAATTCACGCAATAAACATAACGAGAGCCTACAGTGCACTCCAAGGTTTATGTTATTTAGGACGTTAAAGCTCACAACAATGAAATAAGAAGCCAGTTTTTCTTAATCTTGCGTCTACCAATTAGAACAAGAGACAACCTAACAATAATCAATAACTAGGTTTCACTGGATCTAAGCAAACACTAATTAATTTAGTTACGCATGATAGATAGATAAGCAAAAACACAAACAAATAATCAAACATAGATGAAACATGGTGATAGATTGGATAAACAAACTTATCTTGAAGTGTAAAAAAAGGTTTGGAACCCTAAAATATTATCCAAGTCAGACCTAAAAAGAACTAGGGTTTGCTCTTCAAAATAATACACACCTAATGAAAAAAATTCGAAGTCTATATATAGAATTTACATCTGCGACGGCGTCGCCTAATAATGGTGATGTCGTCTGATCGCCGTCATTAGGTTTTCATCTTTGCCAAGTCATCACTAGGACGGCGTCGGGTAAAAAGTAGTAACGCCGTCTGGGTTGCTCTTGGACGTCGACTTGGGAAAATCTTGGTCACTTAGATTTTCTTACTCCCTAATTATCTTTTATTGGTCGGTTGAATTGTCACATCCTTGTCCTAATTGATGTGTTGTATTCCATGTTCTATTCATAGGGTGGTGCCTAATTCCCCAATTCTATGAATTATAACTCTCCTCTAGAACACCCGGGATCGCCAAGTTCCGAGGTATCTCCCCCGAATATCATATTATTCTTAAGCTATAACTCACGCAATAAACACAACGAGAGCCTATAGTACACTCAAAGCCTTTATGCTATTTAGGACATTAAAGCTCGCAACAATGAAAGAAGAAGCCAGATTTTCTTAATCTAACGTCTGCCAATTAGAACAAGAGACAACCTAACAATAATCAATAACTAGGTTTCATTGGAACAAAGAAAACACTAATTAATTTAGTTATGCATGATAGATAAGCAAGAACACAAACAAACAATCAAACATAGATGAAACATGGTGATAGATTGGATAAACAAACTTATCTTGAAGTGTAAAAGAGGGTTTGGAACCCTAAAATATTGTCCAAGTCGGACCTAAAACGAACTAGGGTTTGCTCTCCAAAATAATACACACCTAATGCAAAATATTCGAAGTCTATATATAGAATTTACATCTGTGACGGCGTCGCCTAATAATGGTGACGCCTTCTGATCGCCGTCATTAGGGTTTCATCTTTGCCAAGTCATCACTGGGACGGCATCGGGTAGATAGTAGTGACGTCGTCTGGGTTGCTCTTGGACGTCGTCTTGGGAAAATCTTGGTCGTCTGGTGTAGAATGGAAGAGTGATGGCCTGGTGAAATTAGGCATGACGCCGTCACTTGTTAGGACCAAAATAAGTTCTGAGTCGTCGCTTGAGAGTATTTGGAACACCATGTAAGCAACGGCGTCGCCCTTGATGTTAAAACGTCGTCCTGAATTTGCCTTGTTTTCTTGACTTTGCGGTTTTCTTCATGTTTTCGCTTCTTTTTGTCCAAATATGCTTAAAAATAGCATTTTACTTCCAAAAGACCTAAATGTGAAAAGAAACGATTTTAAGCAGTAACGGATATAAAATGTAACGATTTAGGGCTTAAATGACCCCCTAAAAACGTATGTTTTAAATCTTTATCAGTTAAATATATTATTTTATTTATAAAAATGAAAAAAATATATATATGCACGACGGCACGAGAAAACTATTGTTATGCCACGGAGGGGTGTTTTGCTGCCATAGCCAAAACCGGTGTCATGGGTAAAAAGTGTTGTGGTGGTACCACTTTTTCTCATGACACCACCCAACAACATCAGTTGTACCTGGCGCTCTAAGTATAGTGCCAAATCCATTCCCTTCACTGGTACACAAATAGGACTCATCACCAGTTCACCACTAACACATTAGACCATGTATCAATCTGTTCTTCCTATCTTAACACTAATAAGACTCTATACCCATAAATCATTTAATCAAACCCAAATTACACCTCACCTGCACCTTTAGCTCCATCTCTATACCCATCACTCGATGACCTCAACGATAAAGTCATCATCGACACCAACCAAACCTATGATATAAAATCCCAACCACAATTATCCACTTGATCGACAAAAGACATAGTATCGAACTAGCTTCTCGTGACTTAGAAATCATCTGTCTCCGTCAAGGAACCGCTTTTGTCGCTGTCTTGGCACGTGTCGCTGACGTCATCCAATTTCTTTTAGCCAAAGACGAACCCGCCGTCAAACTTGACCTATGCCATTACTTTTTCACCCTACGGTCTTCCCCCTCATCAAAACTTTCAGATCATGACCCGGAAGATAATTTGTTGAACTACTAGTTGACTGTTCTGGGTCATGGGTCAGGTCAGGTTATAGAGAAGTTTGATAAGGTGTTGGAGGAGTATAGTGGGAGTGTGTCACGGTTGATTGCCTATAAAAATGTTTTGATGTGTAACTGATTTTGGTTTGTTAAATCTTGTAGAAGATGGAGATTCATTTTTAATTTTTTATTTTAAATTCGTGAGATTTATTTTAGTTTTGTGTTGATATGGATGATAAGGGTCATTAAGATGAAGAAGATGGATCATGATTCATAAAGATCTCACCAAAAGATGAACTCAACTAAGAGGTATAGGTGTCATGAAAAGCTTCATCTCTTCATTTGGGGTCCACGGGTGCCACATCACTATAACACAACCTCTCCAACAACTCCTCCCCCTTACCATAACACAACACAACTTACTCATTTGAGTCTCACCACTTATCTTTTTTTTTAAATTTCAAATAAACTAAAATTCATTCATAAACATAAAATTACAATACAACACATTAAAAACATACGAAACATAAAATAACGACACGAAAAAAAAATGATGCGGAAAAATAACTTAAGAAACTTAAGAAATACATCAAATTATAAAGAAACTAATTATTTTGTTTTTGTTGTTGATATTGTTCTCATAGATGTCGTTGCCAAACATACTCGATTATATTTCATTGAAGCCTTATGTGTGTCCGTTTATCACGAAGTTTTTTGTTCCCATAGTGTGAAATTTAGGTTTATTATAAGAAAATGAATGAAAATCAAAAGTTTTATCTGACTAAAAGGAATGTTTTTACCTTCGTCGTTTGCACGACGAATCAATGGATGGCGAGCAGTGGCGAACGAAGGGATGGCAAGAAGTGGTGAAAGCCACGTAGGAGTGGCGAGGCTTCTCTCGTCACCATACCTATCTCTCTAAACCACTACTTTTATTTCATGTAGGTAGAAAAATTTAAACATGTATTAAGTGGTAATTAATTTATTGAACTAGTAGTAGATTGCTATATTTCTTATATAGTAACAAATTTGAAAGTTTGACGTACTATATCGGTAATAAAAAAAGTTTGTTTACTAACTCGGTAAATTTGGGAAAGTATGTTTCTATTTAATGGACTTAACCTATTTTAACATTAAAACGGATCTAGCATCTATATAACTAATTAATTACTTTAAAATTAATAATTACTATATAAACTTGATTGATTCTTTTCCAAGCAGGAACCACTGGTTTACAAATTTTATTAACCACAGAATTTAGATTTGGGATTTGATTAGATAATGTTAAAACTTTGTTTGAAAGTAAAAAATGGTTTCTATTGTTTGTCGTAGCCAATCCTGTTGGCGCTTTGAATAGGAGTATGAATGAACGTCCTCATCTTCGGGTGAATCTCGTTTAAAGGAAATTTGTTAAATAGTTCAAGTACAAACACAAACACACACTTGCTTTGTTACATATTCCACATAAATATCGCCATTTTTTACCAATCAAATATAATAATGATATCTTATTTAATTTATCTTTCTGAGATCAATTTTTTTAACAATTTTTACAAATAATTCATTAGTGGAGATCACTCATTAAAAAAATATCATAATTTTAGGTGTTTAACTCTCATGAACATTTAAAAAGTTTGGGCACAAACAAGGCACACTCTCTCGATTATGTCATCATAGTTAAAAGATCAAAGGCAAACACAGGCAGTTTCACGAACGAAGTCAATCTTATGTGTGATCGTAGTGGTCAATATAAACAAGTAAAGATACGACCATGAGAAAACTAATTGCCCATTATTGTTAGTAGGGAAATATTCTTGGTATACAATGGTGGGACGTTAAGTGTGACATTCGATGAACATAATCATCCTCCTGCATAAAATATGAAAGCGTTGTGAGACGATTAACAACATATGAATATCGATTGGTTGAATATTTTACAAGGAAGAATGTGGAGACACGATATTCATGAGTTGTTAATCGCCTCTGTTAATACAAATAAACCGTAAAAACGTTTATTAATATTTTGCGATCTCTTTGTGTTTTGTTGATAACAAATATAATGTTATCTTAAGTACAATTATAAGAATACATGTTATTTTTGTAAATCATTTACATATAGCCATTTAATACAAATTGTTATAATAAATCATTTGTTGTAATAGTTTATTAAGATGGGTAAAAATCACAACCCATGGATTATATCCATAACCCGTGGTATTGACCCATACCCACTTGACTAGATACATTGTACTCATTAGATACATTGTATCTAAAGAAATACCCATGGACCAGCCCATAACCCATGACCCATGACCCATAACCAAAAAAACCCATGGGCAAAGAGGAGCGTCCCACGGATCCCTAGGTTTACACTAGACGGATCCCTTAAGGGAGGGATCCATGGGATCCGTGGAACAAAGGGCAAGTTTTGCCTATAAAGAGAGCCATTTCTTCATTCTAACTCACCCCTCTTCTTACTAATTCTCTCATATACTCTCATTCTCTTCTAACAAAAGATCACTTGATCTAGAGAGTTGTTCTTCTTTCTTTCTTTAGTGATTCTCATATAGGTCCTTCTCTAAGGCGAGATCACGAGCATTCTACAAGTCATCCAAGCAAGGGGTCCTTGATTGATTTGTTCCTCCACGAGATTTCTGTAGCAAAGATCTTGTATTTGATATTTCACATAGTTGTTGTGTAATAGTCGTGTTGGTTTGGTCCACCGTGTTACGGACTCGGTATTTAGCTTTGTACCAGAAAAAGGTGTAAGCAACGTTGTGAAGGCTTCTCCGCCAAGTTGAAGGAGTTTGTTGACATAGTGCTTGAACTCTCGAGTAGGTGACTCAGGGAGTGGAGTAGGGCAAGGAAGGTGTCCTTGTAGCCGAACCACTATAAATCGGTTGTGTCATTTCTATCCTTTGCTTTACTTTATTTACTTGCTTTATCATTAGATCTATACTTTCTCTACATCCATACGATTTCACATAATATCGAATCTAAAGTTTTTGAAACTAACTTAAAATCGGCAAAACTATTCAACTCCCCCTTCTAGTTTTCCGCAATTGGCATCAAGAGCTAAGTTTATAAAAGTTTTAAAGTAAACCACATTTTAGAAACTTTTCGATCACTATGGGTTCTAAAAATTACAAGGAAGGGCAATCTATGCAACGACCACCACTACTTGAAACTAATGGTTTTATATATTGGAAAAATAGATTCTAAACATATGTGAAGTCTAAAGATATTGATCTTTGGTACATTATTGTTGAAGGTGATTTTGAGGCTACCTCAAAAGATGATAAAGGAAATTTAGTTAACATACCTCATGATAAACTAAGCGATGAAATGAAGAAAAAGCTTTCTAAAATAGTGAAGCTAAAATGGTTTTATATAATGCTTTACCCAAAAAGGAATTTGAAAGAATTTCTATGCTTAAAACCTCTAAAGAAATTTGGAATTCTTTAGTTGTAACTCATCAAGGTAATCAACAAGTTAAAATAATAAAATTGATTTATTTGTTCAACAATATGAACAATTTTCAATATCGGATGAGGAAACTATAGATCATTCATTTGCAAATTTTAATACTATTATTACATCTTTACAAGCACTTGATGAATCTTTTTCTAGCCGTAACCATGTTAAGAGATATCTAAGGGCACTTCCATCCAAGTGGAGATCCAAGGTGACGGCAATCGAAGAGTCAAAAGATTTGACAATCCTCACCCTTGATGAACTCATAGGCAACTTAAAAGTCTACGAGCTTGTCCTTGCCAAAGATTTCAAGCCTCAAAGGTGAAAGAGAACACAAATCTCTTGCCCTAAAGCCAAAAAGGCCTGATATATGAGACAGGACGAAAAGTTCTTTGAAGGAAGGAAGATACGCCAAACAACGTATGATGACAAGAAAGACCGGAAAAGCAAAGAGGACGAGAAGCTAAGGGATGATCGTGCTTGCTTTAAATGTGGGGACCCAAACCACTTTATTAGTAAGTGTCCCAAAAGGGATGATCAAAATTCATTCGTTAGCTGCACGTAGGGAATGAGTGACGAGGATGACGAAGAAATTTGTCTCATAACAAATGACGAGGTATGTCACGAATAATATAGTAGCTCATCACTAGATGATGACTCATTGCATAATGAATATGACAAACTTTGCAATATTAGCTTAAAATTAATTAACAAAAACAAGCTTTTGAAAAGTCAAAACCAACGTTTAGATAAGGAAGTCATAGAATTAAAAGCAAAATTGAAACGTCTAGAAAAGGGTAAAATAGCGAGTGGTGAATGTGAACTTATGCTCAACTTCAAACACTAGTTGATCAACTAGATTCTAAAATTGCTAGAATGAGTACTAATACTTTAGATATGATATTAGATAGTGTTAAAACCAGAAACAACCAAAAAGGTTTAGGTATTCAACAACTTGATCCATCAACTAGTGAAAACAAAGAAACATAATTTGTTAAGGCACTAGAAAAACAAGCCATCAAGTTGTACGGATCCCACAAAAAGGAACCGGCTAGTGTACAATCAGATCCGTGGTCTCAATAAGCAAATGAGGTAATAACATAGCTTCTTCATCTCGAACCGATTTTGTTATCAGTAATAAGAAGAAACCAACTCATTTTACCACTAGACAACCACCTCCAAAATATAATCCTATTTTTGCAAGAAACAAAGCTCCATCTTTTTCGAAACCTAATCCATCTAGGAGACCAAACTTTTGAGTTAATTGTTTTCTTAGGTGTGCTTAAAGGCTCACCTAGATCCTGATGAATGGGTCAAGGATAGCGGGTGCACGAGGCACATGACCCGCAATAAAGATCTATTCTCCACATATGAATCCTTCAATGGAGGAAATGTGGTGTTTGGAAATAGAAAAAGTAAAATCATCTAAAGGTACGATTTCTAACAAATCTCTAACCATTAACGATGTGTGTCACGTAGAAAACCTAAACTTTAACCTCTTAAGTATAGGACAAATATGTGATAAAAAGTGCAATGTACTTTTACCAAAACCGGTAGTAAGATATTAAAAATGGCATAACCATAGGAAGAGGAATTAGGAAACATGGAGTCTATGTCATTAAAATCGGTAATGAACCTAAAGACAAACTTTGTCTTACCTCTATGGATGATTCTTCGACCTTATGGCATCGAAGATTGGGTCATGCCAATATGCGCCTTCTTCAATCGCTATCATCCAAAGATCTAGTAAGAGATCTACCTAAGTTAAAATATGAACATCACTTTTGTGATGCTTGTAATGTAGGAAAACAAGTTCATTCTAGTCATAAAGCTAAAAACATGGTGTCTACAAAAAGGTGTCTAGAATTACTACATATGGATTTATTTGGTCCATCCGCTATCCAAAGTTATGGAGGCAACTACTACACTTTGGTCATAGTGGATGATTACTTTAGGTATACATGGACAAAATTCTTAAAGAACAAAACGGAAACGTTTAATTATTTTGAAATATTAAGCAAGAAAATCCAAAGACAACTAGGAAGTCCTATAGTGTCTATTAGAACGGATCATGGTAGGGAATTCGATAATGAATTGCAATTTGGAGCCTTTTGTGACGCTAATGGTATTACTCACAAATTCTCGGCTCCGCGCACTCCACAATCAAATGGGGTAGTTGAAAGAAAGAATAGAACCCTAAAAGAAATGAGTCGCACCATGCTAAATGAGCAATCCATACCTCAAAAGTTTTGGTGCAATGCCGTTGATACTTCAACGTACATACTTAATCGAGTCTTAATTAGACCATATTTAGGTAAAACTCCATATGAGTTACTTCGAGGCAAAAAGCCTACGTTAGATCACTTTAGAGTCTTTGGTGGCAAATGTTTTATTCTTAACACTAAAGATTACCTTACAAAATTTGATCCTAAATCAACCGAAGGTATCTTTCTAGGTTACTCTCTTAATAGCAAAGCTTACGCCATACTAAATAAAGAAACAATGAAGGTAGAAGAGTCATTAAATGTAAAATTTGATGAAAGTCCACCCAAACCCTCTCCACCTCTTGTCGATGACGAGATTGTAGAAAGTGAAGCTATTGTAATAAAGAAAAAGATAAATGAAGAAGAAGAAGAATCTTCAAATAATGAACTCATAAATATTAAAGAGTCCAAAGATCACCCCGTAGATAAGGTCATAGGAAAGTTAAACGAAAGAACCTTAGGGTCTCCAATTCAAAAACAAAGTAGCCTATTTTGTTTTATTTCAACCATAGAACCTAAGAATACGCAAGAAGCCATAAAAGATGAAAGTTGGGTAATGGCTATGCAAGAAGAGTTAAATCAATTTGTTTCTAATGATATTTGGACACTTGTCCCTCCACCTAGTAATCAAACCATAATAGGAACCAAATGGGTTTATAAAAACAAGTTAGATGCAAATGGAGTAGTGTCTAGAAACAAGGCTCGACTCGTTGCCCAAGGGTATAACAAACAAGAAGGAATAGACTTTGATGAGACCTATGCCCCCGTGGCTAGATTAGAGTCTATAAGAATACTTCCTGCTTATGCTTGTGCTAATGATCTTAAGCTTTATCAAATGGATGTCAAAAGTGCTTTCTAAATGGTTTTATTAATGAAGAAGTATATGTAGCTCAACCTCCGGGCTTCATCGATTTTGAAAACCTAAACATGTGTATAAGTTAAAGAAAGCCCTTTACGGTCTTAAACAAGCTCCAAAAGCTTGGTATGATAGACTCAAGTCATTCTTAATCAAACACAACTATACCATGGGGTTAGTTGACAACACACTTTTACTAAGAAAAGAGAGTCACATATAATCATAGTTCAAATATATGTAGATGATATTATATTCGGATCCACTTGTCAAGACATGTGTGATGATTTCTCTAAAATCATGCATGACGAGTTCGAGATGAGTATGATGGGAGAACTTAGTTTCTTTCTTGGTCTACAAATCAAACAAGTAGAAGATGGTATCTTCTTTAATCAATCTAAATACATAAAAGAGATGTTAAAGAAATTCAGCTTAGAACAGTCAAAACCAATTAGGCACCCAATGTCATCCGACACCAAACTCACAAAAGATGAAGACGGCGAACCAATCACTGTTGATAATACTAAATATCGTGGCATGATAGGTAGCCTTCTCTACCTCACGGCAAGTAGGCCGGATGTCATGTTTAGTGTTTGTCTATGTGCTAGGTTTCAAGAAGACCCTAAAACATCACACCTAGAAGCCGTAAAAAGAATATTTAGATACATTAAGGGTACAACACAATTAGGATTATGGTATCCTAAGGGCACGGCAGTAGAAACAATTGTATATGCAGATTCTGACCCTGCGTGTGATTATGTTGACGAAAAAGTACAAGTGGGGTATGTACTTTTATGGGATGTTGTTTAACATCTTGGTTTTCTAAGAAACAAACGGCATTAGAAATATCAACAACCGAAGTTTAATACGCTCTCCTGGCAAAGCATGCCTACAAGCACTATGGATGAAACAAGCGTTAGTTGACTACGACATTCATCTAAGTGACATAGCCATTCTATGTGACAACAAGGGTAACATCGATTTAAGCAAGAATCTGGTATTACATTCTCGCACAAAGCATATAGAGATTCGTCATCACTTCTTAAGAGACAATGTTCAAAAGGGGAACATCTCTATTGAGAAGGTAGCGTCCGAAGACAACATAGCCGACATCCTCACCAAACCGTTGAAGCGGAACAATTCAACCTACTTCGTCTTGGTCTTGGTCTCATGGAACAATCGTCGTAATTTACTTTTAACTCTACAAGGTATGTAAACACTAGCCTTCTTCTTTCTGAGTCTAGGAT
Organism: Chrysanthemum makinoi; assembly: GCA_910596185.1. Taxonomy (NCBI): domain Eukaryota; kingdom Viridiplantae; phylum Streptophyta; class Magnoliopsida; order Asterales; family Asteraceae; genus Chrysanthemum; species Chrysanthemum makinoi. Next base: position 128,947,486 of record OU343225.1, read on the forward strand.
CTCTATTTCACGCACAACTCACAAGCAATACAAGAATTTTCAAAACCCAAGATAAATTTTTCACTTATAACTCATAATTTTTCTTATTTTCTTTCAAAATAAGTACAAGTTGCAAACATATAATTACATACACATCTTCTTTTCAAAGGATAAAACGATTTTTATTCGCACATAGAAACCTCTTTTTGAAACGTTTTCTAAAAATGATACCTCTTCCCGTATCAATTTCACAAAAGCAATTTCTCACGTCTAGGACAAATCGCTTTTTCATTATTAATACAAAGTAAAAACCCGTTTTCATTGCATCTCATCTCTTTTGAATGCTAAAGAGAACACATAACTAATATGTGTTTTCGGGTACGTTCATTTAAGCAACAATGAATTAGGAGCACTCGAGTTATCTCACATAATAGTATGTTTTTTTTTCACTTCTAGCTTATTTTTCTTTTCTTCTTAGGAGTCGAGATAACCGCAACTCCAAATATAGGCACACACTAGGCAAAAATGTTTCCAAAAGGAAAATTTTGTTCTCTCGACCACCGGTCCACGTAATCCCAGCCTTATCTTAATGGACGGATCCTCGGGAAGGATCCGTGGGATCCGTGAGACAGAAGCTAGTTTTACCTTCTATTTTTCTCACTTTGGATGAAAACTTCAATATTTTTTCATTTTTTTTTGGAGTATGTTCTTTAATGCTTGTGTTCTCATGATCACATGCCTTAAATTCATATCTAATCATTAGATTTTAATCCACATTTTGGCTCAAGCATTCATTACAATGCATTGTTTTTCTATATATAGGACTCCCAAAATGCTTGCATAATTCATCTCATCTTCACAAACAAACAACACCATGTCATCCAAAAGATCTTACAACTTAGATGAATCACATATTACAAACAATCCTCTTCATGAAATCCAAACTTTTGTACTCCCACCTTCCAAAATACCACAATCAAACTCTAGGATATCCGCACGGATTAGCATTCGACCTTGTTGCTTAGCAAAACCATCATCGAATGGCTCATCACCACAAGATGCTTCCATTATAGCACCTCCTTCATCACCAACAAGTACACCAACTTCATCACCTAAAGTCACTCTTTTGGAACTCCTTAAGACTCCAACAAGATCTCAACAACCAAAACAAAAAGAAATAGCCTTTTTGACACCTCCCACTTCTCCAAACACAATTTTCAATGACCTTGAAACATCACCACCCTTAGCTCCCATTAATCTACAAGAATACCTAGGTTCTTTTCCACCACCACTTCCAAACATTCCGGACTTTGATCCGTATTTTCCTATTTTTCCACCACATCTTCCGCAACTCACAAATCAAAACAACCCGGAAAACTTCCGCACTCATTACCCACATCACTTACATTGTGAACATTGCCAATCCACTAGGGATATTGCAATAGAAGTTAGAGAAGAAATGCGATTCATACTCAACCTCATTCTTGATCGCATCAATACCATTACTCATCAAAACCTCCATCCATAACCTTATGCAAGCATCGAAGGAATCATTATTACTATTTTCTATTTTTAGTACTTTTCTTTTGAGTCATTTTCAAGAACAAGTCTTGTTCTTATTTTTACATGCTTGTATGTGGCATAAATACCACTACATTTTGTTGTTTTATTACAAGGCCTTGTTTACATACCTTGGCTCCTAATCTTGATTATCGTCAATCACAAGATTATTTAAGCATGTTACTAACCTTTATCTTTGTAGGATTTTTTTATTTTTCTTCACTTGACGCCCTAACCTAGGGGGAGCTACCGTCAAGGGGGAGTAAGCGATTCGTGGACTATTTTTCCACATTTTTATTTCTTCGATGGGTTAACTTTTTGTTTCGACAAAAAGGGGGAGAAGAAGTAAAACTTAGGAGCTTTCAAAACATACACCTATTCTTAAGTTTTACTCATCATAACATTATGTTTTGTCATCAACAAAAAGCGGGAGATTGTTAATACAAATTAACCGTAAAAACGTTTATTAATATTTTGCGATCTTTTTGTGTTTTGTTGATAACAAATATAATGTTATCTTAAGTACAATTATAAGAATACATGTTATTTTTGTAAAGCATTTACATATAGCCATTTAATACAAATTGTTATAATAAATCATTTGTTGTAATAGTTTATTAGGATGGGTAAAAATCACAATCCATGGATCATATACATAACCCATGGTATTGACCCATACCCACTTGACTAGATACATTGTACTCATTAGATACATTGTATCTAAAGAAATACCCAAGGACCAACCCATAACCCATGACCCATGACCCATAACCAAAAAACCCATGGGCAAAGAGGAGCGTCCCACGGATCCCTAGGTTTACACTAGACGGATCCCTTGTAGGAGGGATCCGTGGGATCCGGGGAACAGTGGCAAGTTTTGCCTATAAATAGAGAGTCATTTCTTCATTCTAACTCACCCCTCTTCTTACTAATTCTTTCATATACTCTCATTCTCTTCTAACAAAAGATCACTTGATCTAGAGAGTTGTTCTTCTTTCTTTCTTTAGTGATTCTCATATAGGTTCTTCTCTAAGGCGAGATCACGAGCATTTTACAAGTCATCCAAGCAAGGGGTCCTTGATTGATTTGTTCCTCCACAAGATTTCTGTAGCAAAGATCTTGTATTTGATATTTCACATAGTTGTTGTGTAATAGTCGTGTTGGTTTGGTCCACCGTGTTACGGACTCGGTATTTAGCTTTGTACTGGAAAAATGTGTAAGCAACGCTAGAAGGCTTCTCGCCAAGTTGAAGGAGTTTGTTGACATAGTGCTTGAACTCTCGAGTAGGTGACTCGGGGAGTGGAGTAGGGCAAGGAAGGTGTCCTTGTAGCCGAACCCACTATAAATCGGTTATGTCATTTCTATCATTTGCTTTACTTTATTTACTTGCTTTATCATTAGATTTATACTTTCTCTACATCCATACAATTTCACATAATATCGAATCTAAAGTTTTTGAAACTAACTTAAAATCGGCAAAACTATTCAACCCCCTTCTAGTTTTCCACAGCCTCGAATAGAGATGCGCCTCCATATGTTTCGCAAGATGATGATTATGTTTATTATATCACACTTAGGGGGTGCTTGGTAGGATGATTTTTAGGGTGGGTAATGGCAAAGGTAACGAAAAATAATGTTTGGTGCTATATAATGGAATGAACCATTACCCAATAGTGGGCAATGGACCATTACCCAATAATTTTTTCTTCCTTTTCATTTCCCCACTATTATCATTATCTTTCCTTTTTCCTTTTCTCGAGTTGGAACCAATCACACCCTTAATGTCTAATCATTGTATACCCATGAATATTTCTCTAACAATGGGAATGGGTGGTTAGCTTTTCTGGTGGTTGTATCTTTACTTGTTTTCTTTTCTTTATATAGACCACTACGATCACATAAATGATCGAATTCGTTCGTAAAACAGCTTGTGCGTGTTCGTTTTTGGTCTTTTAGTTATGATGACATAACCGAAAGGCTGTGTCTTGCTCTCAGGACCAAATTTTTAGATCATATCATAAGAGCTAAACACCTAAAATTGTGAGAAAAAAAAATGTTGATGGGGATGTTGACTAATAAATTATTTGTAAAAATATTAAAATAATAATCTAAGGGGTATAAATCAATTAAGGTATTATTATTATTAGAGGGAATTGCATATACATTTACTAAAACTCAAAAATTTATGTATTTTCTCATAATACAAGTTTTTAATACATAATATACAATGCAACTTAAACATGTTTTATGTATATATGCAAATATGCAAGTTTTAATAAGTATATATGTAATTGCCCTTTATTATTATAAGTTGAGCTAAATATAGACCCCATATTATTTATAGACCAATGAACTAATACGGGTCATTTATGTAAAAAAACAAAAAAAACAACTTTCCACATTTTTTTTTTTTAAATAAAATAACTTGCAAATGGTATATAGTTAATCGACATAAAATACATAAGATATTTTTATTTTTCAATAGGCATCTTGAAATACTTTCGACAAACCTTTTTTCAAGTTTAGTTCTACTATTAAATTTGCGTCTAGAAAAATCACGTTTTTGGGCAAGACAAGAAAGGAACTCGCTCTTTGACACCAAGGGATAAGAGCGGATTGCTGGCGATGACTTGGTGAAGGGAATCTATGAGAGAAGGTTCTCGACCGAACCGGTTCCGATCGAATAAGCTGGCGGAGCCAACGAGTTCGTCGAACAACGAACGAGTCTAAGGGCGCTTGAAAGGAATGGACGCTGAAGGAAAATGAAATATGAAATAAAAAGATGCTTTGAGAGTGTGAGATAGGCGGATTCGGGAGCACGCAAATGTGAACAACCGCTAGGCTTCCAGCAGTGATAGCTGAACTAACCATATGGGCCGCCCAAAACCTGGAGTTGACATTGAAATCGGAAATCAACGTGTGATTTGTATTTTTGGAATCACATGAGATTTCAAAAATCATATGTAATTTCATAAAGTCATATGTAAAATCACAAATCACATATGATTTAAAATAACAAATCAAATATGACTTCTTTGAAACATTTCAACACCTATAAAAGTTTATTTGGCTGTGAGAATTTTAGATCTAGATTAAACTTTTTTCTCAACGCAACTAATCGGTAAAAAAAAAATGCGTGGAATATTCAACAAAACAAGCGTGTGTTTATGTTTGTTATTGAACTAATTAACAAAACAAATTTATATAGTAATCATTAATTTTTAGTAATTAGTTAAAGTATATCTAAGCATAATCACCCAAAAACAAACCTGAACCAACAAACCAACTAAAATTGAACTGAACCGAACAAACCTTATTCGGTTTAGTTATCAATTTTGTATAATTATTTCGGTTTTAATTTGTTCAATTTGATTTCAGTTCAATTCAGATCAAAACATACTTATTCAGTTTGAAATAGTTAAACAGACTCAAACCAGCCCTATTAGGTTTGATTTCAATTTCGATTACTTGGTTCACTTCTTGATTCACAATTTACCTTTATTCGGTTTTTGGGTCAGGTCAACTTTGGTTAGTTCGGGCCCGATAATTACCCGTTGCTCAGCCCTAAGTTAAAGTAACAAGGAATGCTACGGTGCCGCCGCGTTGCGGCGGGGCATTTTATATTTATCAATATACTTGTTTTTGTCCGTGTTTTTCTGATATTTATTTTGCTTAATTGAATGTATACATATAGACTCCATCAATACTATACAATTGGTAGCGACTAAGGAAGGTGGTTTGTAGGTAGCGACTAAGTCGATGTAAAGCTGGTTGTATGCACTTCCGCGTTGCGGCGGGTTTTATATCGGATTTCTAATTTGGATTGTTAGTTGGTTTTTGTATTTGTTAGTTAAATATAGCGGCATGTGATATATATAGTTTGCCACACAAAATAAGCTTGACATCAAAATAACTTAAAAACCAACAAAAATGTACATACCAAAATGATTACAGAAACACCGATACGCAGTCAATGCGTTTTGAAACAACGATAATTAAAAATTCATGTCAATTATCGACGCTGCAACTCCAAAGATGGCAACAAACGTAACTGTTGTGAGTAGGAACTGAAATTGTATAAGATGGTTCTGAACATTACCCTGCACGTAAAAAATTCATTAGAAATAGAGGTGGCATCATGAGCAACTCGGGTAAAAATGTCGCCCGAGTCAAAATGGTACACAATTGTACCAAGCAGGTTGATCCTAATCATGAAATTAGTCTTTTGAATCATGTCGACAAACAGATTGCTCATATATTGTATTTTAATCATTATGACAATCAATATTAAATTTTAATCATCATGACACTATAACAGTGAATTCATATTTTCTAAGATAAGCAAAAAGTTTATGAGCAGCCAATAGTGGTAGTAATATTAAATTATGAAACGAACTGATATTTCAAAGAACCACGAAACATGATATTTGGAAGTACCAACTTTACAGCAGGAGAATTAGGCATAGCAACACAGAAATCGGATTTTTTTGCAGCAAGACATTGAAATAAACTGGTAGTTACCCTAACTCGGTTGAAGTTTGTTAAAAGTTAACTCTTTAAACTGGTAGTCTTAGTACGGGAGAAAGCATCCTGGTTGACACAGAAACACATTTGTCCGCTTTTATTGAAATTTAAAACTTTTCAATTATTTGAAATAACAAAAAAACACTGAAAGGAAAGCATTAGATCCTCATTCCAAATCGGATTCAAGTTGCTGTTTTAGGAGAACCACCTCAGTGTATCTAAATTGTGTTTCATAATAGTAGTGTGTTCTCCGGTTAAACTGTCCATTAATGGGAAGACAGAAAAGAAACTAACCTGCTCTGTTAGTGAAACGACGGCATAAGTATCACTTGATATAATATCACAAACAACAACATTTGCACCTTGAAGAATTGTAATATTCAAGTTTCTAACAGCTCCCTGTACCTGTATCCATTCTAAGAAATAGCAAAACATGATGACTGTATGAAAGGACTTGGTAGCGTTGATAATTTTTAACAAACTTCAACCGAGTTTACAAATAACGGTTTCATCTTCATTCACCAATTTCCTCATTAAAGCATACGAAACAATATACTTAAATATGCAATGAGATAGAATAAGCAAAGCACTTAAATCCTCATAAGTCTCATCTCTCAGGTAAACTTACCCTAACTAATGACATATACCATTACCAACTACTTTTGTGACCATACATGCTAAAACATACCGTTATTCCGATGACATTTTTTCGTGTCTTTTTCTTGCTGCGCTGGCCTGTTTCACGTTGAATGATTTTGGGAATAATGTCGTTTCAGCTTCTCTTTTAGCTTCATCAATGGAGAGGTGAAAACCTAAGAAGCAGGAAAAGGGGTATGTGAACACACAATTATAAGGCAAACACCTCACACGCATAATGAAAGTGACATCGAACTATTACCTCGTATCGGAGGTGGTTTGTTGGTAGAGACTAAGTCGATGTAAAGCTGGTTGTATGCACTTCCGCTACAACATTGAGACACTTTTTATACTGAATCCTCATGATGGGATTAATGCCTTTTATACTAACAAACCTGGAAAAAGTAACTAATAAACTAAACTACTGTATATAAATAATTAAGGATCAACAAAAGAGGTCGGAAAATAAGTTTACCCTCTCAACTGATTATCCCCGTATCTCAGGTAAAAATATTAGTTGCAGATGCAGGAGTCCGGCGGCTAGACCAACGCGTCTCAACTTGCTCCATATGTTTTTTGGCGCTTGTTCCTCTTTCTTTGACTCTTGTTTCAATGTAACTGTTGCATAGAAACCATGAATTGCCGCGTTGCCACAGGGCTTTTTAGTGTAACATAGTGATATTATTTCGTGAAGACAGCTGATGTTATTGGGTAATGTTGATGGGCCACGGATCAGTGGCGCACGGGTCAGTGAGTTGGATCTTGTTTGACCGAGCCTAGAGGAAATAAGCAAATAGTTACCATGTTGTTAGAAATACGTGGGTTAGTAATAGCACGATAGTTGTTTCCTATTTAATAAAACTGTATGTTCTAAAACCTGTTATTGAGTATTTGTTGTGAGCCGGATTCTTGACACTGCATGTGCGGAGATTAGCTTTGGAGCTCTTCTTCTAGGAACTGTTTTCACTTCTTCGTCATAACCCAAAAACGGTTGGTAATGCTGACAAAGTTGGTCACAGTTTCGCATGTACATATATTTTACTGGAGGGCCTGTGCAGATGAGAAAAAGAAAAAAATGCGTAGTTGAGTATAAAATGCAGAAGTAAATGGTGTTGAATAGATGCAGTTGAACTATGGTACGCAAAACATAAAAGAAATGTTATTTCTATGTGAATCGGAGAAATTTACCCGAGACTGGTAGCTCATAGCTGCATAGTAACGGGTACGGTTAAGTTAGTATTAGATATCCAACACACCGGCGATCCTTTGAAGGAAGAAATGAGTTATCGAATAACCTTGTTGACTGCCATGTATCTGACTATTATCTGCGGATGAACCGGACTAATTTACCTGTGCATGATTGCTAACACCTACAATGGTAACAACAATTAGTGACTTATCATTAGACATCCCAGAAATTACTGAATATTTCAAGCAAAGAAAAAAGATCTGCACCGTGGATATCCAAAATAAATATGAATTCAAATTTCGCATCTACTTGCCTGCAATTAATGGTTATATGTATTCACTACGACAACGTCAGCTGTGACATGTGTTTGTCTATGGTATACTTTCCTGCCAGATTAACATACGATGAAACATTAGGCTCCAATGAATAGTTACACGTATAGACGGTTAACAAATGAATTAAATATGTTACCTTGAGTAACGCATTCCACGTTTCTATAGCCAGAATCATTGACAGATAAGGTCTTTTCGACATGTGCATATTCATTCGAGCATGGATAGTAGCTGTATCAGCCAAAGGAAACTTCAGCGCTGAAATTGTATGAGTGATACATTTGTCGATGTTATACAAATACCTTCCAAATCAAGAAACGATAAAGTATTAGACAACAATGAACAACTACACATACCACATACTTCACAATTTTAATGTGTATAGATAAATAAAACGCATTACTTTGAGTGTCACGAATGATACCATATTTATTTTAGTCTACCCGTGGTTCCCGTCGATAGCTTCTGATATTATGCATACTGTCATGAAGCAAAAGTAGAACGTTTTCAGCCATTTGTCGTACCAAAATAAAGCGTAACGAAGCTGGGAAACCTGCTCGCAATTGGTCAGGCAAATATACTTTGAAGTAGGCCCTATACATGTATTAAAAAACAAAGAAGAACACATAAGAGAAAAATTACATATGACGGACAATAAATGTTACTGAGAATGAAGTATCGATTCACCTCGAGTACTGAAGGTGCACGCCAATCATTTTCCTGTAGAGTGGTCGAAACGGTTGCTCTTTGTGTAGGCATACCTAAAAAACGAAAATCAATCATGAAATTAGTATATGGTATTCAGGAATTTGAATAAACGGGAAATAAAGCAAGCAATCAGATTACGTCTGCTGACGAAGCGCGTTCGTCTATTATTTTCATGTAATGTGCTGGGACCTGCTTCCCCATGCGATGTTGCATCTAAAATGACGAACAATTTTTTAAATTAGCAAACGGTAACAGGACGAATACAACTGCATACTGACGATACATCAATTAGTTGAATGGTTAGTGAAATTGGAGGTTCACTTACCTACGGCCAAAGGCGTTGCACGACAATTATGGGCATGCAAAGCGCGACAAACACTTTCCAAATCTTTGACCCCGTGTGAACTGCTGCATATATTTTTCTTTGGTTCATTTATGCCTGCAAAGATGAGAAAATATGAAAGTCTTGACCACACAAATAAGAGGGTGTAGCACGACAGCATGTATGCTTAATTGTAAAAAGAAACAGATATATTATGTTGGCTTACCAGGCGCGATATCTGTTCTGAAAGTGAGTAGTGGGTAGAAAGTTTCTATTCCCAATACATAAATGGTCTAAAAAAGTCCCAATCATCATAACATTTAATCCTACTAATTTATCCAATGTCGCTTCATAAAAATAATCTAACCAACAAAAACTCAAATGGGTCGCACTTACATAACCGATTTACACCATTTTTTTCAATCAGACGCTTCATCAAGGGTTAGCAATTTACGTCCAAATCTGTATCAAAGAGAAATACTTATTTTTTCATGACTGTTATGAACAACAACCTTTCAATTCCGTCCTTGTATGATACATTTTGCTGATATGTAGGCACCTTAACAACACACACAAACCTTCAACTATGTCACCATTAAAGAATTAGCAGCTTCTTAATCACTACTAATATCCTAAACCGCAAACTCTAAGACAAAATTTCCAATTATCATAACATCTAATGCTACCAATTTATCCGAATCCGCTTCACAAAAACAATCTAACCAACAAAAACTTAAATGGGTCTCTGCAACACAACAAATTCACACCACTATTCACTAACACATATCATCAAACACTTCGTATGCACCTCAACTCAACTAACCAAACCCCACTAAACCCATTAACAAAAACCCAAAGAAACTCCACATCCACTGCTGCTTTCCTCTTTCATTAGCAGATGTAATAACAAAATAACTTCAATATTATAAAAGCTTGTGTAAAAGTTTTCTAAACACATACCTGTAACTCGAAGGGTTTTCCTTCCAATCTTCAGATCGGAGTACCTGTAATCTTCAAACACACCATACCTACAGAAAAATCGGAAACCCACCAGCGAAAGAAACCAAGCGTCGAAAAGTGTGCGGTGAGTTTTTGTCGTTGATGATTGAATAAGATAATGATGTTAGCTGGAAAGCGACTATGTCGGCAGAAGAAGTCGGTAGCAGGCCAAGAAGGAAGATGGATATTGCAGTTGGGCTTAAGAAAAAAAAGAGGAGCCTAAACGGCATGTTTTGGTGCCGTTTTGTATCCTCACATTAATATATATATAATTCTAGATACGAATGTACATTTTTCAAGAATCAGTAATTTGACATTGACCGGTCAAACAACAATAAATAAGAAAAATAATTCTATTTTGCACCATGCTCGTATAATCTGGTCAGTAAGATTAACACCAGACTATGAAAATAGGTGCCTTTAAAGCCAGCCATACTATCCATCCACCACTATCACTAGAACCAATATTTCTCAAAAATTAATATGCCATTTTAAATAATAATTAAAATTAGTAGTCAATCACACAAATCTTATACACAAATATAATGACACTCAATCTACAGAAACAAAAAGTATTTTTATACACAAATATAAGACTAAAAGCAGAATAAAAGGCTGAAAAAAACAAAAATTAAAGCATAAAAAAATAAAAAATAAAAACTGGTAGCATAGCAATCAGAGAACTTTGAAGGTACTATAAATGAATTCAACATATAAAATCAGAGTAAAGTTTCTCATCATTTTGCAATCCTTTGTATCATTTAGATCTATAAAATTAAAAACAAAAAAACAAAAAAAACAAAAAAAAAGTAGTATTAAGTGTAGTTTTAGCAAAACAGAATCGAAAAGCATAACATAAGCCACGACCGAACATGTTTTGACAAAAAAACCAGATTCGATATAGCACATATTATTAATACCCTTTGATCTCGATTTGTTCCTTGCAACTATGGGCTTGAAGTTGCAAGGGGCTATGTCGTGCTTTAGTGTTTGTTAACTAATACACGAAAACATAATCAAGTGTTTAAGTTTGGGTTTGTGTTGGAAGGAAGTGGCTGGCGGCTGTGTGAAATGCAGGATGATGGTTGAGGTGTTTATATAGGACTTTTTAGTTTTAGGGTTTTGATGTGTTACGTCGTCGTTTGATTGCTTCTATTTTTCTTAGCCTTAAACACTTTTCTCTATACTACTAATCGCGCGTTGAGGCAGCATGTCTCATGTGATTAAACTACGAGCATCAATAAAATGAAAATAATTAACTGATTAATCTAATAAAAACAAAAATAAGAAAAACAAAAAGAAAATGATTCTGGTGCGACCCAATTCATTTATTTTTTAGGTTTCAATAATTATTTCAGGTTTATTTTTGGACGGTTTTTATTGGCTAGTTAAACCGGTAGTGTCCTCGGTTCCCGGTTGAACTCGTTGGTCCGGTCTGGTTTCAAAATCATATATAACATCAATTTGTTTGCATATAAATTGTATGAATCTTTTTTTGTTTTATTAATTTGTACAATATCTATAATGATATGTATTTTTCATTTTAAGATATTTTGAATATAACATTTATCGGAAATAGTCGATATGTGGTTATGCTTATAGACGTTTTTTTTATATTAAAATTTGCATTTATTTATGATAAATATGTTGAAAGCTATTGATTTCATAGTAAAACTAACACGATTTCATAATAAATAAGTGTCTTAGCTTATTATTTTAAAACTTTCTTTTTTAGAAAGTACCAAATAATTTATTAATTTATTATGTAGTATAGACTATAGATAATATCATTATATACTTTTTGTTTTTTAACCTATGACTTTTGACATTTTGCCAAGATTTAAGCTTACATTCACATAAACATTGGCCGAATAAGGTTCGCTATTTCTTAAGGTTTTGGTCATTTTCTGAGTTGTTTGCACCGAGCATATTGAGTTTAAGATCTCCCACATGTTAGTGATGATAATTACAAATCCTTTTCCCGCTTATCCACCGGAATGATATTGATCGATAGACTTACTTTTGAGTGTTTTCTTATATAAACTTCAAATCTATTCTTGTAGTGGCAGACAGATTGACTGGCGGTTTCCATCGACATGTTTCACGACCAACATGTGAAAATATCACATCATTTTATGAAGAAAAAAAATTTGAAGTCACAGACAAAACTTACTAGCGATCTTCCCTTTAGGCTACGTGTTACCGTCATCAGGCTACTATCGCGACTACAACATGTAGTCTACAACAATATGTAGTCTAAGTAGAGGCGACTACAACATGTAGTCTACAACAATATGTAGTCTAAGTAGAGGCAGAGACACCATAAGGCCAGTGTGGGCTGGCTACCAGATGTTATCAAACCATCATCAATCTTAATTCCTGTCACAACCCTTGAGATAGCCTTGCCTATCAACTTTTCTTAGAATCTATGTTGCTAAAAACAAAATGAAATGGGGGATAAACAGTCCTTTTCCCCTTAACTGCCTTTCTATCTTCACTTGTCGGGCAACCATTACCAATTACAGAAAATGAGACACTCATAAAGGAAGACTTAATCCTATTGATGAATCCTGTGCCAAACCCCGTCTCTTGCAACCAACGAATTATGAACTGACGTAATTTTGTATCGTGCGCTTTCTTCAAATGTAACTTCAACATGGCACTTGAAATCTTCTTCTTCCTAAAACGAACCATTACCTTGTTATTGTTTTTGTTAAGTTATTAGTTATTGGTTTATCGGTCACATCTCTTCTAACACTTGTCACTTATTAGAATACCTTCATGCGACAAAAAAGTAAAGGGGTGTTTGGATGTACGTTTCCTTTAAGAACTTTGTTTCAGTTCAGGAAACGCGCATCCAAGCATTTGTTTATCATTTATTAATGAGGCATGCTTTACTTTTCACTTGCAATTTTAATCTAACAAAGCAAAGATTCGTGTACACTATATTCACAATCGGCTATGAAAAACAATGATCAACATATACACAAATTAAATGATTGTCGCACTCAAAAAATGCTACCAACAAAAACAATGTCTCTCAGGAAAAAAAAAAAAAAAAAAAAAAGTCAAAATCAACCTACATTTACATCAAACCTGAGCTGGTTCCAGTTTACAAAGTTCGCCGCCAACACGGAGATGAATAACACAAAAATTGCTCTAAACAAAATCATTCTTTTAGTTCTCGCTTGCGGTTCTTCCAGTTCTACTTCATCCAAACTCGGGTCTGAATCAGTAATAGATGACTCTGGTTCAGGGTCGTCTAAAACTTGTATTTCATCAGCCTGTGTAAGACAAGCGATAAAATAATGATATATGGATATTGAAGCATGCTAAATTCGGTTAAGATAAGAATAATACCTGCCTTTATACATTCTGATGAGGACATTGTTAAGTTTTGTTGTAACTTATCGCTGAATGCTGCATCTTTTAGTTCTTGAACAGAATATATTGAGTTTTTGTATTGTATGCCTACTTTTGGATACATACTTGTGTATACATTCTTATTAATTTTTTGCAGTGTTTCCATCAAAATCTTTTTCTCCTCCGTTTGAGAACGCAACTGCAAGAGAAGAGAACACATATCAGATGCATTTTCTATACTCTTATTGGTATGTTATTTATAAATACAAAAAATTGTATTATTACAGTGACAACCTAACTTTGTAGTAAAATATTATTAGAAAAGTTGTGTGCATAAAAAATACACTTTGGGTGACTTTAAACAAGATTGGCCTGTTCTCTCAACTTCATTATTTATAAAGCACCCGTTTGACCCGTCTGATATAAAAATGTAACCCAACTCTACTCATTTATGAGATTGCTAAATAATCAATTTTTTATAGGTAGAAGTAGATAAGCAGCTTGAGAAAAGACCAAACAAAACACCCCAAGTAAACTGGTCAAAGTTGCGGTATCTAATACACAAAAGTAAGTGTACCTGCTTCGTTATCCGTTCACGTTCTGAGGCAAGTTGCATGACCGTGTCCATAATAAGCTTCGTCTTGATACCGATATCCTCCACACTAGCCATCTTATCAAGATTAGCACGACTCAACGAAGTTTCAAGTGATTCAACTTCACATCTAAAAAAGTCATTTTCTTTAGTCAACTCCAAGTTAGTATCAGTCAACAACAAACACTGTTCCTCGGCATTTTCTGCCTTTATTTCAGCTGTTGAAACCTTTTGCTTCAGTTCATCTATTAAAGTCTCCATATCCCATATTGCAGAATACAACATGTTTTGTTGCTCTTGACCAGCTTCTGAAGACGCCTTAGAATGCTGCAATTGAAGCTCAAGGTCCCTTGATTGCTTCTCGAGTAAACTCATCTTTTTAGAACTATTTTCGTGGCTTCCTTTAATAAATCCCAATTCATCACTTAATTCAATGTTTGACTCGGTCAACTGGGCTACCTTCCCTTCGGCTGTTTCAGCTCTAGTTTCTGCCGTGTATACTTCCTCTTTTAATGATTCTATCATATTTTCCATTTCTGTTGCACGTTCTTGAAGTGAATCGTTTGCAGCATTCGCTTTCCTTAAGTTAGCTTCGGATACGTTCACTTTTTCTTCTAAAAGTTTGACCTTTTCCCTCAAGGTTGATACTTCAAGATTATCTGCAACAAGTTGTGTGATCCTGCTATTCAATTTTTCTATTGAGGCGTCTTTTGTATTCAAAAGTTTAATGCAGTTTTCGAGTTTTAATCTAAATCCATCTTCTCTTTGATTAAAACCACCGAGATTAAACTGAAGAAGTTGATGTTGAGCTATGAGGTCTCGTGAAACTCCCATTAATACAACGGAAGCATTCTCTGCTTCTAAAAACCGACCCCACACAACCTCTGCTGCTTCTTCCATAATGAATGCTACTTGTTCCGTTAACCTTAGCTTTATTTTTAGATCTTCTTCATCTTGCTTTGATTCTGTTAGTTTCTTCTCGAGATCAAGTTCTCTTGATAAAGATTTTTCCAGCATTCTGAGAACGTGTACTTTATCTATTGCTTGTAGTCTTGGTTTTGCTTCTCTAAATTGATAATCTCCTGAAAAACCTTTATATTTCGATGCAAAGAAACAAGAAATTGTCACGAAACAACTCAAATTCACACAATTCGTTCCACTATATATACACATGAGCAATACAAGTACCAACTTTGATCGGATCTTAGTTTTGAGTAACTAAATATATTTGCAGTTGCAAAAAGGCTCAAACTTTCAAGAAGTAATCACTTTGGGTATTTTAAGATGAATGGTCACCTCAATGGCATATCAAACCATGTTAAGATAAAAGTCAACATGGTCAAACTTACAGACACGTGAGCTACCACGCTATCATTATGACATGGTAACGTGGTTAGATTACCTCACATTAAATTTCTTGAAAGTTTTAGGTTCTTTATCAAGGTTTTTGAATGTTTTAGCTTTCTTTGTGGTTACTGAAAACAGAAATTAGGCCAAAGTGCGTCACTTTTATGCAATTTGCCCGCAAAAAAAAAGTTATACTTTTCATATTTGGTTTAAGGAAAGTCCTTCAGATATTCATGGAAAAAATATATATAATTACAAGTGTACAACTCAAGATTTATGGTGAATACTAGAAAAGAAAAATATATGGTGTATAGGGCCGTCTTGAAAAAATATATCTATAGTCATCACTTTAAACTACTAATCATCAACCAAATGACATGTCACTTTCTCCAATATTTGATCTATAGGTATATTGAGCTATAGAAGTAATATGTTAAATCTAGGAAGTTAAACTATATGTTGAAAATCAAACGAGTTTGACTTACATTCATTGTTGTTGAAAGCTAACGATGTCATTTGAAGTTTAGCCAACTTCATCTTCATCTCAAGAACATGTTCTTCTGATTGCTTCAACGAGTCCTCAGAATCATGCAATTTCCCTTCAACAACAGAGAACAATTCTCCTAGATTTTTACATGACGACAGTCTTTGACAGGTCTCAACAAGGTCAACTCGAATGGAATCCATTGACCGGTCAAGTTCCTTAACTTCGGAATCCAAGAAACTAAATAAAAGATCGACTTTTAATGACTTCTCAACAAATTCCACCGGAACATCATCAGCAGCCATTGCTTCAAAGTCGTTTTCCCATTGCAATACGTAGAGTAAAAGATTTTCTAAATTTAGTAACTTCTCTGATGAGTAAGCTAACTCTAAATCAACTTTGGTCAAAGTCTCCATCGAGACTCGTATTTCTCCCATATCCTTGGTATCAGAAGTAGTACCCTCATGAAAACGCACTAACTCCGGGTTAACGACATTACTGTTATAAGCTGTAATAGGATCCATTGCTTATACGGTTATACCTAACTTTTTACCGCTGGCAACCCTGCACAGTAAATGAGAACTAAAAACTCAAAAAAAGCAACATTAGATGAGTTTGGTGGCATTTATGGATTACAAATGAAACTAGTAGTCTACAACGTACAACTTTTATTCCTAAAGACCATTCATTTGACTTTCGGGTCAAATGCAAAAATCTTTTTGGTTTTTCAATAATCAACATACTAATTGTCATCTAGAATTGACACAGATTCATGATTAGTAGAAAAAACCTTATCAAGTTATATTAAACTGTATAAGCTTACTACAAGCAGATATCTATATTTTGGAACTCATTATACATTCCATTGACCTCAAAAGTCAAAGTTAAATTCTTGATTTGAAATGATGGTGCATAGGCATTAAATTCCCAAGACATAAAAATAAGTCCTTTTTGATGTACTTACTCACAACCTCAAATTCATCAATTTCACATAAACCCTAAACCCAATTCACCTCAAAAATTGCCAAACACAAGAAAAAAATTAAAAATCATATAAACTCGCGGATTAGTCTGTCAAAAGGTCGGAAAACATGGTTTACAAAAAAAGCCATATAAAGCACTCAAATTTCCACAATTTCCAACTTATTTACATGAACCAACAAAAAAGCACCAAACTTTATCAAAATCTTGCATCAAATCACCATATTCACCTCCAAATTATCAAAAACCAACTAAAAAAATATAAAAATACAGAGCATACCTACCAAAAGAACTCACAATTCAAGTCGGGTCGGGTCAAATCATGAGCTCACGGGTCTGAATCTTAATCCAACCAACATGGTTTTCTTTGTTGACCGTTAGTTGTTGAGCAAAATGGATCTTACCTACATAAGTTAGCAAAATTTGGTTGATATGCTAACGTGCGCCATATGAAGTTACAATGAAATGCTTTTTCTTTTTTTTTTTATATATATTTTGAGATTTAAAGAATAGTAATGAGAAGAGTCAACTTTTGGACGATTGGAGAAATGTAGCGGCTATGGACTGTAGGGCTGTCTTGATGTGGGGTGCACTTGGGTGTGTTGGCTAATGAGAAAGTGACATGTCATTTGGTTGATGATTAAGTAGTTTAAGGTGATGATTATGTGTGACCCAACTTTAGTTTTTTAACCATTTTTGGTCGAGTGGTTTTTCTAATCTATTCTTGGACGGTGTTGCACTCAACCTCAAATTATGTGGTGGAATGATTTTTTGCAAGTTTTAATTTTATGAGTTGTAATTAAGCTTAGCAAATGAAAATTTAGCATTTAATTAACTTCAAACGCCAAAACCGTCAAAAATGTGTGAGAGAGAAAAAGGTGAGAGAGAGAAAAACCAAGGTTGGGAAGAAGTAACTAGGAGAAGAAGACGCAAGGACGAAGGAGCTTCAAACCAAGCTAATCGGAATGGGATTGTCAAGCTATTTGTGGCCAACATCCCCGATGGATGTCGGCCTTGGGACCTCGCATCATCTTTTGAGCCTTATGGTACGATTGCGGGGGCTTATATCGCTAGGAGAAGAAATTCAAAAGGGACTCGTTTTGGCTTTGTAAGCTTCAATGGCATACAAGACTGGAAAGAGTTGGAGAGAAAGGTTCAATTTGTGAAGTTGGGTAAGCATAAACTCGAGGTGAATCTTGCTAGATACGCAATGGAGAATGAGAAAGCGGGAATCAATGGGGTGACGAAGAAGAAGGCTGCCCCAATACCTAGTTTTCCAAGGCCGGTAGGAACCAGTGGTAGGTTTCAGGAGGGGAGATCGTTCTGTAATATAGTGAAAGGGCCGGTTGAGAAGACAAGCAATGTCAATGAAATCCCGATTGATTCTAAGGTTAATGAGTTGTCTAACATCCACGGGATGGCTTTGGTTGGAAGATGTTCTAACTTCAATATTCTGTCCGGTCTTAGTGGGTTGCTGGGGAAGCATGGTTTCTCAAACTTGAGACTCCAATACTTGGGAGGCCTTAGTATGCTTGTGATATTTAACAACAGTTTATTGGCCAAGGAATTCTTGTTCAAGAAGGAGATGTGGGAGGATTGGTTCAATAAGTTGGAGGAATGGCGGGGTCAATCTCTTTCATATGAGAGAATAGCATGGATAGGGATTTACGGGGTTCCTCTACATCTCGCTAATGTCTTGACATATAACAAGATTAAGGGTCATGTGGGGAAAGTTGTCTCTCCTTCTTCAGTTAACGAAGGTAGTGTGAATAGATCCGTCCAAGGTATGGGAGTCCTGGTGAGTGAAGGAGGGAGATCAAAGGTCAAGTCACGTTATCCTGGAGGGACAAGAAATACAGAGTATGATATTCCGAGAAGTTAATAGATTGGTCTCCTTGTTGTAACATTACCGTCTCCAGGGGGTCCTCCTCGCCTGAGTCGAATTGTAATGTTTCGATGAACTCTACTACTAATCCTAACGATCGGGAAGATGGGGAGTTTAGGGTGGAAGACGTAGAGTTGATGCATGAGGATGGTGGGGGTCTCGATGCTGATATGCATGGGGAAAAGGATGGAGGCGGAAAGGTGGGTGGGAATTTTTCTTCATTTATGGGTGTGGGTCCAGCTGGTCATGCGGCATTTAACACTGAAACACGTGATGAGAATTTGAGTATTGATATTCCTTTTCCCCCTTTTGATTGGAATAAGTTAAGCATTGGGCTTCCTAATAGGCCCAGGAAAAGACAAAGAGAGTCCGACCCATTTTCTTTGGATGATATTTTGGGCCTAAATGGTGGGAATTTAAACACAGAAAAGGAAGTGGAGAGTACAAGACCGTGCCTCCATGGTGATTGTGGGTCTGATATCCATGAAAAATCTCTGGACCTAAATAACTTTCCCTATTTACATGTAGAAGGTATTAGAGGACAAATTAATGACACAGCAGGTGGGCTGTTGCACCAACCAACAAGGGAGCAAGAGATGGAGATTAACTCGGAGATAGATGAGACCATCGAGACAGGTAGAGTGGTTGGAGTAGACTTGTATATGGTCCGAGAGGAGGTTAGAGGTTTTATTGAGAAGGAAGGTATTAATCCCGTTTTACAATGAATGTTCTTTCTATTAACATTAGGGGTATTGGGGGGGATAGGAAACCAAAGTGGATTAGTAGTTTGAAAAACAAGGAAAATGTTTCTTTTTTGGCTATTCAGGAATCCCAAAGCGGTGGTGTTCAAAGGTTATGTCCGCAGGTTTTGGGGTCGGTCGGGTTTTGAGTTTGAGGTGGTCGAGCCAAGTGGGAGGTCGGGGGGTTTGATTAGTGTATGGGATCCCGGTGTTTTTAAGAAATCGGGGAGTATGCATAGAGAGAATTTTTTGATAGTCTATGGTCGTATTAAAGGTATCGATAAGATGGTTTTTGTGGCGAACATTTATGCTCCTCAATCGAGAAGGGCTAAAGGTGTTGTGTGGGATGAGTTAAAAAGTTTGAAGGACAATAACATTGGCTAGTGGATTATGATAGGGGATTTCAATGCGGTTAGGGACAAAGAAGAAAGAAAGGGTTCGAATTTTAAGAGCAGTTGTGCTAGAGACTTTAATGAGTTTATAGATTTCGTTGATCTCCATGAATACATGATGAAAGGTGTAAAGTATACGTACCTTAAGGAGAACAAAAGAGGTAGAAAGATGAGTAAAATAGATCGGTGCTTGGTTAGTAGAGATTTTTTCGATAGGTGGCCAGTGGCGTATTTTAGGGCCTTGCCTAGAGGGCTCTCTGATCATAATCCGATCTTGTTATCGTTAATTGATAATAATTTCGGTCCTAAGCCTTTCCGGGCTTTTAATTCCTGGCTGGAGTATCCTGAGTGCATCAGTATTGTCACAAAGGCTTTGGAGGAGTTTGAATACGCGGGAGATCCGTTTTGTAAGTTGTTGATGAAATTTAGATGGTTGCGTAGGCATTTAAAAGAGTGGCGTGATAATTTTATTCAGAAAGAAAATGAAGAATTCGAATTGTGCAGGAAAGAGTTAGAGGAGCTTGATAGGAATATGGAAGACAATGATTTGTCGGAAGAGGATACGTGGATTAGGAATGAATGTAGAAAGAAAATGGTAGATATTGAGATTCGTAAGACTAAAGATTTGAAACAAAGGTCTAGGAATAAATAGGCCGCGAAGGGTGATGGTAACAATCGGTTTTTTCACGGTTTAATTAATAATAGAAAAATGAGGAATTCGATTCATGGGTTTTCGATTGGGGAAGAATGGATAACTAAGCCGAAGATGATAAAGAAGCACACATTTGAGTTTTTCAGAAGTAAGTTCAAGGAAGAATGGAAGGATAGACCAAACCTCAACTGTGGCATTGAGACGAGACTCTCTAGGGAGGCGGCTGATTCCCTGATGCGCCGTTTCTCTAAGGAGGAGATCATAAAGGCTGTTTTTGATTGTGGGGAAGATCGGGCTCCCGGTCTGGATGGATTCCCATTTAGATATATTAGACATTTCTGGGCCCATTTTGAAGATGATTTCAGTGGTTTATTTGAAGCTTTCTTCGATGGCAGGAGTTTTAGTAATGGGTGTAATTCAGCGTTCATCACCTTGATTCCAAAAGTTAGAGATCCGAGTCATCTTAATGACTATAGGCCCATCACTCTTGTCGGGGTAATGTGTAAGGTTGTCTCTAAGGTCCTAGCTAATCGGATAAAAAAGGTGTTGAATACTCTAATTTCGGTTAATCAATCCGCTTTTCTGGGGGATAGGTCTATTTTAGATGGGCCGCTTATCCTGAATGAGATTATTTCATGGGCTAAAAAACAGAAAAAATAAATTTTTATTGTTAATACAAATAAGCCGTAAAAATGTTTATTTATATTTTACGATCTTCTAATGTTTTGTCGATAACAAACGTAAAATCATTTTAACGAAACAAATAAAATACGTAAATGGTTTGAACTAATAGTTTCTAACATATTCACATTTTCACATAAAACACTAAAACAAGTATAAGTGATTTTATGATTTAATATTACATATGTACAACAACTAGTGTTTACATATTTGGGTAAAATATACACATAACTAGTATGTAGTATATTGGGTAATATAAATGGGTGGAAACTTAAGTATCATAACCCATTGGGCAAATACATTGAATGTAGTTGGGTACAACCCAAAGCCCATGACCCATGGAGCTTGACCCATAACCCATTGCATGACATCATGCTTATATCATACATGGATAATATCCATAACCCATGGATCAACCCATACCCAAGTGACTAAGTGCATTGCACTCAAGAGATACATTGTATCTAGCTAAAGATCCATGGATCAACCCATGACCCATAACCAAAATACCCATGGGTAAAGGGGAGCGTCCCACGGATCCCTAGCTTTACGCTAGACGGAAGGGATCCGTGGGATCCGGGGAACAGTAGATTTTTTCTTCTATAAATAGTGAGCCATTTCTTCATTGTTGCTCACCCCTTTTCTAACACACTTTCTCCTTGAGTTAAAAACTCACTAACCTCAGATCCAAGAGATCTATGTTTGTAGTTTTGTTTTTGTGTGATCTTCTAGGTTCCTTTTAAAGGCAAGATCACCACCTTTGAAGTCGAGCAAGCTCAAGTCCATGAGTTGCCATGCTTCCTCATCATCAAGACTACTGAAGTCCTCTTGTTGATGATTGTTTTTCTTTTCTAAGAAGTGTTGAAGACATTAGTGAAAGGTGTCTCAAGTGTCAAAGACGAAGATATTAGTGAAGGGTATCTATCGTCCATATCATAAGCACTTGTGGTAGGTGCTTAGAAGTCAAGACTAGAAGCATTAGTGAAGGGTGCTTAGAAGTCAAGACACAAGACATTAGTGAAGGGTGTCTTGAAGATCTAGTCAAAGGCATTAGTGAAAGGTGCCTTAGATGTACAATCGATATGGTGTGTTTATTTGTACAAGATAGATTAGTACTAGATCAAGGATATTGATATCCTTGATGATGTTGTAAAAGAGTAGATCTCCTTTGGGATTAGTCGTTGGTGTAGTGTTGGGTAGTAGTTCCTCCATTGCAATGGAACTAGGTGCTTAGCCTAGTACCTAATAAAGGGTAGGCGACGTTGTGTAGGTGTGGTTCACCTTGGAGTGAAAGAACCCAGTGGTTATCCTAGCACCGTATAAAGGGTAGGCGACGTTGTGTAGGTGTGGTTCGCCTTGGTGTGAAAGAACTCGGTATTTAGCTTTGTACCGGAAAAAGGTTAAGCGACGTTGTGAAGGCTTCTCCGCCATAAGGAGATCGGTGTAGTGTTCTGAACTCTCGAGTAGGTGACTCGGGGAGTGGAGTAGGGCAAGGAAGGTGTCCTTGTAGCCGAACCACTATAAATACTCGCGTTGTGGTTTTGTGCTTCTTACTCTTATCTTTTCATTACTTACCTTTATATGCTTGTTCATCAACATCCAACACACACATCCAAATAGATTGACACAAGTCGATCTAAATAGATTAAAAGGAAGTTTTAATTGGAAAACTATTGAACCCCCCCCCCCTTCTAGTTTTCCACAATTGGCATCAGAGCTTCGTTACCAAGTTTCTTAAAGTATATTGTACTTTAAAAACTTGATACGATCCATGGTTAATTGAAAACTACAAAGAAGGTTTTCATAAAAACAAACACCATGTCTTTTAAAAAAAACTTTTGTTTGGATGTTGATTAGATGAAAACATTTTTTTTACTTATTTTTCATTTAATTGCACTAATCTTCTTTGTCATGTTGATTAGTCAAAGGTCACACCCACCAAGCTATAGGAATCGCTTGGTAACAAGAATACCTTCCTTAAGAAAGTATCTTGAACACAAAGGAGCTGGAATTGTTTTGTGACATTTGTTGTGTCATTTGTAAAGACATTCCTAAGTGCATTTGAGGTATGACTTTTCCTTTATCTCTTAATGACATTAGCTTAACAAATAAGTATGATTATCTAGGTATTTATTTGATTATCTTGTGTGCATATACATGTATTACATGTAGCTTCATTAGGAAGTTTTTTTTTCTCACATACGTGTCACTCTTTCGTCTAAAAATCATGGTTTATAAAACTTGTGTTTCGTTTTACTTAATTCAAAAATCATATCTTTCTAATAATAAAACAAAACACAAATATCAAGAATTCCTCTTTTCCTATAAATACTCCCACCGTCGACCACTCCATCAAATCCTCACTTTTTCAAATCTTCCAATTTCAAAATTTTCATCTCATTCAAAACTTCATCTTTCTCACCATTTCGTCTCAACCAAAACCAAGAAGGATCATCTTCAACATGGTTTACATCGCCCTCGTGCTCATCGTCTTAACACTCATCGCACTTGTGTTCCCTATGATGAAGTTCACATACGGAGACATTTACTTTGTGTTGTTAATCTACATTGGGGTTATATACTCAATCCTTTGTATCATCCTTAGCATTGAAATGAAATATTACTAATAATCTAAGTTTATCTAGGTTATTATCATAATGTGTTTATCATTTCTCTTTGTTTTATTTCTTTCTCTCGTGATACATTAGATGTCATGTATGCATGTTAAAAGAAAATGTAGGTTAAAACACATATCTTGGTGTAAAACTATGAGATCTAAAAATCTACGCTTTTCATCATAAAATCAGTTCGTAACTTCTGAGATCTACGGATTCGGAAAATACACTAGCCGGATCCCTTTTGAAAAGGAACCGTGGGATCCGTCCTACTGTAAAACAGTTTTTCATGCAAATTAAAAACCACTTTTCTTCTAAAAGTAATACTCTACTAGATTATCAAAACCATAAGTGAGTTAAATGTCATTGTTGTTAAAAACCATTGTTAATAAAAATCTAGTAAAAACATTAGATAATCATAGGTTGATCACAAACATCACTTTCTATTAACTCATGTTTTCTATAGGTTCAACTATGACGCATGAATATGAGTTTGATTTTTCACTAGCGTCTACACTCCAAACATCTCCCTTGAACCCAACACACCTGGCATTCATGTCCGTGGGTTCTGTGGAAAACTAGAAGGGGGGGTTGAATAGTTTTACCAATTAAAAACTTCCTTTTAATTATTTAGATCGACTTATGTCAATCTATTTGGTTGTTTATGTTGGACGTTGATAGATAGATATATAAACGTATAATGAAAGATAAAGAGTAAGAAGCACATCACCACGACACAAGTTATTTATAGTGGTTCGGCTACAAGGACACCTTCCTTGCCCTACTCCACTCCCCGAGTCACCTACTCGAGAGTTCGTAAGCACTACACCAACTCCTTATGGCGGAGAAGCCTTCACAACGTCGCTTAACCTTTTTTTGGTACAAAGCTAAATACCGAGTTCCTTCACACCAAGGCGAACCACACCTAACACAGCGTCGCCTACCCTTTATACGGTGCTAGGCTAACCACCGAGTTCTTTCACACCAAGGAGAACTAATCCTATCACAACGTCGCCTACCCTTTATTAGGTACTAGGCTAAGCACCTAGTTCCATTACTATGGAGGAACTACTACCCTTCACAACATAACACCTAATATCAAGGAGATCCTCTCCTTGTTACAACACCATCAAGGATATCACCATCCTTGGAAATAAACAAATACTTATATATATATAACGATGCACCTCATCGATTATATGACCTAGGCATTCTTTCCAAATGCGACTTGATTTGATTCTTCGACATCCTTCACTAATGCCTTTGACACAACGCTTGGCACCCTTCACAAATGCCTTCGTCTTGACACCTTTTGCATTCTTTACTAATGCCTTTGACACAACGCTTGGCACCCTTCACTAATGCCTTCGTCTTGACACCTTTAGCATTCTTCACTAATGCCTTGACACGGATGATGAGCACCTTTCACTAATGCTTTCATCTTGACACTTTCGGCATTCTTCACTAATGCCTTCAACCCAACATCTATGGAGAAAGGAAGAACTATCAACAAGAGAACCTTAGTTGTCTTGATGATGACGAAGCATGGCAACTCATGGACTTGAGCTTGCTCGTCTTCAAGAAGTGGTGATCTTGCCTTTAAGAGGAACCTAGAAGATCACACAAAAACAAAAGACAAACTACATAGATCACTTAGATATGAGGTTAGAGGGTTAGAATACTTGGGGAAGTATGTGTGTAAAGTCATAAGTAGAAAGGAAGAAATGGCTCTCTATTTATAGAGAAAATTCTCTACTGTTCCCCGGATCCCAAGGATCCCTTCCACTTGGGATCCGGCTAGCACAAAGCCAGGGATCCGTGGAACGCTCCTCTTTACCCATGGGTATTTTTGGTTATGGGTCATGGGTCATGGGTTATGGGTTGATCCATGGTTTTCTTTCTTAGATACAATGAACTTGGTTAAGTGGTATATATAAAACCATGGGTTATGGGTCAATACCATTTGCTAGTTTTTACCCATTTTAGTATTTACATGTTTTTACCCATTTTAGTATACTTAGTTTAAGTATGTGCTAACCCAATATGTAAATATTAGTTGTTGTACATATATATCTAAATCATAAAATCACTTATACTTGTTTTAGTGTTTTATGTGAAAACGTAAGTGTGTTAGGAAACTATTAACTCAAACTATTTACGTATTCTATTTGTTTCGTTAAAATGATTTTACGTTTGTTATCGACAAAACATTAGAAGATCGTAAAATATAAATAAACGTTTTTACGGCTTATTTGTATTAACAGGTTCAATAACCTCTAAAACCGTCACTTCCACGAAGGACGTATTGTAGACACCTCTCTACAATTCGAAGAAGGTATCAATACCTCCTTCCGAGCCATAGGACTAGAATGTCTTCTTGAAATCAACGAGAAGATATGTCTAAGGTTCATAATGGAATTCTTCCGTCAAGTTGAACTCGTTCGTAACGAGGATCGCTCTATATCTCTTTGGTTTTATATCAAAAACCAAAAGTTTACTTTAACCCTTGGGGCATTTTGCTCACATCCTCCGAATTCCAAATCATGGACAATGTGCCTTCACCGAAGATTGGTCTCTTGATTCTCTCTTCAACTTTCGTGAAGAAAATAGTCCATATTGTTCACACATACCATCCCTGGAAGATTTACATCGCATAATATGCAAGCCTCGACCATATTACTCCGATCCAAACATTATCTTCACACGGGACATCCGAGAAGAGTACAAGCCCCTTGCACTCATCCTACGTGAAAATGTTTTGAGTCTTAGGGGAAATTGAGAAATCCTTCCCGCTTGTTGTGCTCACATATTGTATTGTTTGCTAACACAACAACCATACAATCTCGCCTACTTCTTTGCAAGGCGAATTGTAAATTTTCAAGGCTCCAAGAATAAACTCATCCCTTATGGAATGTTCTTGACGCGCCTCTATCATAATGTTATGCACTTTCATCCTCAATTTCAAAGTCCGTTGTACGTACTTGTGAACAAGAGGATGGAACCGCTAAACATATCTCTCATGAAGACTTTCTTCATTCTTGATTCCACCAACACTCATCAACAACGTGATGATCCTACTAGCGAAAACACTCAAGGAACCTAGTAGTATTTCAAATAGGATCAATCCTCTTGTACTCGTGCTTTATCAATGTAATCCTGTTTCCTTCATGAAATAAAACATCTTACATTTGATATCTTAGTGTTAGAACCCCTTTAAACTAACCTTGGAATATAGTGCATTGTCAAGATCATTGCATACCTTTAGTAAAGGTTCTGATGAGCAGATGGACGGATCCCAAAGTTTATGCTAGACGGATCCCTACACTTAGGGAACCGTGGGATCCGGCAAAAAGAAAATGCAATTGCAAGCATTGTATTTCCAACATATCCTTAGAACACCTCACTCTAAGCTAAACATAGTGTCTTAAGGCAAATTAAGTCCTTATCAAGTTAAGTAGATCCTTCCCACTCACACATGAACTCATCGAGATCACACTCAAAGACGCTTGTAGATCTATCGTTTCATTTTAATCCATTGCTCTTCCGCTCTTAAGCTCACACATCATTTTTCACATGATCCCTCATATCCAAACATTGGAAAAATCTTATAGCAAAATCGATCTTAATCATCCTTACAACAAAATTAGTCAAAATTGATCAAATCCTAGTTTCTCCATCTTAAAGCCTCTAGGATATTTTCCAAATGATTAATCTAAGTCACTATCTGATCTCTAGGATCATTTAGCTTCACTTGACACTCTCAGAATCTTTAGTGTCATCCTTGCTCATTCATTGGTACTAATGAAAGTTCTAATTCCCTCCATAAAAGGCAATCATTAGCTACATCACTCATTACCCTCAAGTACTTAAGCATCCCTTCATTTAAGACACTTAGGAGAACTGAAACACTCAAGATGATATAGATCTTAGACTTTAAAAGCATCATTTCTACTCTTTCATAGCTGCTGAGAGCCGGATCCCTAGGATTAGCCTAGACGGATCCCTCTGAGGAGGGAACCGTGGGATCCGGGTGACAGATTATATCAAACCTTGCTAAAACAATCATTTCAACTCATCTTTCTAACTCAAACACTCCATCTCATCTTAAATGAGTTCCTAGATCAGTACAAACTCTGAAGTTGACTCTTGTGCATGTTAATCATCACATTCTAATGAATCTTAGTGGCTTAAGGCTTAAATGCACTTGCCAAATCTCTTGCTTTATAAACTACATTGTTAGGACTTCCATAGTCATCACCTTCATCCCAACTTTCAGCACTTTAGAAACCCTTACAAACCTCTTGAAATCATCTCATCATGAGGAAAACTCCAAGTAGTAACTTATCCACCAAAGAACCACCCAAGAAAAAAGCTCGTGTTATACACGAAATCTCTTCAACCGAATCATCTCCGGTCAAGCCAACAAATGCTAGGATCATTCCTCAACCAATCAAACCAATTCCTAAAAGGATAGTACCCACAAAACTACCTATGCCAAACACCACCATACCTTCTAGGCCAAACAATATCATATCCACTAAACCATCACCATTGGTTCCTAGAGCTATCTCCTTTATATCTCCACTATCATCACCGCACCTCTACAATTTAGAGGATTTGCCTCCTAGGCCGTCTCATCCACCTCCGCCGACAACATTCTCCTCATTAGGAGGAATAATGGTACAAAATCAAGGTGTTGAGTCAACACTTGCTCCAGCTTCCTTTTCGCCGTTTCCATCATATAATCCCATTTGGATTATGAGAAATCATCAAAGTCAACCACCCGACCATATGGAAGTTGACACTTCTCTACCACCACCATCATTCTTGGTCGAGCCATTCTCAAATGCACCTCCACCAGTCCCTCCATCGTTTGAAGCTCCACAAGTCGCTTCACTTGATCCTTCGCATCAAGCCATTTCATTTCTTCCAATTGTCAACATGTTGAAAGTTTGATACATGAAGTACGAGAAGACCAATGTTTCATGTTCTATCATATCCTCGAACGTTTCGACGAGATTAAACCTAAACAAAACTTGAGCTAGAAGATTTTAGTGGTGTCCTAGCATCAAGCGATAGTTGGTCTAGAAATTCCTAGTCATGTATTTTTTATTTTCTTAGTTTTTAGAGTCATGTATATCATAACTCGAGTTTTATTAAATGAAATTACATGCTACTTGCTATATTTATGAGTATATGATTACGTTGTATTCATATCTCACTTTTGTGATAACATTACTTGTTATATCACCATTGCTGAAATTGATCATCAGCTATACGGATCCCTCAAAATTGCCTAGACGGATCCCTACTAGGAGTGAACCGTGGGATCCGTGAGACAGAAAACTACTTTCTACTAACTTAGACCACATTTGCAGGAAATTGTGAATTATACTTGCTTTCTAACCTTTGTTTTGTAGTTATTCAATTTACACATGAAGAATTTGACATCCTAAAGCTAGGGGGAGCTTTGTGTCAAAGAAATACATTGCAAATTACTTGCAATATTAGGATTATATTTCTTGACATCCCCTTGCAAAATTGCAATCATCAAGGGGAGCACATTCGTCACTTAGACGAAATCTTTTGCAAACTTACTTGCAAACAAACTAGATTAGTATTACTTTCTTGACGCCCTTACATAGGGATGGACTCGTCAAGCGGGAGTAAAGACGAGATCCTTTCCCGTTACTTGCTCCTGAATTCTTATTTTTTACTTTTCACACGTTTTTATTAAAAACAATGTGTTGCTTTCTTTCGAAGCTCTTTTTGTTTTGACAAAAAGGGAGAGAAGAAAGTAAAAACTACAAATTCAAACTCTTACGAATTTTAGCTTTTCCTTAAAATAATTTTATGTTTTGTCATCAACAAAAAGGGGGAGATTGTTAATACAAATAAGCCGTAAAAACGTTTATTTATATTTTACGATCTTCTAATGTTTTGTCGATAACAAACGTAAAATCATTTTAATGAAACAAATAAAATACGTAAATGGTTTGAACTAATAGTTTCTAACATATTCACATAAAACACTAAAACAAGTATAAGTGATTTTATGATTTAATATTACATATGTACAACAACTAGTGTTTACATATTTGGGTAAAATATACACATAACTAGTATGTAGTATATTGGGTAATATAAATGGGTAGAAACTTAAGTATCATAACCCATTGGGCAAATACATTGAATGTAGTTGGGTACAACCCAAAGCCCATAACCCATGGAGTTTGACCCATAACCCATTGCATGACATCATGCTTATATCATACATGGATAATATCCATAACCCATGGATCAACCCATACCCAAGTGACTAAGTGCATTGCACTCAAGAGATACATTGTATCTAGCTAAAGATCCATGGATCAACCCATGACCCATAACCAAAATACCCATGGGTAAAGGGGAGCGTCCCACGGATCCCTAGCTTTACGCTAGACGGATCCCTTGTGGAAAGGATCCGTGGGATCCGGGGAACAGTAGATTTTTTCTTCTATAAATAGTGAGTCATTTCTTCATTGTTGCTCACCCCCTTTCTAACACACTTTCTCCCTGAGTTAAAAACTCACTAACCTCAGATCCAAAAGATCTATGTTTGTAGTTTTGTTTTTGTGTGATCTTCTAAGTTCCTCTTAAAGGCAAGATCACCACCTTTGAAGTCGAGCAAGCTCAAGTCCATGAGTTGCCATGCTTCCTCATCATCAAGACTACTGAAGTCCTCTTGTTGATGATTGTTTTTCTTTTCTAAGAAGTGTTGAAGACATTAGTGAAAGGTGTCTCAAGTGTCAAAGACGAAGATATTAGTGAAGGATATCTATCGTCCATATCATAAGCACTTGTGGTAGGTGCTTAGAAGTCAAGACTAGAAGCATTAGTGAAGGGTGCTTAGAAGTCAAGACACAAGACATTAGTGAAGGGTGTCTTGAAGATCTAGTCAAAGGCATTAGTAAAAGGTGCCTTAGATGTACATTCGATATGGTGTGTTTCGATGTACAAGATAGATTAGTACTAGATCCAAGGATATTGATATCCTTGATGATGTTGTAAAGGAGTAGATCTCCTTTGGGATTAGTCGTTGGTGTAGTGTTGGGTAGTAGTTCCTCCATTGCAATGGAACTAGGTGCTTAGCCTAGTACCT
This sequence comes from Chrysanthemum makinoi, assembly GCA_910596185.1. Taxonomy (NCBI): domain Eukaryota; kingdom Viridiplantae; phylum Streptophyta; class Magnoliopsida; order Asterales; family Asteraceae; genus Chrysanthemum; species Chrysanthemum makinoi. The sequence goes on from OU343225.1 coordinate 128,978,611, forward strand.
AATAAAAGGTAGGCGACGTTGTGTAGGTGTGGTTCACCTTGGAGTGAAAGAACCCGGTGGTTAGCCTAGCACCGTATAAAGGGTAGGCGACGTTGTGTAGGTGTGGTTCGCCTTGGTGTGAAAGAACTCGGTATTTAGCTTTGTACCGGAAAAAGGTTAAGCGACGTTGTGAAGGCTTCTCCGCCATAAGGAGATTGGTGTAGTGTTTACGAACTCTCGAGTAGGTGACTCGGGGAGTGGAGTAGGGCAAGGAAGGTGTCCTTGTAGCCGAACCACTATAAATACTCGCGTTGTGGTTTTGTGCTTCTTACTCTTATCTTTTCATTACTTACCTTTATATGCTTGTTCATCAACATCCAACACACACATCCAAATAGATTGACATAAGTCGATCTAAATAGATTAAAAGGAAGTTTTAATTGGCAAAACTATTCAACCCCCTTCTAGTTTTTCACATTTATCTTCAAGGTGGATTTCAACAAAGCATATGATAATGTTAGGTGGGATTTTCTTTTAGCGATTATGGATCAGATGGGCTTCCCGACGTTATGGTGTAGTTGGATTCATAGTATCCTTTCTACGGCTAGGTCGACTGTCTTGGTTAACGGCTCGCCCACTTTCGAGTTCCAATGTCAAAAGGGGATGAGACAGGGCGATCCTCTCTCTCCTTTTTTATTTTTGATAGTTATGGAGGCTCTGTCGTGCATGATGAAGAAGGCTAGCAGCAATGGTTTACTCGACGATATTCAACTCCCTAACCAGGGTCCCTCGGTCTCCCACCTTCTTTATGCAGATGATTGTTCATTCATGGGAGAATGGTCGATCTAGAATATTCATAAGATTACTCGCATTCTTAGATGTTTTTATTTGTGTTTGGGTCTTAATAAAAACATGGGGAAATCTCTGATTTACGGGGTGGGGGTGGTGGAGTCCGAAGTTAGAAGGGTGTCGGGGGGAGTGTCGTGTAGGTCGGGATCGATCCTGTTTGATTATCTTGGCATACGTATTGGGGGTAATATGAATAGTGTGGCTAATTGGTGGTTTTTGATTGATATTTTCAAGTCTAGACTTTCTAGTTGGAAGGCTTCTTGTCTATCGATTGAGGGAAGGGTTACATTGATCAAAGCGGTGCTGGAAAATCTCCCCACTTATTACTTGTCCTTATTTAGAGCTCTGGCTAAGGTAGTTGATAACCTTGAGAGGCTGATTAAAAACTTTTTATGGGGAGGTACGAGTGATGTCAAGAAGATTCACTGGGTGGGTTGGGATCGTGTGGCGACTCCTGTTCGTATGGGGGGTCTTGGTCTTAGTAGGTTGATGGATTCCAATACTGCCCTATATAGGACAGAAACAGGGAGTCTTTGGAAGAAGGTGATCGATGCTATTCATGGAAACACGAGATGATGGTTGTCCCTTCTGGTTAAGACATCTATGTTGGGGGTATGGCATACTATCGTTAGAACTATTTCTAAAACCAAAGTGGCTGGAGTCCAATTGCAACAAATGTTCAAAGGTGAAGTGGGAGACGGTAAGGATATTCGATTTTGGTTGGACCTGTGGGCTGGTGATAAGTTGTTGAAAGAGGAATTTCCTCTTCTTTTCAAGAGGGAAAGGAACAAAAAGTGTTGGGTTAAGGATAAGTTTTTCAATGCTTCTGGTGTTTTTGATGGAGGTTGGTTGGATAGTGGGGGTGCTCTGTCGACCTTAGAAGAGGAGGAGAAGGCTCGGTTGGTGTCTTTGATGGCAGGGAGGAACTTAAGTGGTCAAATGGACAAGTGGAAATGGCTTGGGAAAGGAAATCAAGATTTTAGTGTCCGATCAGTTAAGAAGTTCCTTAGAAGTGATAAGGATGTTAGTAATAATTTCAAGTTCAAGTGGGTTAAATGGCTCCCTATTAAATGCAACATTCTGATGTGGAGATTGGGATTGGATAGGCTCCCTACGATGGAAGCTTTACAGGTTCGTAATTGCTGTTTCGACACTGTGTTGTGTGAGTTTTGTGGGGTTGCAAACGAAGATGCCGAGCATCTTTTCAGCGCTTGTGAAATTTCCATGGAAATTTGGCATTTGGTTGGTCGGTGGTGCAAACTGCCTCCCCTGTTCCTCTTTGATCGGTTTGATATTTTTAACATCCATAAATCGTCGGGCTTGGATAGAAGGAAAAAGGATATTGTTAAGGGGGTGGTGTTTATTACGTGTTGGTGTATTTGGAAGTCGAGAAACGATAAACGCTTTGGCAATATAAGGACTGATGCTCGGAAGATTGTTCAAGATATCAAATCCTTTAGCTTCTTATGGTTTAGGAATCGGTTTAATCACTGTGTTACGGAATGGAAAGACTGGTATCATTTTAACATCTTGTAATCGGTCGTTTGTATAGTTGCTCCATCGGTTTGATGCAAGCGTTGTGTTGTGAATAAAAGTTAACTTTCAAAAAAAAAAGGTATCGTGTTATCTGATAACACGTGATTGCTATGTTACATTAATGTCACTTCATCTCCATTTAATAACACATCAATAACTAAAACACTCTTTTTTTATAACACATTACTAACATGTTATTGAGTGACACAAAATACCCCACTAAAAATACTCACTCACTCAAAAAAAAAAAAAAAAAAAAAACATTGGCTTGAGCCATTTCACTAACTCAAATTCATTTAGCTCAACTTTGGCACGTTGGCTGGTATGGTGGTCACGAATGGAACGAAGAAAATCGACGAATAGCATGTTAAATGTCTACCATACCTTGTGCCCTAAGAGCATAAGGTGAGGGAAGAGCGGATAACACGTTATTGGTATGTCACCTCAATGTCACCTCATCACCTCCCCAATAACACACTAATAACTAAAACACCCTCCCTCATAACACACCACTAACATGTTATATGGTCCCACAAAATACCCACTCACTCAAAAAAATAATAATAATAGTAATAAAAAATCACCAATGGCTTGGGGACCTTTGGCATACCAACAGCACATAACACGGTATGATAGTGACATGTTATTGGTTAATAGTTGGGACGAATGACATGTTATCGATATCTCATACCGAGTGCTCTAAATGGCAAAATATAAGGTAAGAGATGTAGAGCATCTCTTATGCATATAATTTTACTGATTCAAAGCTTTGTCACATGACATACACATAACTTTTTATTTATATATACAAAAAATACCCAAAATGCAATGAACTTTATATGGTTGATGATTTATCACATCTTATTTTGTTCACTTATAAATTATTGTATATATAAAAATGGGCTAAAAGTCTCAAATGGTTCTAATATTTTGTTTTGGAAAGATCCTTGATGTGTAAATGGTGCTAGACTCGTGGACTTATTCCCAAGACTTTATGCTCTCGATTCAAACCAAGACTGTAAAATTATTGATCGTTGGCATATCGTTGATGGTGTTTGGGGTGGAAATTGGACTGGAGATATTCCCCTCGCGGTAGGGCATTAACTGATATTTCGAATTTGCTTTCTCTCATCGGTTCCCTGACCCTCTACGCAAATTTTGTTGATAAATGGAAATGGTCCCATGATGCCTCAAGGATATTCAAGGTTAGTTCTCTCTCGAATATCATTCTGTCTATATCTCTAGCGAACTGTAATCTCGGTGAATATCATAGACCCCCCAAAAAGTAAATATATGTGTTTGGAGAGCCTCGTTAAATAGATGATTTTGGTGGATTAACCTTGTTTCTAGGGGCGTGTCTTTAGATTCTAGTCTTTGTCCTTTTTGCGATCAGGTGGTGGAAGACATTAATCACTGCCTAATTGGTTGTCCTTGGGTGTTGCCAATATAGAGAAAAATATGGAGTTGGTGGAATTTGACTCCCCCCCCCACTTCATTCCCTTCGATCTCCATCGAAGATATTGCTTTAGGAAATTTTGATTCCAAAGGTTGTTCTCGCCTTAAAAAGGTTATCCATGGGGTTTTTCAAAGCGCGTTGTAAGGAATATGAAAATGGAGGAATAAGATTATCAACTCTCCTCTAGACTTTATCGCTAGTATTAAGGAGGAGGACATATTTCCTTCTATCCAGAGATTGTCAAAGGCGTGGATTTCGGCTCGTCATCCTTCAAAGATAGCAAATTGAAATCTTTGGATTTCTAGGCCGTTTACTTGGCTTGTGCAACAGTAGTTCCTACTGTTCTTTTCTTTTTTCTTTGCGGTTTTGAGCTTTAACTTCACTCGTGGTTCTTTTTGTATATAGCATTCTTGGAGTTTTTTTTAATAAAATCTTAGATTTTAAAAAAAATAAATAAATAATATATAACAAAGAATAAAAAATAGCTAAATTTATAAATGGGACAATTTCATATATCCTCTTAAAAACCTAACTAATTTCATATATACCCAAGTAAATTTTAAATATCATATATACCCATAAAAACATTGCAAATTTAGTATTTACCCATTTTTACCTATTTCACTCAAAACAAAGACCATTGTGCCCTTAGAGCGGAAGGTATCACGGCGAGACATACCCTCTTCATCAGTGTCACCTCGGCGCTACATCAGCATCCCACTTCTCCACAACTAACCACAACAAACCCCCCTTCACTCATAAAAAACCTCAACCTCTTCATTTGAGGCCCACCACTACCACTTTTTTTTATTCAATTTCATTTCCAAATAAACTAAATTCATTTCATTCAAAATAAAAATACAATACATAACTTAATAATAATAAAAAAAAAACAAGATACGAAAAAAAAAACGACACGAGTAAAAAAAAATACAACACATACTAATGGATCGGATCTTCGACATCCCACTTCGGGCAATTTTTCAAAATCTCCCAAACGTGAACATTCTTGAACTCCTTTCCACCAAATTGTTGCTGAAAGTTTAGTTTCGCATTTTCGAGATGAGTGTGGTCATTTTGACCACTTCGACGCTGCAACTGTTTGTAAATTGCGTTGATTTTTTTGCAATCGACGTTAATCCTCGACCATTTACCCGTGATTGAATTTTTTGTACGATGGTCATCGGTAGTCTGATTATTGAACATCTGCATAACGTCGTTCCAAAAAATATTTTCGGAACGGTTATTTTCCATATCTATAGCTTGCGAAATTTCTATCCAAACTTGCGCAAGCAACATTTCTTCAGACTTGTTCCACTTCGGAATTTGAGAAATTTGTGTTTTATTTTTTTGAATTGATGTAGATGTGAAAAAATGGTGGTTATAAATTGTTATTTATAGGGGTGGTTTTCAAATTCAAATTCAAATTTAAATTCAAGTTCTAAAATTCAGATTCAAAATTCAAATTCAAATTCAAAACCATATACTTTGAGCCGGCTAATTCAAATTCAAATAGGAGCGGGCTAATTCAAATTCAAATAGGAGCGGGGTACTTTAAAATTCAAATTCAAAATTTAAATTCAAACGGTATAGTTTTGAGCGGGATTATATGAGCCTATATATACTACCCTACCAGTCACAAATTACACACACAACTCACACAATTCACACACAAAAATGTCTCGCAAATATTTTCTCAGCAATTCCCAAGTCCAGAAAAGCTGCCGGAAACAAGCTTTTCAACTTCACCATAGTTTCCTCCAACTAGCTTTTCAGCTTCACCATAGTTTCCTCCAACAAGCTTTCCACCTGAACTTGAAGTTTACTCAACACCACCGGAAAATGTCTTTCCGGTGGATTTTGAAAACATCCCATACCTCCCAATTGTTCCAACTCCACCTGTGAACAGTCCACATGTGGATTTTCAAAACCACCCCAGCGGGTTAAGTGAGGCTTCCCTCCGGCAACTAGAACAAGTTGAAGAAAACGGTAGGGAGATTATGGAAGAGCAGGCACGTGAAGAAGCTGCTCGCCGTGAGCAAGAAGCACGGGAAGCTCAGTACCTCCAAGACAACTACTTCGACATAATGGAGCGTCGGCTCGTTAATGGGGAGTTTGATTCCCCTTCAAGTTCTGAGGGTTGGGTCTCAGATGATTCGTTTTTTAAGTTTTAGTAGTTTTATTAGGGAGATTATGTAGTTTTTTTTATGTTTAAGCGTATTATGTATTTCATGTTTTTAGTTAATTGTTCAAGTTTCAGTTTAAGGTTTTTATCATTATGCGTTTATGTTTGCATTTTTTTCCTCCACAAACCTTTCAATCTATTCAAAAAACACTTCACCTTATAAAATTCAAAACATAAATATCACTTTATATAAAAAAAAAAAAAAAAAAAAAAAAAAAAAGGTACAAGCTTTCAACCTCGTCGGGCAGACGACGAGGCAACCCACGGCGAAGGACGCCGGTGCCACGGCGAAGGACGGCGAGCATCCAGCTCGGACCACGGCTAAGCACGGCGAGGCGACACCTTCCCCTCTTATCATGATCAGAACGTTTATGATTTCAAATTGCATCCCCTGGATCAAAATAATGTGTCTATAACCAATAGATGTATTACGCTCTATAATATTTGTAAGCAAGGCTTATTTAGTTATAGTATGGATTTTTGTAATTCATGAGGTAATTCACGTTAGAAATGGTGATTCATGATCCCCTTAATTAGTAACCAGTTAAAAAGTAACTATTTGGTAACTAATTTAAAAACATGACAAATGTGAAGAATAGAGAAACCAGATGACCAAGATATTGGATTGATTGAGAAAATGAATGGGAGCAATTTCACGAAGTTACCTTTAGCGTAAGATTGAAGAGAACATTTTACTCGAAGAAGAACAATATAAGGGTAAGATTGTCATATATCTAATATGGAATGGACATGGGTTATATGAAATTAGTCTGATTTTTAAAGTGATATATGAAATTCTTCCTATAGATTATGATGCAGGTTTTACTGATCAGGTTTTAATATTTATAATTACTCGTTATACCTATGGTCTACTATAATGCACTAACGGGCAGTGTACCCGGTCGTGTGTAGTGTAGTATTCGGTAAAACCGAGGTCGTCCCAAGAGCTATGTGTGTGGATTTATACTAAGTCTAGGTGTCACAGATTTTAATATGATTTCGATAAGGAATTAACTAATTAACTACTAAAGCAAATAAAGGCAAATGATGTGATCAATAGAGGAAAGTGGTGCTAACCTAGTTACTCATACTAACTAGTAGTGTTTACGTCTAATTACTTTCAATTACTTCAGGTGGGGTCAAAGTTGAGAGGACAGCATTTGGTCAGTTCGCCCTAACCTATGAGGAAAGAGCCACCACTGGAGAAGTCAGGTGTCCCCTCATAAGTCCAGTTGTTCCTAGTCCCCTAAGCTAAGTCATTAAGTTCCGCTACATGCTAGACTTATAATAGTGAGTGCTCGGGCCCTAGCATCTTAAACACCCACCCCCTAATTCTTAAGTTCATCAAAACGGTAGGCGGTCAGTTGGTCAAATCGCACAAGTAGAAAGGGCCGTCAGTTGGTCATATCTTACCCTTCCCGTCTCAGTCTACTCACTTAGGGTCAGTTGATCATATCTCCTAAGCAACTAGCCTCTACCGCCATTCAAAACTACCGAAACAAGGGTAGCTACCAATAAACTATGCATGCATACACTTAGAAATAATTATACGGAAGCAATGTAAACGCAAACAAAACAATTAAGGAATCATAACTAGGCCAGCACTAAGAGATGCTTAGCCGCTCATATTAACCATTCAAATCAATTCAATGTTTAATGTTACGAAATACATGAATCAAAAGTAAAGAAAAGATAAAAAGCTAATGCTTATCGTAGGGGAGTGATTCTCCCTTGGAGATAGCTCCGTATGCTCCTCTAGATCTGCCTTTGGCTTCTTCTCACGTTCTCTGATTGTTGTGTGTGAAATGAGATGCTTAGAAATGCTAAAAATCGTGGGGTATTTATAGGCCAGATCTTGGTTACGGCGTAACTATAAAAAGAGTTACGCCGTAACATATAACTTCTTTGTAAATTGTACTAGAAATGTTGGTTACGGCGTAACCTCAGGAAGTGGTTACGCCGTATCTTCAATAAATCTTGGTTACGCCGTAGTTGATGCATGAGTTACAGCGTAATTATCAGCAGCGCGAAACCTCATTTGACCTAATATGGTTACGACGTAATCTTTGGGAGAGTTACGCCGTGATCTTCTGATAAGTTGGTTTTCTGAGTCACGCTTTAGTTACGACGTAATGTGAGAGAGGTGTTACGCCGTAACTTCTTCAAAGTGAGCATACTATGATAAATCTTCAATAAACTCTCCAATTCCGCGTCTCTTTATCTCCAATGTTCGTAATTTACCTGAAAGTGAAATATAATGGAAAACAAGCCTAAATCTATATAAATGAAATAAATTACAGGCATTATCGGGGGAAATTGACACTTAATATTCAGGATTATTTGATGTTATCAGATTATCACTAACTACATTTTTAACTAATTTTTTAGAATTTGAAAAAGATAAAAATGTAAACATAATCGGATCTTTATTTATAACGCAAAGTTTTATGCAATTAAATAACTCGAATCTCAATGTCTAGTATATTTATTGTTATGTATATTAAACAAGGAGGCGCTTTATTTCACAAACTCAAAATCTGCTACTTACCAAAGGACAATTCGTAGCCATTGGATCAATCAAACATTTTTTAAGGATTAAAAACACGGAGGGACCATTCTTGCCAAAAGCTGAAACTTTCCCCACCACAAAAACACAACACAGGCACTCATTTCACCATCAAAAACAAAACCTCTCTTTCTCTCTCTTAATTCTCTCACTAAAAACAAACCCTAACTATCAAAATCAACCAACAATTAACCGTCAAAATCAAAAAAAAAACACAAAAATGCAGCAATCTTCAACTGAAAAAGCAGAAGCACAAAAAAAATGGATCAAAATAAACCTACCGACTCCGAAAATGATGGTATGAAGCTTCAAACTAATTATTTAGATGTTATTTATGTATCTCTATTGATTTTATACTTATTTATGAATGTTATTGCTATTTATGAACATTTTTCTGTATTTTTTTGTTGTATTACTGTCATGAAATTGATGATTATGTATTTATTTGAGATTTTGCTTTGTCATCTTGTAAAAGAAGAAGATATTTATTAAGATTTTTCAGTTTTTGCTGATTTTAGATGTTTTTAGATGTTTTTCCTGATTTATTAAAGATTTTGGAAAAATATCACTAGTGATAAAAACAGTTGTGGTAGATGTGGTACTGATTTGAATATGGTGGAAAAAAAACAGTGGTAGTAGTAGTGGTTTAGTTTTGATTTTTGGTAGTGGTAGTGGTAGTGGTAGTGGTAGTGGTGGTAGTGGTAGTGGTAGTGGTGGTGGTAGTGGTAGCTTGTTACAAGTATAATTTTTGATATAACTTATGATGCGTTTTTAAGTGTGACAGAGAAATATTTTATGGTATATCACTAGTGATAAAAACAGATGTAGCTATTATTGATTAGTTATCACACGATTAGTGATCATGTAGCGCGATAACTGATACATTTTTAGTGTTCTTCGTGGTAGTGGTGGTGGTTTAGTTTTGACTTTTGGTAGTGGTAGTGGTACTGATGGTAGTGGTGATGATGAAGAGCAGTCGCGGATAACTTAAATATTTAATGGTATATCACCAGTGATAAAACAAATATAGTGATTTTTTTTTTTTTTGTTAGTATAACAACTGTGATGATAAGCCGTTATACTTGAAATAACTATATTTCAAATAAATCTTGATTAGAATTTATAGTGTCTTTTTGTTTTATATAACATAAGACATTAAAATTTTGATTTTGAAAAAAATGTAGAAGATGATATTAACAAGCATCTGGAGACAATACAAGATTTAAACGGTCAATTTTTGTCTGCTAATAAATCTTTAAACATAAAAATTGCAGACATTATGTTTGTTTCGAATTTTTTTTTGTAAATGCAGTTTTGTCGACAAGCAAATTTTTGAGCCTATCTCCAGAGATTGATAAGGAAAAAGGTAAATTGCAACATATAAGCATGTCTCCTTTAGAAAAATATCAACTGTGATAAACCCTATATGTATGCGGCATACTTGTTTTGACATTTAGCTTCTGTGTTATATCACCTGTGATACAAATTGATATGACATACTTGTAGTAGAATGTTATAAAATTGTATGACGCATAAACATTCAGAGTTTATATTTATCAGGAATAAATATTCATAAAAACTTACTTGGGATTTGTTTTGTGCAGATTGGAATACAAGTCTAAATGAAATGAAAAAGAAAAGAAGTAAGAAACAACCTCCTGTTCACAAAGTCACCATATCGGGAAGCGTTTTGCTGTGTAGTCAAAGTAGTCGTAAATCTAGTGTTTTGGAAGAGATTTCGTAAAGCAGTTGTTGCATATTTAAGAAGAATAGTCGTGTTTGCAGTTGTTGCATATATTGACTGAAAATGAGTTATAGTTGTTGTCAATTTATGTTCTTTGAATTCGAGTTATAGGTTTTGTGTTTTTGTTATGATAGTGCTTAAGTATATTAATGTAGATGTTATATTGCTTTTAAATAAGTTGTTAGTTTTTGATTGGATGTGTTGTTGTTTCAGTTTAGTCTTTTTGTTGAATCATCTTTATATTGTCACTTGGTGATATTTTTGATTCATAGTATCACCAGTGATATTTCAAGTAATGTATAGTATCACCAGTGATATTTTAAGACAATTTTGGAAGTTATTGTGTTATGCTTTTTGACTTTGTGTTTTATCACCTTCTTCTGACTTCTAGTGGTTTGAAAACTCCCCCTTCTTTTATTCATCATGATTTTATTGATACTCCTGGTGGATCGGTTTTTGGGTTCCTAGAGTTGCTGCTAGTGTGCTACCAGTTTTGTTTAATGTTTATGATTCATTGAGGATTGCATTAGTATGTACATGAGATATGCTTCAGAGGAAGGATTTGGTATTAGAAAGTCTACTCAGAAAAGATTAAGGGATGGATTTGTAAAAGATAAGTATTTAGTTTGCAATAGGAAAGGGTGCCCAAAGAAAATTCGTTTGAATACGTTAGCTCCTAAGAGATATAACACTGCATATTACATATACCAAATATGTATAAAAACAAGAAATAAAACTACAAAAATAAAAAACTTGACATATCTAAAAATCAAAGAAAGTGTTACATCAAATTTAACAGAATATCATAAGAGGTATAAACATCAAAATCAAAACCAAGTGTTGCCTCATTTTTAACAGAATATCACAAGTGATACCAGATACAAAGAACTGTATGAATCACAAAAATCCTCATAAAATCATTCCAAACTATTGAGCATAAGTTTTTTTAGCAATATTGAAAAGCTATGAATTACAAGTTGTTAATACAAATAAGCCGTAAAAACGTTTATTTATATTTTACGATCTTCTAATGTTTTGTCGATAACAAAAGTAAAATCATTTTAACGAAACAAATAGAGTACGTAAATCGTTTGAGTTAATAGTTTTCTAACACAATTAAGTTGTCACATAAAACACTAAAACAAGTATAAGTGATTTTATGATTTAGATACATATGTACAACTACTAGTGTTTACATATTGGGTTAAACATATACTAAAATGGGTAAAAACTAAGTGTATGCTAAAATGGGTAAATACAAGTATATACTAAATGTGTAAAATACTAGCAAATGGTTTTGACCCATAACCCATGGTTTTATATATACCACTTAACCAAGTTCATTGTATCTAGAAAGAAAACCATGGATCAACCCATAACCCATAACCAAAAATACCCATGGGCAAAGAGGAGCGGACCACGGATCCCTAGCTTTATGCTAGCCGGATCCCTTGTGGTAGGGATCCGTGGGATCCGGGGAACAGAAGAGAATTTTATCTATAAATAGAGAGCCATTTCTTTCTCTCTAGACATGGTTTTTCACACATACTTCCCCAAAGTATTCTAACCCTCTAACCTCAGATCTAAGTGATCTATGTAGTTTGTCTTTTGTTTTTGTGTGATCTACTAGGTTCCTCTTAAAGGAGAGATCACCACCTCTTGAAGACGTGCAAGCTCAAGTCCATGAGTTGCCATGCTTCGTCATCATCAAGACTACTAAGGTTCTCTTGTTGATAGTTCTTCCTTTCTCCATAGATGTTGGGTTGAAGGCATTAGTGAAGAATGCCGAAAGTGTCAAGATGAAAGCATTAGTGAAAGGTGCTCATCATCCGTGTCAAAGCATTAGTGAAGAATGCTTAAGGTGTCAAGACGAAGGCATTAGTGAAGGGTGCCAAGCGTTGTGTCGAAGGCATTAGTGAAGGATGCCTAGCGTTGTGTCAAAGGCATTAGTGAAGGATGCCGAAGAATCAAATCAAGTAGCATTTGGGAAGAATGCTTAGGCCGTATAATCGATGAGGTGCATCGTTATACATATAAGTGTTTATTTATTCACAAGGATGGTGATATCCTTGATGATGTTGTAACAAGGAGTAGATCTCCTTGATAATAGGTGTTGTGTCGTGAAGGGTAGTAGTTCCTCCATAATGGAACTAGGTGCTTAGCCTAGTACCTAATAAAGGGTAGGCGACGTTGTGATAGGATTAGTTCTCCCAAGGTGTGAAAGAACTCGGTGGTTAGCCTAGCACCGTATAAAGGGTAGGCGACGTAGTGTTAGGTGTGGTTCGCCTTGGTGTGAAAGAACTCGGTATCTAGCTTTGTACCGGAAAAAGGTTAAGCGACGTTGTGAAGGTTTCTCCGCCATAAGGAGTTGGTGTAGTGCTTACGAACTCTCGAGTAGGTGACTCGGGGAGTGGAGTAGGGCAAGGAAGGTGTCCTTGTAGCCGAACCACTATAAATACTTGTGTCGTGGTGATGTGCTTCTTACTCTTTATCTTTCATTACACGTTTATATATCTATCTATCAACGTCCAACATAAACAACCAAATAGATTGACATAAGTCGAGCTAAATATTTAAAAAGAAGTTTTAAATTGGTAAAACTATTCAACCCCCCTTCTAGTTTTCCACAATTGGCATCAGATCTTCGTTACCAAGTTTCTTAGAATATGTTGTACTTTAAAAACTTGATACGATCCATGTATGTTTGAAAACTACAAAGAAGGATTATTTTTGTCATATTTTAAAAATCACTATTTTGTTTATTGTTGGACAATGATAGAATGCTCTAAAAATTTTTTTAAGCATTATCCATACTTGGATTTGGAACTACCAAGAAGATCATGAAGAATTCATGTAAATAGTTCTTCTCGCAAAAAGAATGTTTAAGTATCCTTACAACATTAATCTGGAGATTCCAAGAAACATCTAAATATTTCTTTTCTTTAAAAGAATATTTGGCAAAGGTATGATCTTTAATTACTTACCTTTATTTGTTATTATTAGTATCTTGATTGCATGACTTAGTAGTAATGATTCTAGTAATTATTCTTTTATAGTAATTTTCTATTTAGTGCTCTCCGATTTTATTTTATAGACTTTATTACCAACCCATAATAATGATATCTAGTTATATGATAACATCAATCATTATTCCTCACAAAGGATTTATTGACATTTCATGCATATCAATAAATATCCATGTGAAACTTCTTATGTTATAATAAAATGGGATTTTATTATAATGTTTGAAAAGCTTCCCAAGAATTACGACTAATTCTTAAAAAGGGAACCTTGTCTAATAGGAATAGCATTAAATCATCAAAACCTCAAACCACAAGTTTTAGAACATTAACACCAAAACACTAGGTATCTTAGAACTCCCAAACCAAAGTTATCAAGGAATTTCTTGAGCTAACCTTTACTGTCATGCCAGATCCCTAAGTTTATACTAGACGGATCCCAAATGAGAGGGATCCGCGGGATCCGTGCAACAGAAGACAGTATAAGCTAAAAATGATCACTGTGGATGTTCCACCATCACTCATTTCACAGACTCACGAATAAAGACTCAGTTACTGTTCATAGGAGCTAATTGATCATTTTTCTCAAGCCTAACAATCACGTGTGTAAGTTTAATCTTCACTACATTGTTAATCTAATTCCTTGATTCATAGAATTACAATTACTTCATTTTTAAGACTTGGGTTCAAATGGGTTTACCATAATTTGTCATCACATTGTTTTCTAAGATAATCTAAATCAAAGATTTAACATTGTTAATACAAATTAAACACATTTCTTGAACCCAACAAAGATGATGAGAGCAAAATTGTGATGAAACCCTCTAGGTTACTATTCACCATTAAAACCACATTGTGGTTACATTGTTTAGGAACATCATGCCAAGCAACAAGCAACAAGATTACCAAGACACCACTCACTACATTCCCATGTACCATAGGGAAAATGGATTAAATCCGGACGATAGGAAAGTTTTTAAGTTACTTGAAAGGAGACTCTTTCATGAAGGTAGAGTTGTTGATCCATCATTTCTTGCAAATACCGACATGAGGGAAGTATTTGGAACTATTGGGTTTGATTTTTTATTGGATATAAACGAGCAAATTTGCCCGGTCTTTGTGCTTGAGTTTTACAAGACTATGGGTATAATTAGAAATGATGATGGGTCCATCTCAATTGAATTTACCATAAATGGACATAAGTACACTCTTTCACTTGTGGAGCTTGGAAGAATTCTAGGGGTTACATATGATGGCGTTTGTATGTACTCAAATGAATGGTCTTTAGAACAACTACACACAATGGTTGATCACCATGATATCTACCACACTTTGATCCCGGAAGCAACCACGGTGAGGGACACCGTGTTTATGCCAAGAGCATCACCATCAAGAGTCACAAGAAAGTCAAAAGTGATCTATAGGGATCCTTTTCAAATGGAGCTTTCGGAAATGTATGGGTTATATAAGAAATGGGAAGTTGTGATAAGAGAAAATGTGGTATGTCTAGTAGGAAACAAGGATCACCCCAACGCTTGCCTAAGCTTCATGATATATTGTCTAGTGACCAATACTAGATTCAACCTTGCCTACTACATGGTCAAAAGAATGGCAAGTGTGAGAAGCATGGACAAGATGGTACTCCCGTATGCAATGCTTCTAACCCGTCTTGCCAAATTCATCTTTGCATTAGATCCTTCCCCACAATCCCTTGATCATAACTTTTGCAATAAGGTCATGGTTCCACTAACCGAGGGTAGAACAACAAGGTTCATGGTAGAAGGCAAGAGGCCACATCCACCCACGGATTCCTCAGACGAAAGAGAGAGGCAAGAAGAAGGTGAAGGTGAAGGGAGTAGTAGCAACCCACTTGAGAATATTGATCTTGACCCTTTGGACTACATTAACCAATTGCCAAACATCCCCAATGAATCGCCCGAATGGCAACAAACCAGGGGAATCTTCAAATGCTTCGCCAATTTCTTGAGGAAGAAGAAGTGAAGATGGTTTGATAAAGGTTAGGAGGACGGGTGAAGAAGTGAAGAAAGGTAAAGTCCTAAGGCTTAAGTGCTTGATGAACAATTTCAAAACAATGGTTTGTAAACAATTTTAACTATGCTTGTAGTATGTAGGTATTGCCATATCTTGGCACTAAACATTCTAACTTAGGTATTTGAAAATGAGATTTTACGACCTCTTGGTATGGTCGTCGTCACTCATTCTAGGAACTTCAATGTTTCCCACTTTGATACAAGTTATATTAGTTGTGTTCTTGTACTTAGTCCCCTTAGAAACAACTAAGAAAAGCATCTACTATAATATGCATAGTTGCACATTTCCTGTAAGCCTTCTGATCTGCAGATTGGCGGATCCCAGATTTTCAACTAGCCGGATCCCTCCCATAAAGGAACCGTGGGATCCGTATGCAACTGATGTGCAAAACAGATTTAGCTTCATCAAAATAGTCCACTAGAACACTTCAAACTAGTCTAACATGATACCCTAGAGCCAACTAAGTCTTCCGCTAATAGTTAAAAACCTCACTCTCATCCATGGCTTATCTAGGATACATTTTCAAAATATTTCGTTTGTTTATCAACTAGTCAAAACTCACCATAATTCCGCTCCAACACTCACACATTATCCATCACATTTGATAGCACTTAGTTTGATATATCCTTCAATTTTAGCAAATTGATCTCAATCTTCTTTGACTCAAAATTAGAGCCAAAAATAAGTTTTTTTTTTCATTTATTTTTATTTTTATTGATTTTAGGACATCATCTGACTTTTAGGACTTAGTATCCTCATTTTTCTCACAACATATTGAAAGGAAACCTTGACAAATAAATAGTTAGATTACCCAAGGTAAGTGTTCTTAGTCTAACCATCATTAAGCACCATCACTTGTTATGGTTGAGGATTTGAGATATCCAACAACTAAAAACTTCAAAGTTAAGTCAAAACCTCAAAATACATTAATGATAAACCTTACAAAGGCATGATGACTTCACTTAAAACCTGTCTGATAGCCGGATCCCTGGCCTATAACCAGGCGGATCCCTACTGAGAGGGATCCGCGGGACCCGTACGTGCAGAAAGAATAAGGTTAGCCTCCTTAATTCAAATTCAAGTTACCTTTTTCTCTAACCACCTTTAAGCATTCATTAATTACCCTCCTAGAGCTGATCAAAATCTCAAGAGCATGCTTAATCCTCTAAGTGGTCAAGGATTTAATTTCCTATTTTCAAATTTTCCTTTATAACCAAACAACCTTAGGACTAAGTCACCACTCTTAATCACATCTCAAAAAAATCAGCAACTAAAGAAGATTTTACAAGTACCATCATCACTATGACTAAGGCTCTTAGCAACAACTCCACAACCATAGGGTCATCCAAGAGAAAGGGTCAAATGATCCATGAAATCTCATCCACCGAAACATCTCCCATTAGAGATAGTGAAGCTAGAATCTCACCTTATCATACTCATCCAAAGGCTAAGAGAATCGAAAGGATTAACATCAAACCTTTCGGACTAGAAAAAGGGTCTTCTAGTTCAAAACCAAACACGGCTAGTTCTAGCAAGCCATCAAAACCATCATTCATCAAGCATGGACTACAATCTTTGAATGAGCCTCTTCCTCACCCAAACATCTACTCATTAGATAATTCACCACCAAGAACCTCTCATTCACCAACCTTTTCATTAAATAGGGAACCACCCACAACACCAACTAGCCCATCATGGGAGACAAGGAATAACCTTGATCATATGGAAGAAGTTCCATTACCACCCTCATTTTTAGAACCTCTTCCTACTTCTCTAAATGTAGACTCACAAGCACACATAGAGCCTTCGGGACCAAACCAAGACAATATTTGCCCAAATTGTCTAAAAACTCATGGACTTGTTCAAGAAGTACGAAATGAGATACATTTCATGTTCAATCATCTTCTTGCAAAATTGGATCAATTCAACAAGTCCACTCATCCCTAGACTTAAGAACATTGTCACATTTTAAGTCTCGTAATGAGATTAGCATTAGTAGTACGTGTATGGCTAAGTTCATTCTCTTAGTTTTTAGAGATTTGGTTGTGTATCTCTTGTTTTATTGAATGAATACTTATACGCTATGATTATTCTGTGTGTTGTATTGTGCATATATCTCATTTCCTCACATAGCATTCATTGACATTTCTTCACCTGAAGAAACGTAACAGATAGCCGAATCCCTCCCAAATACCTAGACGGATCCCTCCTTGAAGGGAACCGTGGGATCCGTGGTACAGTACAAATTTATACTAACTTGCGTCTCTTTGCAGAAATTATGCACTATACTCTTGTTTTTCTAACCTTTGTTTTGTAGTTATTCAAAATACACATGAAGATATTTACACCATAAAGCTAGGGGGAGCTTTGTGTCAAACAACATTGCAAAAATCGCTTGCAACTTAATCCAATTTTGGATTACACTTCATGACACCCCATTGCAACATTGCAATATTCAAGGGGAGCACGTTCTCGTCACTTAGACGAACCATTTGCAAACTTAGTTGCAAACACAATTAGTTTATTTTACGCTATGTCCTTGACGCCCTTACATAGGGATGGACTCGTCAAGGGGAGTTAAGACGAGTACCATTCCCGTCACTTGCTCTCTTTTATATTTTTACATTTTTTTTCTTATAAAAATTGTGTTAGTTTCTTTTAACACTTTTTGTTTCGACAAAAAGGGGGAGAAGAAAGTAAAAACTACAAATTTAAATTTTACAATTTTAGCTTTTTCCTTAAAATAATTTTATGTTTTGTCATCAACAAAAAGGGGGAGATTTTTAATACAAATAAGCCGTTAAAACGTTTATTTATATTTTACGATCTTCTAATATTTTGTCGATAACAAAAGTAAAATCATTTTAACGAAACAAATAGATTACGTAAATAGTTTGAGTTAATAGTTTTCTAACACAATTAAGTTGTCACATAAAACACTAAAACAAGTATAAGTGATTTTATGATTTAGATACATATGTACAACAACTAGTGTTTACATATTGGGTTAAACATATACTAAAATGGGTAAAAACTAAGTGTATACTAAAATGGGTAAAAACTAAGTGTATGCTAAAATGGGTAAATACAAGTATATACTAAATGGGTAAAATACTAGCAAATGGTTTTGACCCATAACCCATGGTTTTATATATACCACTTAACCAAGTTCATTGTATCTAGAAAGAAAACCATGGATCAACCCATAACCCATGACCCATAACCAAAAATACCCATGGGCAAAGAGGAGCGGACCACGGATCCCTAGCTTTGTGCTAGCCGGATCCCTTGTGGTAGGGATCCGTGGGATCCGGGGAACAGAAGAGAATTTTCTCTATAAATAGAGAGCCATTTCTTTCTCTCTAGACATGGTTTTTCACACATACTTCCCCAAAGTATTCTAACCCTCTAACCTCAGATCTAAGTGATCTATGTAGTTTGTCTTTTGTTTTGTGTGATCTACTAGGTTCCTCTTAAAGGAGAGATCACCACCTCTTGAAGACGTGCAAGCTCAAGTCCATGAGTTGCCATGCTTCGTCATCATCAAGACTACTAAGGTTCTCTTGTTGATAGTTCTTCCTTTCTCCATAGATGTTGGGTTGAAGGCATTAGTGAAGAATGCCGAAAGTGTCAAGATGAAAGCATTAGTGAAAGGTGCTCATCATCCGTGTCAAAGCATTAGTGAAGAATGCTTAAGGTGTCAAGACGAAGGCATTAGTGAAGGGTGCCAAGCGTTGTGTCGAAGGCATTAGTGAAGGATGCCTTGCGTTGTGTCAAAGGCATTAGTAAAGGATGCCGAAGAATCAAATCAAGTAGCATTTGGGAAGAATGCTTAGGTCGTATAATCGATGAGGTACATCGTTATACATGTTAGTGCAAATATTACGATATTTAATCTATACAGTCTCGTTTGTTTTGATTGATGACAAACATGTAACTTGTAATACATAACGTAAAATGTACAAGTTACTTGTAATTACATTTGTCTCAACATACATTCAACACCTCTCGATGTCTCAAGTCCTCGTATGTTACAACACAGGTTCGTGCATGTTTGTTATGTGGCATTATGATCAAACACATTAACAAATCATTTAGAATGTTTAAAATACGTTTAGAGTCACTAAGTATTTTAATAGGTTAACCATTCTATTTCGAACCTCATTTTACATTTTGCATTCACAAGTATTTTATACAAATACATCTTTTGTAAAATGTCTAACAAATATATACTTTTATTTGTACAAGTAAACTAACTATAATATTCATACAAGTACTAAAGTTTACTTACACTTGACAAAATATATTTTATTTTGACAAGCACTCAACTAGATATTTTATTTTACAAAAGGTTACTTATATTTTATTTACAAGTAACTTACCTTTTTAATAAGTATATACATTTGTTTAAATGTATTTTTCATAAAAAGGAAAACACTCTTTTATTATCTCATGCATAGTGTCATCTAAATCTTTAAAAGATTTTGGACAGATTTTGGAAGATATTCTAAGATATCAAATCTAATAAATTATTATATTTTTTATTACCACTTTTGGTTATAAATACCATCCCATGGTTTTCTCATATCTTCATCCCTTCCAACATATATTCTCTCTAACATTCTTTCATCACTTAGATCTATAGATAAACATGTAGTAGCATACATCAATCACCCTCACCATCACATGATCATAATGCTTCTAACATTCATCTTTGTTGTAAGCATATTTTACATTTTGATCAACCAAGGAAAGTTTAGAGATCTAGCCATCCTCATTCACCAAAGCATATCAACATATGAAGATTCAAGATCTCTTGATATCCTCATTGATTGAAGACTTCTTATTTAAGAAGATCATTTAGATTAGTCATTCATATCCATTAGACATTTATGTCATGGATCATCATTGTAAATATCATTGCATCATCACAACACTTTCACCAAACTAGATTAGATGGTTTATGTGTTTGTACCATAAAACACAAGGTTTGTTATGTTGGGCCATAAAACATAGTGGGAGTGGTTGTACCCTTGAAAAGAACTCGACATCTAGCTTAGTGTCGGAAATATTGTATAGGCGATGTTAGGTTGGTTCTACCTCGAACTAGAACCCCGTATTTAGCTTTGTGGGAAAAAGTGTAGCGGCGATTGTAAGGTTTTCTCCGGCGAGAAGGGAGCTTGTTGATTTAGTGAAGTAACTCTCGAGTTGGGTACTCGGGAGTGGAGTAGGGCGGAGAGGAGATCCGTGACCGAACCACTATAAATCCTCGTGTTCGATTTGCACTTTCCTTTCTTTATCTCTTTACTTTTATAATTGCTTATGATGTGGTTTGATGATGATGCTTGTGTGACAACTTGGTATACTATGCTTTATATTAGTCATAAACAATAATTGATACTTTCATATAATAACAAGCTTCATAAGTGATTTGATACAAAAGATCTAACGATTTTAAACGGTAACGTATTCACCCCCCTCTACGTTTTCACAATTGGTACCAGAGCCTCGTAGCTCTTATTTTTAAAACAAATGGTTTTAAAATGGAGCACGATCCATGTATCAAATTACCATTGAAGCGAAATATAATATGGAAAATGTTTTGCTAATTATACTTAGAAATTTTGTTGTTAAATGTTTAGATAAGTCACATTAGTAAAAATAATAAACAAAATATGTGTATTATATTTTTTCTATCAAACCTAGTAAGTCCTACACTTTTTCGTCATGAGTAAGTACATTTTTCAACTTTCTGTGAAGACCACGGACTGGGCGGAACCAATAAAAGGGCTCCTTCCTTGTAAACTTTTGGTTCCTTGGTGCACGCAGCTTTTTGCCAACTTAAAAAATTCATAACTTATTAACCGTAAGTCCGTAGGAGTCGAACCACCTATCATTTTAAATGGAATTGAGTCTACTTTCATTTAAAAATACTCTCATGGCCTGAGTCTAAATTTAAATAAGTGAAATAGACCAAATACTATGAGTATGTCCAAGATATTAAGTTTCGCTTTAACATAAAAACTTAAATTTTTGAGTCAAGCAATTTAAGATGTGTAGGACCTAAGATATATCAACCTTATCATACAAATACCAAGCGAACCCAACACACACGTAACAACAGTTACGCGTAATATGTGAAACACAAACACAAAACGTAAAGCTTAGAAATAAGGAAGAGAAAGATTAGATGGTGACTTGAATGATATATAAAATTCGTGTATGTGATGATAAGATATGCAAACAATAAGTTGTATATTCCTTCAAAGGAAAACACACACACACACACTCAAGCACACCCCTCAAATGACCATTTGAGGGGTATTTATAGTCCAAGGGACTTGTTGCCCTAAAGGCTTTCCATGGGCTTTTCGTGGACTTGGATTGGGCTTGGGATGCTTAAGCTTATACACGGCTTAGCATACCTTAACATTTAACCAATTAGCTTAGCCCAGTCCACGAGCCCGTTGACTATTCTATCACGATATCTAACACACGATACAAAGTTCCTAATCGTGAATGACCATCACTTCTAATAAAACTATTAAGGCTAACAATCTCCCCCTAAGGGGTGGTCATTCAAATGATGCTCCACTTGATTTGGTCTCTACTTTTCTTGAGCTAGGACTTTGTGTGTAGATATTGAATAGTCTTAATTCTTTGTTCCTTCATGCTTTGTGATCAGATAATGTGGTGGTCTGCCATTGTCAACTTCGTTGGTTAGGTGTCTCCACGTCTTTCTCCACCATGCTCACACTTCTATTTGACTTTGAGTTTCCAATGATGAAGTTCTCGAGTCTTTACACTTTGTAGATTCTTTGACATTGACGAAGAATCATCTTTAACTTTAAGTTGCCTTTGATTTTGATGAGAACTTTCATGTTTTGTGGGTATGAGCATGTGGCGAGTCTGCACGATCCATCCGCTCCAGAGCTTCCATAAGAAGAAAACATAAAACAGGTTAGTAATAAGCGGATTCCGGCACTTACAAGTTTGAATTTCGAGGGTGTTAACAGCATAGTGTGAAAACACATCTTTAATTCTTACAAAGGCGTTCTGGCTGGAGTCCCACAAGTGAGATAACGCGATATACCGAAGTACATCTACATTCGGATGAGTCGCCGAGGTACACGAAGCATCACCCCACGACTGTAGACCGTTTGAGACACACTAAGCGTAATCCACGGAGAATTACCGAAGTGACCTGCTGTCAGGGTTGTTTGATGTTGACCCGGCAGAATTTCCATTCAATCACTGAAGATCACAGATGTGAAACTTCTCATAAATGTTCTGGCAAATTGCTAAGATCTGCGTAGGACTCTATAATATATCACTTGTGCCCTTAATGATGAACAACAAGCGATGTCATGTCAAGTGTTCCTATGAGATCTTTTGATGAATCTCGTGGCTCTAGACTCAATTAAGTGCATTTTTGTTTTTCTGAGCGGGAGACTAGGGAGAGGGTCTCCTTCTTCAATATCAACGATCTCTAAGAGAAAGTCAATAGATTATGTAGGGTTCCCAGTGAGAATGAAACAAATCCTTTTAAGAGGAATTGAGTGGTTAGAAGGTTTAGTGCATTGCGTCACTGGGTCCATGACGTCTTTGTATTCAATACCAGTGTCATCTAGTGACAACCAGTAGCATATGTATTGAACCCGGTTTCTGCCCTAAGGTTGAATATGGAGGGCTATTTCTTTTCACCCTTTCTTCACATTTCTTTTTAATTCTTCAACCCCTTCTTTCTCCTTTCTCACATTACTCCTTTTTTCAATCATTCCTAAGGACTTCTAATACTAACTATTTGTGATGTCCTTGGGTAGATCCCTCCAGCTCTGGCGGATCATAGGACGAATTTCCTATCCTTAGTCACCTTATAACTCCGTGACTGTCCTATTGTTGCCATAAAACCATTTTTCTTGAAAATCTCTCAGAGTGTTTATGATAGAAAACATGTTTGGAACACTTCGAGAGTTTTATATTTTCAAAAACACTCCCCCTCACATGTGCTTATAAGTTTTGACAGAAATCTGCACATAGAGGGTAGAGTTCGCACTTTTTGAATTGATCGGCTCATGATAGACAATTCCCCACGAAACACGGTTACGTTGCCTAGTTAAAGAGTTCCATTGTCAGTTTTTAGGTGACAACTAGCTCTAATAACTAACTTGAAGTTGTAAACACTCCTTGAAAAGAAGGTTAGACCCATGTAAGTGCATATCTATCACAAGTTTCTCGAGATGGTACATTTACTGACTTTGATTCCCGTCAATTCATTGGTTCCGTCTGAGTCGAGCTCATTTTGAGATTCAAACAACGATCATTAAACTTTTGATCACATTTTAATCACGTCTCCTCCCCCTTAAAAATAGCATATTCGTGATATTTTTGATATCAACGGATTAAACAACATTTTAGAATCTTTTGGGGAGACAAACGGATTTGATTTACGCATGAATATGGAACATTTTAGTTTTATACTCCCCCTTTAATAAAGCATAATCAATTAAAGGGTTTGAGAGGGAGTTATCTTGAGCACAAAGTATTTTGAAAGATTTTGAAAATCTTTTTGAACAATCTTGAAAAGGTGCTCAAGATGATGATGATTTCTCACCATTTTTAAATGTACAATCTTTTAGAGTACACTACATTTTTCTTTGAAAACACGAGTTTTGATCTGAAATAATCAAAAGTCATCATTTTAGTCCGGGTTTCGTACTGATGTATACGAAAGCCATTATTGAAGAAATTTTGAGAAACGACATGTTTTAGAAAACAAATTAAAGAACTCTCGCTCAAGCATCTGTACATGCCCGTATCATTGTTGAATTACATTTCTAGAAACGTCAGAATATCGATTATACAAGAGACATGTCGTGAGAAGAATATTTTTGGATTTTTGATTTTATATTGTTTTTGTATTTTTTGAAAAATTTTATATTTTTATATTTTGCTTTTGTTGGTTTTTCAAATTTTGTATTTTGATTTTGAAAAATATTTACAGCGAAGCTTTTTGGAAAAATCATTTTCAAGAAGAATCGAGAAGACGTTCTAACTCCTCAGGGGTTAGGCTTCGCATTCCAATTCGTCGAACTAAATACTCAAACCTTTCTTTTGGAAGGGCTTTAGTTAATAGATCGGCGAGTTGGTAATCAGTCTTCACGAAGAATAATTCAACAGTACCAATTTCGACGTACTCTTTGATGAAGTGATAGCGGACTCTGATATGCTTAGTCTTTGAGTGATGAACAGGATTGCATGATATGGCTATGGCACTTTTCGAGTCACAATACATAGGTATTTTATCGAAAGTAAAGCCATAATCTGTGAGTTGTGTTCTCATCCATAGAACTTGAGCACAACACGCATATAGAGACACATACTCACGGTTGATAGTGCAAAGTGCAATCTTGTTTCTTTGAAGACCAACTTACTAACTTTTCACCCAAAAATTGTGCTTCTCCAGATGTACTTTTTGTCAGAACTTGATCACTGCGTGGTCCGCATCTGAAAAGGCTATTAGATCAAATCCGGATTCCTTCGGATACCAAAGTTCCATGTGAATGGATGACTTGGTACCGAAAGATCCGTTTAACCTCTTTGAGGTGCAATTCGGTAGGCTTTGCATGAAACCGTGCTAATAAGCAAACAAAGACAAAATGAATATCCGGTCGACTAGCAGTAAGATACATGAGAGAACCAATCATGCTCCGATATTTCTTTGGATCAATAGGTTTCCCAAACAAATCGGCTCCAATTTTTGGTGAAGTTACCATTGGTGTTTCGACCGAGTCACAATTATCCATACCATGATTTTTCAAAATCTCAGTTGTATATTTAGCTTGATTTATAAAAATTCCACGAGGGGATTGATGTATTTGTAAACCAAGAAAGAATTTTAGTTCCCCATCATGGACATTTCAAATTTACTTTTCATGAGATTTTCAAAATGTTTTGAAAGATTCGGATTAGTGGACCCAAAGATGATGTCGTCCACATAAATCTGAACAATCAAAATGTCGTTTTGCATTTTTGTGTAAACAAGGTAGGATCAACTGTTCCTTTGGTGAAATTGTTTTGGATAAGGAAAGAGGACAATTCGTCATACCACGCTCTCGGAGCTTGTTTCAATCCATATATTGCCTTTTTGAGTTTGTAGACGTAGTCTGGATGATTCATGTCTATGAAGCCTTCTTGACTCACGCACACTTCTTCTTTCGAGTTCCATTCAAGAACGCGGTCTTAATGTCCATCTGATAAACCGTGATGTTTTTGTGAGCGGCATAGGCTAAGAAAATCATGACTACCTCAAGTCTAGCTACCGCGCGAATGACTCTTCAAAGTCTATTCCCTCTTCCTGTCAGATCCTTTGGCCACAAGACGAGCTTTGTTGCGAATTACAGTCATTTCTTCATCCCGTTTGTTCTTCCATAACCATTTAAGATCAATGACTCGAACGTCAATGGGTCTTGGAACCTTTTCCCACGAGTCATGTAGACGGTATTGAAGAAGTTCCTCCTGCATTGCTTCTATCCATGCAGGATCTGCCATTGCCTCACGAATGTTCTTTGGCTCGATATTGCTAATTGAGCAAAGGTAAATGCACAAGTCGCAATCGGTGGCAAGTTGGCGTCTCGTCTGAATTGGCCTTGAAGGTTCACCAATAACTTGTTCAAACGGATGGTCTTTTGTCCACTTCAGAGTAGAAGGATACCGTTGGTTAAACGTATGCGAGTTAGATGGTTCTCGTAAACATGAAGAAGATTCAGCTGATTCCGTAGCAAACGGGTTTTCAAATACGTCTTCATCTAACGTAGCATCGTTATGGTTTTGGTTTTGCTCATCAACTACTGGTAGAACGGGTGCAATAACTGTAGTAGATGTAGATGATGTAGATGGAATTGGTGCATTGGTTTCGACCGTTGTAGATGCATCTTCTGTTGGTGGTGGAGTATGATTTTGAGCGGTGCGTGGAATGATGGTTTGATGCATTTGTCGAAGTTCCACCATAGTATTCATCGAACATTAACTCGAAGAAATTCTCCCATTCTTGTTCTTTAGGATTTTCAAACAAAGTTGATTGAGCTCTTTGAGGTACGAGTCTGAATCGATGTGTCCGAAGTCTGCCGGTTTAGTGCGGGTTCTAGAGCGAGTCTCTCCGAAGCCATATGTGAAAGTTCGTCAAACTTCACATTCATCGTCTCCATGATCCTCCTAGTTCTTCTGTTATACACCCTGAATGCCCTCGAGTTATCCGAATATCCAATGAAGATTCCAATATCACCTTTTGCTTTCCGTTTTCCAAGATCTTCTCTGTCATTCGTAGGATAGCACAAAGCGCCAAACACGTGAAAGTAAGAGATATCTGGTTTTCTATTGTTCACTAGTTCATATGGGGTTTTATTGAATCTTGGATGGATAAGGGATCGGTCTAAAGAGTGAAACAAGCGTTGGCAACAGCATCACCCATAGAAATAACGGTGCACAAGAATAAATTAGCATTGTGCGAGCAGCTTCCACAAGAGTTCTATTTCTTCTTTCAACTACCCCATTCTGCTGTGGAGTTCTAACAATTGATGTATGATGTGTGATTCCAACATCTTCAAAATAAGCTCTTAACTCCGATTAGTGAATTCATTGCGTTATGCGTTCTTACAACCCTTACGAGTTTGAAGAAGTACTTGAATCGTTTGAAAGGTGATGATGATGCACGGTGCTTCGCCTTTTGATCTCGAACTTAACCCATGTATATCTTGAATAATCATCGACGATAACAAGAATATACTTTTTCCCATTAATGCTTTCAACTCTCATTGGGCCACATAAGTCCATGTGCAACATATGCAACTTTGCTTCCAAACTAGGTACGGTTTTGGGTTTATATGATGCTCTTTTGCTTTTCCTTGTTCGCATGATGGACATAAGTGATCCTTGGTGTATTTGAACTTTGGAAGTCCGTTGACGATGTTGTCTTTGGCAATTTTGTTGATGGTGTCGAAATTGATATGGGATAACCGTCTGCCACAACCGACTGTGTTCCGTGATGCTCGTGTCATAAGACATATTGGTGATGAAGAGGCCATTTGATTGATGTCGATAGCATACAAGTTTGTATCACGATTCCCGTTAAAGAGATCAGTGCCATCCAAGTTTCTAACAAAGCAAGCATTTTTCCTAAAAGCAACCTCTAAATCGCATCACGAACGCTGCGGTGAAAACAAATTGTGTCCCAATCCTTCGACATAGTAAACCCAGTGATCAAATAATTTCCAAAAGGTAGATCTCCATAACCCATGATAGCTTCTAGATGATCATTTCCAAACGTCACGGTTCCCATGAATTTCAGACGAAATTGATCACAGCCTTCAGATTCGGTCATGTGCTTGGAGCAACCCAGTCGACGATCCAAAGACATATTTCGATAACCGCCAATATTGAAGAAGAAGATTTTGGAAACCGTTTGATTTTGGTTCCTTTGGGTTAGAGGTAAAATCCTGATCACACTCAAAGAAGTTGTCTATATGTAAGACAGGTGCATCACTCATTCTACCATTCTCGAGTGTGAAAGTTCTACCCGTGGGTTTCCAAATGTCATCCTTAAAGTAAACATTATGCTCCCTATCTATAGTGTAAAGCCTAAGTCTCTTAACTAGCCTTCCTATTCGTTTAGCATAAGTTCTTTTGGGAACATTCTTCTTAACAGGCTTAACAATCTCATTCTTAGAAACACAATCATCATGAACATTAGATAAAGATTTCTTGCAAGTTAAACAAACAGATGCAACAGATTCATTAAACTTAGCAGATTTCATAGGTTCATTACATTCAGATGAAATGTCTTTCTTATTCAAAAGCGGTAAATTCCTAGGGTGTTCTTCTACTTTCTTCTCTTTATTCAAGCCACTACTCTTAGAGGCCAGCGAGACTCTATTGTTCCTTGTATTGCTCTTAGGCTTTAGTCTGCTGCTCCTAGAGGTGCTTCCTAGTCCTGTAGAAGGTAAGGCACACTCATTAGGATTCACATTCTTATCTAGAGAAGTGGTTTCAGCTTTCCTAGTCTCTTTAGAGTGCTTTTCTAAACTTATGACGTTTGTTCCAGATGTTTTAGATGTGGAGGCAGACGCATTAGTGGTACTCATCTTAAAAAGGCCAGGAGATAAAACTTTTGGTTTCTCGATAACCGCTTTTCCCTTATCAACATTTTGTTTAGGCAAGGCAGGTGGAGTTACCGGTTTTGATGAAACATTTTTCTCATTGACTTTTGGAGGAGGCATAGAAACAGACATTTTGGGTTTGGAAACCGGTTTGGGAACATTTGCTTTCTCCAGCCAATGGTTTTTAATCACAAGATTATCACTTTGCCTTTCCTTTTGACTTTCCATTTGAGCCCTCAAAAGATCATTTTTCGCTTTCATGTCATTGTAGGCACGCTCATACGATAATTTGTCATATTTGCATTCCTCATTTTTTCGATCAAGTTGTTTAAAATATGACACATTTTCTTTTTCAAGTTTTTCAAGGGTTTTTTCATATTTTGAAACAATTTGGAGGTCTCATCCTGAGTCTTTCATGATCTTCAACAGAATATGTTTGCAAAATAATGGACATAATATCGTAGTCGAGAACATCTTCGAAGAGAGAGTCATTTAAATTTTCCAAAACTTTGATTTGTTCAACACAGAGCTTGCTTTACTGGGATTTATGGTCCTTGACAAAGTCACTGTTTCTTTCAAAATGCTTGTTCAAAATGAATTACCCTTGCACTGATGGCATTGGTGAGGGGCAATTTGAGTTTCAAAAACTTTCTTTGTTCGATGTCAAAACTAGAGAACCAGTTATTAGGTGTAATAGTGGTTTTAGTTTTAACGGTGTCTTGAAGATCCACAATTCTCGTTTTCACATTGTCTAAAATACTTCTCGCATCACTTGAGTTAAAAGGATTGTTTGAAGACAGTTGTTCAATGTTCGAAGAGTTTTGAGACAACGACTGGTTTTGAAACAAGTGTTGACTCTTTGTTTGAAACATTTGGTGTGATGGAGAACTTTGACTTTTCTTTTTGATTGACAAAAGTAATTCCGTTAATTTTGTTCCATTTGTTATAATCAATTGGTTTGATTTCCGGATTCTTTTGTTTCAATTTTGATCTACTCTCCTCAGATAGTTCTAACGTTTCAAGAGAATCACGAACAATAATGGGTTCATGTAAAGCTTTTCTATTGTTTAACACATTCGAGATTTCGAGCTTTCTTGAGGAACGAAGAAGGGTCGTTACCAAGTGCCATTCTATTGTTAGTATGAAAACGTGGATTTACTTGATTAGAAAGCATCTTGATTGTTTGAGCAGAATGACCCGTTTTAAGAAGCAAATTTTCCAAAGTTTTATCTTTTCATTCTTATCAAGAATTTCATCAAGAAGAGAATCTTCTCGTTTTGAAAAATCAATAATCAACTGCTTCTTTTCTTTTTCAAGATTAGAAAACATTTCTTTTTGTTTAGAAAGTTGGTTATTTAAATCAAAAATTTCCTTGTTTAGAGATTTAATTTTCAAGTTTGAATTCACATCAAGTGTGTTATACTTGATTTGCAATTCTTTTCTTTAGAAACCAAATTTCGATAACCAATTTCTAATTCCGATTCTTTGTTTTTCTGAAATTCAAAAGCTTTTGCGTTCTCCTTGTAACTCTCAAGCTCAGCGGTCAATTTGGCATTCGCTGCCTTAACATCGCGATTGACCTTTTTAACTTTCTCAATTTCAATGCCACAGCTGTTGATTAATGATTCAAAATAAGCGAGTTTCCTCATCGGTCTCAAGTATTTTGTGCCACACAGCCTCCACTAGGATCCACATTTGGAGTTTCAGAGTTTGTATTGCTACAACTCGGATTGTCCATGTATGTATCATAAGTAGGTGCTGATGTCACAGAATGCTGTTCGTCATGAGTAAACACATCAAATATGACATTGTTATAGCATAGTTCAATGATTGGTACCTCGATATCGCGTTGGCGTCATAGACGGGGAGGTCGCGTAATCGTCGTACTTAGTCTCCTAAAGATTTGCCATGAAGATGCAGTTTGCATTGAGTTCTTCGAGGTCTTCCAAATCATCCATAATAGCCATGAAGTCATGTTCCTCAGCACTCAATTGAAGTCCTGATTGTTCCTTTTGTGCCAACAGAATAACTTTCAAGATACGCAAGATCCTTCTTTTTTGGCTTAGTTGGACAATTCCTTGCCATGTGACCCAATCCTTGACAGTTATAACACTTAACCCGATTACCACGATTCACATTTCCATAATTCCCAACTCTTTGGGCCGCAACATTCCCATTCGATTACCCACTACTCTATTTCCAACATTCTCGACCCATCCGATTACCCCGATTCGAACGCTGATTACCCATACGAAATCCAATAGCATATCCTTGCGATTCCCAATAACTCCAACCATTTGACCTTGATTGCCCATGTTCACACCCGGTACGCAATTTGCCATTGCGAGTGTTTGATGAAATCCTTTGGTTGTTGTTAGTTGGTGTGGAATAGCGACCTCTGAATGCTTTACCCAAGAATACAAATGCTTGTGACAAAGCTTCTTTTGGTTCCATTTCAATATCAGTGATTCCTTGTTCCCGTAATGTTGTTGTTCGAGGTGGATAGTTTTGTTGTTGAGGGATGTATTGCTGCAAGTTGTTGTTAGTGGAAGATGATGAGGCTTGTTGTTGTGTATTCATTGAAGTTTGAGTCTTTGCAATGAGTGCCAATGGATCATGATTCTTTGCTAATCTTTCTTGGCTGACTTCATTCACTTCATTTTGGTTTTGTTTCAGAAAATCGTTGAGTTGATCAAAGTTCACTTGATGTAAGTCCTTTGTTTGGTTGACAATAGTGACATATCGTCCCCATTCTTCTGGTAGATTGTTCAAGAACTTGATGTTGCTCACGATAGTTCTGGGTGTCAACTTGTTTCCGATCAGCTCATTCATTAAAGTACAAAACCTTCCATAGTAGGATTCAATGGATTCTCCAGTAGATGTAAACTTCTCCCATGCAGTTAGCAACTTGTTCTCTGTGTCTTGTTGACCGATTTTTGTTCCATGACAAAGTCGTCTAACACGTTCCCACATGTCGAAAGCAGTTTCACAACTGTCTACAGCAGCAAAGATGTCTCTTGGTAAACCTAGTTGTATAATATGAATTGCCATGTCATCTGCTTCGACTTGTTTCGATCCTCTTCGAGTATTCGATGTCTTTTGAAGACGAAAAAATGGTGGGACGGAGGTGTTGCATCAGATTTCCGTGGTCTTGGACTTGTCGAGGTATGAAGGGTCCATCCTGAATGGATTTGATCATCAATTTTCCATTAGGTTTTGTCTTGATGTAACGAAGCATTCGACTTGTCCATTGAAGATAACCACCTTTTTCCAATATAGGAGGACGGTTTTGCACCGGCCTGCATGAATATCTTGTTGAGTTGCCATTGATGAAGGTATGATCTGATAAAGTTTATGTAGGATCGATTCAACGATAAAGGAGTTGTGGTTGATGAAGATTAAACCCGTTGAGGTGTTTCGAAAGTCGTACTCGTAAACTTCGGTTCTTAAAAATTTAAGCCCAAAATTTGAAATTCACTATAAAAATCAATTCTAAGGTCGTATGAAAAATTTGAGTTATGACAATTTTGACGCCAAATTTGACCCGAAAATTTGAATTTAGGCCCAAAAATTTGAATTTTTGACCAAAATTTTCACAGTTATACCAAATTTTGAATCTCGCGTAAACGAGGCTTAGGCGTAGGATCTGGTGCTTATGCGTAGGATCTTATGCGTAGGAAGCTTATGCGTAGAAACCTTATGCGTAGGAACCTTAAGCGTAGGAACCTTAAGCGTAGAAACCGTATGCGTAGAAATCTTATGCGTAGAAAGTATCTTACGCGTAACCTTAAGCTTATCGTAGACAAAAGTTACTTTCGTAAACCTTACGTAATTTTGAAGTTATGCGTAGAGTTACTCGTAAGCTTTTAGCTTATGCGTAAACTATGGTTAAGAATCAAAAATCCTTTACAATCACAGTAAGAGATATCCACAAGTCGAAGTGTTCCACACACTTATCCAAGTGAGGGAAGCGAGTAACAGCTTATAGCACGAAGATTCTTCACCCAAAAGTTACGAGTAGAAAACTAGGGTTTTGACTTTTTGACTTCTACTCGTAAGAAATTTCCAACGATTCAAATGATTTATTTTGCCCAGATATCCTTAAAAACACTCGAATAACCCAAAAATGTTGACCTTGTCCACCCAAAGTGCTTAGAAAAGTTACGAGTAGAAATGACCAATAACCAAATACGAGCTTAAAATTGAAGAAAAACACGTAAAGCTTAACTTTTGCAAAAACTGAAACTTTAGCACCAAATAAACCTTAAACCACAAGAATCTTGAATTTTAAAGTGCAAAAATTAAAGCTTTAAGCTTGACAAAAACGTATAACGAGAGCCTTTACGCGTAACCCTTCAAAACAAACACAAACACTCCTAAACCATTGTTAGGCGATTGATACCAATTGTAGGACCTAAGATATATCAACCTTATCATACAAATACCAAGCGAACCCAACACACACGTAACAACATTCGCAGCGTAATATGTGAAACACAAACACAAAACGTAAAGCTAAGAAATAAGGAAGAGAAAGATTAGATGGTGACTTGAATGATATATAAAATTCGTGTATGTGATGATAAGATATGCAAACAATAAGTTGTATATTCCTTCAAAGGAAAACACACACACACACACTCAAGCACACCCCTCAAATGACCATTTGAGGGGTATTTATAGTCCAAGGGACTTGTTGCCCTAAAGGCTTTCCATGGGCTTTTCGTGGACTTGGATTGGGCTTGGGATGCTTAAGCTTATGCACGGCTTAGCATACCTTAACATTTAACCAATTAGCTTAGCCCAGTCCACGAGCCCGTTGACTATTCTATCACGATATCTAACACACGATACAAAGTTCCTAATCGTGAATGACCATCACTTCTAATAAAACTATTAAGGCTAACAAGATGGTATTCTTAGAACATTGATATAATTTATTTTGAAACTAAATAATTATGTAATATGTTTAAAGAAAACTAATCAAGCTTGGTAACATCATCACATTTAAACGATAAATGACGAAAAGTGTTTTTCTTGTTATGCTATGCTAAATGACCACTTGTTTATGTTGTTTGCATATATGTTGCTTGCTTATTTTCAAATTTTTGTTTACACTTGTTTGTTTGCATATTAAAAGTGTCAATCTTTCCATGTTATTTATTCGTTTGCTTGACGATTTCTTGTTTATGCACAATAGGACATTTGCTAGATTTTGTGCACTTAGTTGGAAAATTGTTTTACCATCACTTATAGACTTAGATCACTTCCTTTGCATAGGTTATACTAACATCTCGCATAACTTATGAAATGTCATGACTCGCTTAGCAATGAGTACTAAGTAAATTAGTCAAGTACTTTGAAAAATGAAGGTTTTAAGAGAGTGTTTGGTACAAGGACAAAAACAATGTTGTATGATGTAATTTATTTGTTTTTACTTTGTAGGATGATAATATGACTTATAACAATGTTGTATGCTAACCGGTTTATGCAGGTGGATAGCACAAGTGTGTTATCAAATTTTACCCATTTTCACTTTTATGTGAAAATCGTTAGCCCTTGGTCAAAGTCTATGCTCCACTATGTTTGTATATGTGTTATCGACTTTTCCTAACTAGAAGTAATTAATGTTACATGTTTTAAGCAAAATTTCAGTTTCGAAAACTCCCCGACACCTAAAAAATGGGTCTGTGAACTTTTCTGGTGTCCACGGATCAGACGGCACCAAAATGTTGGTACCGTCTGTTATGCATTTTGGTACTGCCATACCTGTACAGCGGACCAAAGCACCAATTTAAGGGTTCCACCTGTGTAAAGAAATGGTACCGTGGATCCTACAGGTAAGTTGTTGAATTTTACTAAATCCCGCAATCTAATTTACCAAATCTCGTTTCTAGGATACTTGTTAATGCATATCTTTCATATTTCACTCAACACATCCTTAATGGATTAACTTAGGATGTTTGACATGAACTTAGACACTTCCATCTCATTAGAAACTACCATCTTTGTATGGATTAACATCAAATAAAACACATCTCTCTGTAAATCCTTAGCTCCATAAATCGACACGTTCAGGATGGTCATTTTCACACCTACACTGTTACTTTTCCTTAAGCTTAGCATTTCTTAAAGCAAAGTCAAAATGACTAAATCCTCAACCTCAAATAAACCACTAGGATTAGCATTCGATCTTGTTGCTTCATTAAACTTGAACTCTTCATCCTCGGACTCGTTACCTCTCAACATCTCATCACCCATTCAAGATGTGAACTTTCTAAACTTAAGTACTCCAACTCCACCACCAAAATCACCCATCATTATGACTACTTCACAACCATCCAAAACACCTTCACAACCAAAGTCTCCAAAACTTGTACTTTGTGCAACACCGCCAACATCTCCTCACCCGCTTTTGGATGACTTAGATGACTTACCGAGACTAACAAATCTGGACTCATTATTTGCAAAGATATCATACACAAGTCTATCATATGACTATAGATATTGTTTTGTATCTACATGTATTGCCTCACTTGGTTAACATGAAAATAATGTGTCATCCTTCAAGACGATAAGTATTTACATCGAGTCATAACTCACACGCATGTTAAAGACATACTATCAAGTCTTGTTATCCTTGAAGTTCAATCTAAGCTTTATAATCTCAACAAATTAGGATTGACAACTTAAGTATTTCATCCGAAATATTCAAGTATATGCGACTTACGATTGTAGTCATTAAAAGTCATATCCAAAAATCAACACCCAAGTATTTTAACAACACATGTTGAAACACTTATCCAAAACAAACAACCCACTGTGCCACTTATACCTCTTTGACATCTACTATCCCTCTTCCATCTTTTGGCACCATTAAGCGTATTGCTCATGAACTTCCAAGAGCATCCTTTAAATCAAAGGTGCCCTTTCAAGGTGAACCTATACCTTAGCCCCTAAGCTTCATAGACATAGCCAAAACTTCAAGCACTTCACCTACTAGTTGTAGCAACCAATGAACCATAAGAATTAGTATCCGTACTTTTTGTGTTCAACATCTATGGACAAATAATCAACCTAAGTACTCCCATAGCACAACAAACCCCTACATCACCACATCCTTATTTAGATACACTAGAAGACCTACCACCTAGATCAACCAATCCACCATCCTCACTATCATTTGAATTCATTGAGTGTATTGCTCAAAAAGCCCTTGTGTCCAACACTTGTACTGAATCAAATGCATGTTTGAACAAACTCAAACATCCTTTCCTACATATAAGGACTTAGATAATTCATTATGGCTAGAATCTCAACTATCAAATAAGCATGGTGCTCTTGGTAATTGTTGTCAATTTCCACTAGGTATAAGTAGTACTACCTTCACAAATTATCAAAGTATTAGTAATACTTTGTTGTTAAACTTCTGCATAAATTTTGTTAAACCTCAAATCAATATTTTAACAACATATGTTAAAATGCAATCTCAAAGCCAACATCATACACCCCAAGCAACAATGACTCTTGAGGAGTATACATAAGAAACTCGAGTGAATTCCTCTTGTCATCATCTAGTGAATATAATCTTGAGACCAAGTTTATTTAGATGGGACTATCCGATTCAAACACTTTGGCTTCATATCTTCATTTAGGAAAACATGATGTTTTGAAAAACATTATGCCTAAGAAATCATGCGTTAGGTATTCATCTTGTTAAAAGGATATTGTATATCCTATGCATCATTCTCTCCTTGCGACATAAATGGTTGTGTTACAAGAGATTTCATTACACCTCATTGGCTAAATGATCTTGAAACGAACATCTACAAGTTCTATGAACTAACGTATCCAATTCATCTTGTCATACTTATTTTCATAAGCATGATAAATTTATCCCATGCGATAATCTCATCTGTTGAAAGATACTATTTGTATCCATTTCCTTTCAAGCATACATCATAACCTAACCTTGCTCAAACCTTGTGCACATCCAAGGTTAAAACTACACATCTCTAGAACATACACATGATCTATTGAAGTTGGTAACCTTATTTAGATTCTTGTTAAATAAAAAGGAGCTTTCTTGAGAACGTTCTTAATTTAACATATTCCACTCCCTAGTCTTAGATAGTATACATTTCAACTCAACACAAAAGATGTCATTCATTAGATCTTACAACCTTAGATTCTAAACACAAGATTAAAACATATTGTTAAAATTCATGTGTATAACATGACGTCTTCATCACCTTAGTTATATTACATATTAGTCAAGTCACATTAAGCCAAGTATAGTTAAACTATCATCATTTATACACTTTAATAGGCAAAAGTAGGAATTCCCATCTTTCTAACATGAGAATGACTACTGGTGAACTTATTGCACTAGAAACTCAATTTGACCTAACGGTTGAATTGCTTCCTGGAGAGAAGTTGGGTATGTGGAATCACCCGTAAAAATGGTCGTGTTTAGCCTTAATTGAGCACCGCTAGTAATAGTCTCATATTCATTCTCCAACTTGAAAAATCTGTTTTCCTATACTTGCCTAAAGTAAGTGTTAAAACATTGATAGTTTGCCTCGCCTTAGGAATACTAATCAAACAAGTAGTATATATGACTTTTCTTTCAAAACCACTTGCATTGCACTTACGTGTGTTGATTACATGTTCTTGTTTAATATGATAAGTTGATTTGACATTATCTTAGTGTTTGATAACAAGTCAAATGTGTAAACCTTAGTACGGTTTTATCTTTATAATGCTTGTATTCTTGTTTCATGCTACTAAACGTTTAAACCTAAACTTTATTTGCATGATACTTACTTTTGAATTAATTTTAGCATGATTAACATGTTACTTATGAAATCATAATATATCATTTTGATACGTGATAATTTTGATATGATATGTTTGTGTTTGAAAGCTATTAGTTGGCATTCATTATATCTATGTGTAGTACGATCCAAATGATACATGTTCCAAATTGTTATGTCTTAAACATGGCTTGCATGAATCTTTCATCTTGTTTCTTTTTCTTCTTGTCACACTATTTGTTTGGTACGTGTGCACATATAATATGTCAAAGTGCTTTTGGTATGACAAACTTTTAGAAGCCTTTTTATCTTACAAATTAATCACATAGATTGTTGTGTTAATTTATAAGCCAAGTATGCTTAAGCGTCTAAGTCTAACGACAAAACAATCTCAAAATGAAATGTCTTGAATAAAGTTGTATTCTTGCATAATATGATTGTCTTGATGCTATCTTGTATGGTGATTTCTTGTCTACTTAAGTGCAATGTGTTGTTTTTGCTTATATAATATGTTATCATTTGATTTCTATCATGTTAACATCATTTGTCACTAACAAATTTGTTTTGTAGGTTGATAACAAATTATTTGTTATCTCAATTGGTTCTAACTTTTATATGCTCATTTTGCATAATCCCCTTTATTGCTACGTAGATTAGTACTATGCTTTATGGGACCCCTACACTTGCATATAGTTTAAAAGCATATAGAATTAAGTTCTAGAGGGTTGGCTTTGCATTTTTGTCTTTCAACCGACCTATTTCCAAATCTCATTTTTGCTTCCGCTTTCCAAAAATAACCTCCATCATTATTTAGTTATAACAATACTCTAATCCTCTTCACTTCCTATTAGGAAACCACATGCCTCATCATACGATCATCTCGTATTAATCGAGAAGAGGTACGTGACTTTAAGGATGAAGTTCATTGTATGCTAACCATCATCCAGAAAAACATCACTAAGCTCATCTCTTTCGTTAACCCGAATAACCTCCTAAACACTTTGTTGTCATTCCTTATTTGATACATTACACATTATGTTGGATGTCCACCAATTAAGGGGAGAGAAATCCATTCACATAATTATCTTTTGTCAAAATTTATGTCTCTTAGACTCTAAAATACCAACACATAGGTAAACACCACTTAGCTAAAACCGGTTCACGAAACCACAACTAGTTCAACCTTTTTAACTCTTTATCACAAGTTTGCACCAATACCTCATCAAGTGAAAACGCATCATGTGTTTTACAAACTTCTTCATCTCCACAATCAACAAATCTAGGATTTTCCTTAAACTAGCACCTTACAACTTCACTATCTAGAACACCATCATAGGGTCTTATCCTTTTTCTCGCTTGACACATGTCATGCATGTCATTGTCAGTGCAAATGATATATTAATCAAAACCGCCATTCCCAACACCTTCTCAACACGTTGGTCTACCCAACTCTCACTCATATGATGTCATTCTCATCCTCATATAGGTACTCATTATTATTAGTTATTTTACATATTGTCTTCATTTTTTTTGCAATGTCATACTCATCCATGTCGGTCAAAACCATGTTAATACTATCTCTCCCATTGTCACCTAGAATAGATCATTTTTTCGTATCAATCAATGAACGAAGTTATCTTCATGTCTATTCATATTTTCTTTCCTCTTCGTCTTGGTCACTTGACATTACGAAAGGATTGCATGAGTCCATATTTTTATATTTGCTATACATACGAGTTTCTAACTCCTTAATAGCTTCCTACCTAATCACCACCACCTTCCATCACATCTTTCACTAATCATCACCACCATGGATTAGCGAAATCTTGTCATTATAAATCATGAGTCATCTACCGATTTATCACCACATGAATCCTACTAGTAAACCGACACCAACACTAGTACCACTAGCTTTAACTCTTTATATTCCAACTTCACTTCATATCTTCTTTCTAGGAACCATTTTGTAGACTTTTATCATATTATATTCTCACTTTTCTTATGATTGTAATTAGGAGACTACACTTCATGAGATATTTGATTATATCATTTATATATATCACATATATACATCTTATTTTTCTTTGTCAAAAAGATGAAATATATTGCACTAATGATCTTCATTGTAGGTTCATCATCATATACACTAGATTGTATATAACTTACTCATCTAAGGATGAAGTTTGCATCAATTATTTTTCTTATTTTAGGTGCTTCTTTACACCCTCGAGCAAGGAGGAATATCCTTTAAGTACTCATATAGCATCGTCTATACACTTGGTTGTATATGACATATTTGTCTAAAGACAAAGCTTCTATTATACTAATATTTATTTTGAAGGTTCATCTTGACGCCCTAGATCAAAGGGAGCTTTCATCAAGAATTTATTGAATGCACCTTATACACACTTTGTTGTATATCACTTACTTGTCCAATGACGAATATAGTTTTGCACTAATATTTGTTTTGTAGATTTTAATCATACCCTGACGCCTCAAACAAGGGGGAGCAACCGTCAAGGGGAGCATGCACGCATTTAGCATCATTCTCACTTTTCAACAAGCATTTGTGCTTCGATAAAAGTGGAGAAAATAGGCTAACATTGCTATGCATTTTTCCTTTTCATATATTTCTCATAATTTTTGTTGCATAAAACTAACCTTGATGTAGGTTAAGCCTCTTTATTTGATCCATGGATCCGCTACCAAACAAGGGACGGATTGAAGTGGACGATTTAACTTCACTAGGGATGATGCAAGCTCGCCTTTTGGGGAGAAATTAAGTTAAACTCAAGGACAAGCCCTTTTGTTTTCGACAAAAGGGGAGAAGAGTGTAAACGGAGAAGGTAATGTAAAGGTAGTAAGGATACAAGTAAACTTTTACATTTTACTTTCTATTACGTTTACATATCTTTGTCATCATCAAAAAGGGGGAGATTGTTAGTGCAAATATTACGATATTTAATCTATACAGTCTCGTTTGTTTTGATTGATGACAAACATGTAACTTGTAATACATAACGTAAAATGTACAAGTTACTTGTAATTACATTTGTCTCAACATACATTCAACACCTCTCGATGTCTCAAGTCCTCGTATGTTACAACACAGGTTCGTACATGTTTGTTATGTGGCATTATGATCAAACACATTAACAAATCATTTAGAATGTTTAAAATACGTTTAGAGTCACTAAGTATTTTAATAGGTTAACCATTCTATTTCGAACCTCATTTTACATTTTGCATTCACAAGTATTTTATACAAATACATCTTTTGTAAAATGTCTAACAAATATATACTTTTATTTGTACAAGTAAACTAACTATAATATTCATACAAGTACTAAAGTTTACTTACACTTGACAAAATATATTTTATTTTGACAAGCACTCAACTAGATATTTTATTTTACAAAAGGTTACTTATATTTTATTTACAAGTAACTTACCTTTTTAATAAGTATATACATTTGTTTAAATGTTTTTTCATAAAAAGGAAAACACTCTTTTATTACCTCATGCATAGTGTCATCTAAATCTTTAAAAGATTTTGGAAATATTTTGGAAGATATTCTAAGATATCAAATCTAATAAATTATTATATTTTTTATTACCACTTTTGGTTATAAATACCATCCCATGGTTTTCTCATATCTTCATCCCTTCCAACATATATTCTCTCTAACATTCTTTCATCACTTAGATCTATAGATAAACATGT
The DNA here is from genome assembly GCA_910596185.1 of Chrysanthemum makinoi. NCBI lineage: Eukaryota > Viridiplantae > Streptophyta > Magnoliopsida > Asterales > Asteraceae > Chrysanthemum > Chrysanthemum makinoi. The sequence continues at coordinate 129,019,692 of OU343225.1, forward strand.
AGTAGCATACATCAATCACCCTCACCATCACATGATCATAATGCTTCTAACATTCATCTTTGTTGTAAGCATATTTTACATTTTGATCAACCAAGGAAAGTTTAGAGATCTAGCCATCCTCATTCACCAAAGCATATCAACATATGAAGATTCAAGATCTCTTGATATCCTCATTGATTGAAGACTTCTTATTTAAGAAGATCATTTAGATTAGTCATTCATATCCATTAGACATTTATGTCATGGATCATCATTGTAAATATCATTGCATCATCACAACACTTTCACCAAACTAGATTAGATGGTTTATGTGTTTGTACCATAAAACACAAGGTTTGTTATGTTGGGCCATAAAACATAGTGGGAGTGGTTGTACCCTTGAAAAGAACTCGACATCTAGCTTAGTGTCGGAAATATTGTATAGGCGATGTTAGGTTGGTTCTACCTCGAACTAGAACCCGGTATTTAGCTTTGTACCGAAAAAGTGTAAGCGACGATTGTAAGGTTTTCTCCGCCGAGAAGGGAGCTTGTTGATTTAGTGAAGTAACTCTCGAGTTGGGTACTCGGGGAGTGGAGTAGGGCGGAGAGGAGATCCGTGACCGAACCACTATAAATCCTCGTGTTCGGTTTGCACTTTCCTTTCTTTATCTCTTTAATTTTATAATTGCTTATGATGTGGTTTGATGATGATGCTTGTGTGACAACTTGGTTTACTATGCTTTATATTAGTCATAAACAATAATTGATACTTTCATATAATAACAAGCTTCATAAGTGATTTGATACAAAAGGTCTAACGATTTTAAACGGTAACGTATTCACCCCCCCCTCTACGTTTTCACAATACATATAAGTGTTTATTTATTCACAAGGATGGTGATATCCTTGATGATGTTGTAACAAGGAGTAGATCTCCTTGATAATAGGTGTTGTGTCGTGAAGGGTAGTAGTTCCTCCATAATGGAACTAGGTGCTTAGCCTAGTACCTAATAAAGGGTAGGCGACGTTGTGATAGGATTAGTTCTCCTAAGGTGTGAAAGAACTCGGTGGTTAACCTAGCACCGTATAAAGGGTAGGCGACGTAGTGTTAGGTGTGGTTCGCCTTGGTGTGAAAGAACTCGGTATCTAGCTTTGTACCGGAAAAAGGTTAAGCGACGTTGTGAAGGCTTCTCCGCCATAAGGAGTTGGTGTAGTGCTTACGAACTCTCGAGTAGGTGACTCGGGGAGTGGAGTAGGGCAAGGAAGGTGTCCTTGTAGCCGAACCATTATAAATACTTGTGTCGTGGTGATGTGCTTCTTACTCTTTATCTTTCATTACACGTTTATATATCTATCTATCAACGTCCAACATAAACAACCAAATAGATTGACATAAGTCGAGCTAAATATTTAAAAAGAAATTTTAAATTGGTAAAACTATTCAACCCCCCCCCCCTTCTAGTTTTACACACAAGTGTTACATCAAACAAAATAAATTAAAAAAAATGTAAAATCAGACTTTGACTGCAGCAGATTCACCTTCAACGGGAGCCTCCAGGAACACCGCCCCCGGGTAATGACTAGAGAATACGGTAACGCACTAGCCGAAACTCCAGGAACCCAAAAACTTATCCCCGTGAGTGTCAATAAACTCATGATGATTAAACGACTTATGTGTTTTCACACTATAAGAAGCTGTAAACAAAGGTAAACATACGGTAAATAGGGTATTATCACAACTTAAAAAAATAAGATTTAAGAATAATTATAAAACAATAACAATGAAATATCACTAGTGATAATTTACATGGCATATAATAAAGTTTAACCTATAAATATCAAAACGTATAAAAAACAAAATATCACAAGTGATACTACAAAGCTACAGTTCAAAAGCAAGAATTTTGTTTATTTGTAACTCTTTTATACCCAGTTGATTCCCTCTCAATTTCAATTGTACATTAAATATCCTATTGGGAACTGAACTCACAAAGATATGTGCATACTATAACAATTATGTTGTACCATTCAAGACGAGACCGAAGATGTAAAGGTAGATAACACCTAGGCAACGACCTCCACAAGGATAACAACCAAAAGCATTTTACTAGGAAATAAATATATCATAAAGTGTTTTACCTTGTCCAATAAGGTGAAAGGGGCCTTGAATGGTTCTAAAACTTTTCCAACAGGTTTTGCAGCATCATTCTGAGAGAAAATTTAGTTCAGTGTTAAAAAGTATAAATTGCGATCACGAGCTTCACCACGCATCTCAGAATACATATTTACTGTGATCTAGACAAAGTTAAAGCATTCATACATCGCATACATTAATAGAACCTATCTTAACAAGCACTAAGTTTCATAAGAAAAACATTACCGACCGCATCTCCAGTTTCAAGCCAAACAGGAGCTGAACACCCTGAACTCCGGTTAGCTAATTTATTTCCATAATTCAAACTTCCATGCCCACCATTATAATCATCTGCCAAGACATGAGAGCTTCTACTACATCCAATGGTTGTATCTTGAGAAGCACATAAAACAACAAAATTATAATATCATTAACTTCGGATATCACTGGTGATACCACACGTACGATAGAGAGCAGATTCAAAAACAGCAATCAGACATAAAAATAGCATTTCAGTGCTGTTAAAAACATAAATTCAACTAACAACTTAATTAATAAGTAAAATTACAGGAGCATATAACAAGATTATCAAATATTTTTCACTCACATATTTTATCAAACACTTGGTGTGCAACTTGATAAGAAGGATTGTTACACAACTTGATCCACATAATTAACAAGTGATTCAACATCATTATCAACCACAACAATATAAATCAAATAAGCTTCTGAAACAAACGGTTCATTCAAATCAAAATATGCTACTTACCGGAGTGATTGAAATGATCAGAACGGTGATGGTGATTGAAATGGTGATGGTGATGATGATCAGAACGGTGATGATGATCGGAATGGTAATTGTGGATCGGGATAACTAATTTTTGGAGGGAAAAAATGAGAGCAGAGGAAAACACATACAAAGTGTGTGTAAAAAATGACGAATGGTAAAAAGAAAAATAAATAAAAGCTTTATATAGTTGGAAGATTAAGGTTAAACATATTAAATCTTAGATTAATCTCAACCATTAGATCAATCCAAATAGAAGGTGAGGATTTGTCCCTTGGTAAACACTAAAATAAGAGTATGCAAATGAAAATTCCTCATTAAACAAGACCTTAGAACTAATCTTGTTAAGAGAATTAATATAGGAGTTGTATCAGAGTGAGACTTTTATGAAATGTTCAACTATCCGGGACTTTCACAATGGGTTTGGCCCTTTTCACCGAACATTGTTCTATGTATGAACTCTTTCATGTCATTTCATTGCGGATGCTTTTAGAATAGCATGCCAATAGTGCTTGAAAGTGATAACAAATAGTTTTAGTGAGTTGGAAGAGGGCGTAATTTGAAATTTTAACGTATGTCATTTTTCGCAAAAAGTTTTGGCTTAATGGTGGCCTAAAGTAACATCTCAAAATTAAGGCCTTAAATTTGTTAACTTAATTTTTGTTTTCCCCTTTGAGACTTTTATATTTGACACTTAATTAAGGCCTAAAAGTTCATGACTTAGTGCTTTATGGTTGAGTTGCTTTTGACAATGTTTGATCAAATTAGTTAGTTGTAGGTCATATGAGTATGTGTTTAGTATGATTACTAATTAGCACTATACATTAAGTAACTAAACGTCTAAAAATAATGATTTAAAAAGCCATGTGTATTTAGAAAGATTTCACACGACTTTTTGACAATTTTGATCATTTTATTTTGGTTACATTTCCGATTTAAATCGTTTAATGCTTTTAATAAAACTTAACACAAATCAGCCATTTAAAGGTGATCTAGTTAATTTTTCATAATTAACTTGATTTCACATTACAAATGCATGTCCAATTGTTTGAGCTAGTTTTATTTAATGAAGTATGAATGGGTGGTTCTTTTGGGCAAGAAATACATGTACAAGGGATGTACAACACATACAGAATTGTCATGGATTTTACATGAAGTGCATTATCATTTGAGGCTATGTACATTTAAGATGCAAGGGTCAACCATTTTGATAGTTTCAATTTACATCTTTAACCACCGCTAAGATGACTTAGTGATCCAATGTCTCAAGTTTAATCCCTCTTCTTACTAAATTTTATTAATAAAATAACCATTAAAATATATACATATCTTGGAGGTGATCATGAAAAGATCAAAAAGTATCACGAGGAAACATCTATTAAGCCGTGCATAAATGAGTCAAAAGTCACTAATTCTAAATAACACGAGGAAGGAAAAAACCACGTTTCTTAGGCTAGTTTTTATGATGGGTGCATCACCACCATGATACGCCTGGGCCCGAGCCCATGGCCTATAAAGGTCTTAGGGTTTTACCATACTTTGTCTTATAAATACTCTTGTAATCATTTATGATATTCAATCAAGTTTAAGATCAATAATTCTATAGTTCTTCTCTTCTATTTCTTAAGGAGCTCGCACACGCTTGAAGTGGTGCTTTATCCCGATACAACCCCTAACAGGTCGTATCGGTTGTATCGGGATAAAGCACCACTTCAAGCGTGTGCGAGCTCCTTAAAAAAATAGAAGAGAAGAACTATAGAATTATTGATCTTAAACTTGATTGAATATCATAAATGATTACAAGAGTATTTATAAGACAAAGTAGGGTAAAACCCTAAGACCTTAATAGGCCATGGGCTCGGGCCCAGGCGTATCATTCCTCACTCCTTCAAAACTACCTTGCCCTCAAGGTGTTGTCTTAAAACATTCTTAATTGACTTTCCTAAATAAACATGAAAACAATCCTAAACAAAGACACTTAAATAAAGATAGATTATATGACATAATCTTTATGCCATACGCTTGGACTTCTTGAGTCGTTTGGGTAGCCTGTCCTCCTGCAACATCGGCATAATCCGGGATCCCATAATCTTCTTTGAATTGTAGCCTTCGCCTTTTTCTTCATTCGTATTCCTTTGCCTTGGACATAACACAACACCCTTCTTCCATCTTTTGCTGCCCCACAACTCTTCTCGCGATATACCCACTTCAAAAAAACAACCAAACTCTCTCAGAAAACATCTCCACCCACAACAACATCTTCCACACTTTCTTTTATTTCTCGAAAATTCGTTAAACTCACTACGAACTTCCATGCTTTCCACATTACTCTCACCAATATCAAAAACATCATTTATAGCGCTACTAACCTCAACAACACCAATATCTTCATTAACATCTAAGGACTCTTTAACCACATATGGAACTTCTTCACTTGGCCATGATAGAACGATATCTATTTTCTCTTCAATGTCCAGCTTTTTCCCTGCAATTATCTCAAAACGAGCCTCCATTATACGGGCTATGGAACAAGCTTCTCCTAAAGTTGTAGGTGCTAACCTTAAGAGTGCCAATTGTAGAAGCGGTTTAAGTCCCGAGATATACATCGATTTAAGTAAAGATTCTGAGATCTCCGTTACTTGAATTGCAAGAACCACAAACTCACTCTCATATTCGGCCACCGTACACATTTGCAAGAGCTTAGAGAGTGCGTATTCCGCGTCCCGATCACATCCGCTCGAAGCCATTAACATTAACTCGAAAAACAAAAAAACACAATTTTTTTCCCCTGATGAACAGTACCCCGTGAACAGTTACTCCGATAAACAATGCGCGTGGTACCGTGAATAGTGGTCGATGAACATTATTATTTTTTTTTTTTTTTTATTTTTTATTTTTTTTTAATTTTTTAATTGGAACCCTAATTTGGTAGCCCTCTCAACGAGGACTCTTAATGAAAGCACCAATTGATACAACCCTGTTAGGGGTTGTATCGAGATAAAGCACCACTTCAAGCGTGTGCGAGCTCCTTAAGAAATAGAAGATAAGAAGTATAGAATTATTGATCTTAAACTTGATTGAATATCATAAATGATTACAAGAGTATTTATAAGACAAAGTAGGGTAAAACCCTAAGACTTTAATAGGCCATGGGCTCGGGCCCAGGCGTATCACACCACCTCACCCCTTGGCACACACTCCCCATAAAAGAAACCCATTACCACGCGCGATGATGGGGTTTTTGGCACCAACAAAAACCAAGACAAAAAACACGAACGGTCCAAAATTGTGGGCCACCAAGGGTGTTTTTATTATTACTGTATTTATTTGGTTTGTGAGTGCGTGTAAGTTATATTGTAAGGTATGTTTTTATAAAGTGAAGTTTTTTATATATCTATTGTTTGATGGTGGGTTAAGTAGGTGACCACATAATATAAAAGATGATGTGTTTGATGGTATGAAGAATGATAATGTGACGCTGATATGAAAAAAATCGGTTTAGTGACTATAGAGAGTAATCATTAATCTAAGCTTGAATCTATAGCTTAATTAAAATCAAATTATGCAAAATTCAATCCACCAATGACCAAACCTTTATAAAGTACCATATCTTTAGCTTAATTAAAATCAAATTATGCAAAATTCAACCCACCAATGACCAAACCTTTATAAAGTACTATTCCACGATACTTTAAAGGCTCCTTACACTGGCCTGTGACCCCATTGGAGACAAACATTAGTGCAAAGTGCAACTTTATTATGGGAAACCGCTTTTGTTGAAGTTATGTCCATTTGTTGAAGTGGACATACATGTTTAGCATCAATTTCCTCATGTTTGTCCTAGAAATCAGTTTATCTTAAATTTCCACATCTAATAGATGTCATGATCTTGTTAGTCGATTAGTATAAGGCTTAGGTTTGTTATGTGTTTAGACCCATATTGTATCTTATATATATTTATCATGTACCAAACATTATAGTCATTCAATATACACGATTCATATAAACTTCCAGATCTCACATTTGTTAAAGAGCATTTTTTAGACTATTATTCACCCAAAAAATGGTGTACAAAAAATTTCTTTTTGAACAAATGGATATATCTATACTACTATATAAAACATTTAAGTTGTGGGCTCCACAAAAAATTATATTAAGGAGCTCCAATCATTGAATGACATGCGTCACTTCTCTAACTAAAAAATAACAAAAAGGGAGGAGCTCTAACAAACTAAAATAAGGAGCTCCAATAATGGGGTGACACATGTCATTTCTTAACTAATTAATCACGTTTATTTTTAAATTTAAATATCTTTTAATTTGTTTAATTTTTTATGATCTAATTTCACCATATTTTTTAAAATTTTGTGCTCTTTAATTCAACATCCATTTTGATATAATTTTATGAGTTTTTAGTTTTTACATTTTTAGTAGGTTTATTTTATTTTGATTCAAATTTTTATAACTTTAACCTTTATTTCAATCAATAGAAACTTTATTTATCAAAATCATTTACTTTTGGGAAAGTGTTTGACGGGTAAGAGATTGTGAATGTCTTTTTATATGCGGGAATAATGATGTCACGATAAAGATACGGAAAACCCAAACAAACACATACAACTAACACATATACATTTGGAGTGTTGTGAAATGAATTCACTAAGCGGGTAGGGAATTGCAAAGAGAGTTGGGTTAACAATTCATTTACTATATTTATTATATAACTATATTTATCGCCGCCGCTGTGCGCGGGTATCCGACTAGTTTGTTCAAATGCGATAAAATATGCAGGTATGTTGAGATTCAATTTTTTGTCATTTATCTAGTTTTTAAATTTTAAATAATATTTGTGCCCCATTGCGTACGTTAGCAACCAAGAGAATCCTAAACTAACCATTTTATGGACGAGAATCAAAGTACATCTACGGATCTACCTACTCCCACGCACCATTCGGCATTATCCCCAAATATTTTAGACACGTTTGCTGAAAACAATTTCTAATCAAGACCCTGCATATAGCATATATGCAATTTCATTCTTCAACTTCAACTCTGTTGTTAGTTTTGATTAACGACAAGAGTTGTATTAAACACGACATAATACAAGCGATTAACATGTCACGTAATCACAACGCGTATTGCTTCTAAGAGAGACATTTTGATAGCAGTTAGGAAAAGTGGCCTCTTGAACTAAAAATTTGCGACTCTGGCACTTTGATTACAAATAGTAATACAATATGTGTCGTAGCTACTTGACAACATAAGAAAAATTCATTAGTTTCATCAACAACTAACCGAGTTGACTGTTATTTGTTTGTGGCAATCAAGACTTCGTCTAAAATGGATAATGGGAATAACTTTTGTCTTAGAGAAAATATGAAAACACTACATTTCTTATCATAAATTGCTCTGATACTGCGTCTAAAATGTGTCCATAAATTATTCAATTTCTTTTAACTCCAAAACAGAATTCAAAGTTATCCAACGATTGTTGATTATTGCAAGTCTTCTACACAAATAAATATGTGAAAATTACCGCAGAAGCCCTTTTGGGATGAGCTGAGAACCAACTTTATGAGTATTTTTAAAAAGGCCATATTTTCAAAAAGGCCACTTTGTTTGCTGCCTATTAGCAACGATGTCAAAAACCAACACGTGTTCAACTCATAAAAAACATATAAATTACATCAATAACCTTACAAATATTAATATTACATAAATATACTTCCAAACTTTAAAAATACTCGTATATATCCAATTTAACATTTTAATAAAATTCTATTATTTAGTTATTGAATAATAATCTATATTACCGTTTTACCCTTCTTCCTTATTCACGATCACCAGATCCAACTTGTTCCTCACCATAAACAAGAACAATGCAACAAAATAATACTGGCCACATAAATGAAATTCAAAACGCCTAACCTCTAATTCGTATAGAAATCTAAAACCCCACTTGACAACTTAATTGCCTTAGATGAACCTGACTCCAAAAATGTCAAAATTTCTGATCAAAATTATTCAGTTTGCAGTGAAATTGATAACTCCTTACTTTCATTTGACTCTCGATATCAATCAGATGATATCTATTTAATTATGATAAAAGGGACTTGTTTATCCCAACTAAAGAATTTAACAAAAATCACTCCTCAATACTCATTCAACACTTTTTACAAACCTCGTTGGACCCATTATCAATCTTTAATTTTAGATGACAAAAAATCAAATCTTTATATGTACCGTTTTTGATATTATCAAGTTATTCGAAGCAAAAATTACATTACAAATCACCGATTAGTTTTTGTTATATTGCGGAAGAAGGGTAATATTGTGCTTTTACTATTTAATTAATATTTGGATTATAGTTTTTATTATTAAAACTATTTTATTATTGTTAAATTATATATTTGGATATGAATGTGTATTTTATCAAGTTTTAAAGGATACTAATGTAATTATAAATTTTGCAAGGATATTGGTGTAACATTGAAGTTTTGTAAGGATATAGATGAAATTGTCCTTATTTTTTATTAGCAAATTCACTAGATATTTGCTCTAATTTGACAAATAAAGTTTGTTATATTAAAATGTTGTAAATATAAAAGGTCAAGGGTGAGTTTTGCACATTTTATTATTTCATTTAATAAATGCAAGTGATTGTCTAAATTTTGTAAGTGTCAGGTTTTTGACATCGCTGCTAATAAACAGCGAACAAAATAATCTTTTTAAAAATACCCATAAAACTGGTCCTTTGCAAAATAACTCGTTCTTAAAAGAGCCTCTGTAGTAATTTTCGCAATAAATATCCAACAAAGATTAACATAAATGTAGTAATTTTCCGCAATAAATATCCAACAAAGATTGACATAAATATAAAGAGTAAGTGAAACTAAGGAGGTCAATGTACATTATTAGCCAAAAGAAGCAGATTCTTTACATGAAAGCCAACAAACATTAGTCATATACTTTTATAGTCATTAGACGGGTATCTGGGGTATCTGCTCGTTGCAGCAACGGATATCTATAAAACTAAATTTTTCGGCAAACACATATTTACTTTTTCAAGCATTTAATAATTTTATCAACCTTATAATTAGCAGGTTGTTACAATATGGTTGACTATGACTTTTACAAACTGATTGAATGTCACGATTTTAGCAGAGATAATCATAATGTAATTCGTTAATACACAAAAAATAGAAACATTAAACTAATGGGCTTGGATGCTAGATGCAAGAGTGACCCTAAGAAGTTGTGCGAACAAAGAGTACTTAAAGGACAACGTATTCCATTGCTTTAAATTTTACTTTTTTGCTTTTCTACACAACTTGTTACAAAGTTACTTGCATAATTTTGAACCCATCTTTTTAGAGAGGGCAACAATTTACATTTATAGTCAAGATTGATGTCTTGGTGATTAGTTGAAGTACGCAAAATCAGTTGGTTCTTGTGTTATTTGTTTCTTGTTGTTATTATTAAAGATGTTACAAACTAATTGAATGTTACTGTACAAGTTCAGTTTTTCGCATTAAAATTATTGTTACAATTTTATTTACAATACACTTAATATTACAAGTTTAGATATCGTGCCATTAAATAAAAGTGTGTAACTTAACAATTTTAAGTTCACTATAAAAAAAAATGTCTCAAATGATTTATATATTAGATATTTATATACTTACACATTCATTTTTGTGCACTAACTTACCACATAACTACTTAAGCACTTATTTTTTTAGATACATTGTTTATGTTTTATGTTTCTATCTCCGAACTTACATGTTCACTTTTAAATTACACACATTTAATATAAAAAAAGGTGGTACATATAGTATTTTCTAATAAGGATAATTTAATATTTACCCAACTTAAATATCAAAATTTCATATTTACCCAAAACACAAGTTTTTAGTGCACATATACAATGCTTTTAAAGCATGTATTTGAGAAATATGGAATTATGGAGTTTAAGTTGAGTATATATAGAATTGGCTCTTTCTAATAAAGTTTCATCTTGACCTCCTAAAACAATTTTGATTGATTAAAGTATAAAGACAATAATTTATTTTAAAACAAAAAAGATAGAAAAACTTATATGATTTGGAACGGAAAATTAATACCGAATTGGAAGTTAGTTGTTAGAAAAATCATACTCAATACTAAAAATGTCTGGTGCAGTGGTGTATCACATGTTATTGGGCTTTTTTTTTCTCAATGGTGTTGCCAAACTGCATCGTTGGCTGCGACATTCTCTCACCATTCGTCCCGGCCGTTAACGAGCGCTTTTTAGTGAGTGAGTATTTATGTTATAGCATCTACGTAGGCCTATAACATTTATAACTGAAAATGATATTTTAGTTATAATAACGTTATTAGATGTAACCCAATAAGATATTCTTCAATTGCTGTATCTTTAGCTCTCTAATTATCTGAACATACAAAACCAAACAAACACAAACATGTTTCTTCACCCAAACCCCCTTTAACTTTTTTACTTTTAACTTTTTAAGGACTTTTATTTACTTACACAAACACAAACTAATTTACATTTACCCGCCAAAAATTAAACCATGTCTTACAACATATCAAACCATTATTGTGCCTTACTAAAAACATACTGTGAAACCCATAATCAATATCAAATAAAGAAGCTACATTGCTTCATAATCAAAACCCTTATCGAAACCGAAACTTTTTTACTAAACAATCTCATTAGCAGCTACTTTAAACTAGGCAACATTACTTATGCACGCAAGGTGTTCGATGAAATTCCTCAACCAAATCTTTTTTCATGGAACAACATTTTATCCGCTTATTCGAAATCCGGGAACATATTGGAAATGGAGAGGGTGTTTAATAGGATGCGGAGACGAGATGGGGTGTCGTGGAATGCGGTTATTGCTGGTTATGGTGGTGTTGGTTTTTGGGAGAAAAGTGTTGACTGCTATAAGATGATGTTGAGGGAGGGAAGAGGGGTGAGTTTGAATAGGATTACGTTTTCGACTATGGTTAGTTTGGCGTCGAGTAATGGGTTGGTTGGGTTGGGTAAGCAGGTACATGGACAGATTGTGAGATATGGGTTTGGTGGTTATGTGTTTGTGGGTAGTCCGTTGGTGGAAATGTATGCGAAAGGAGGGTTGATAGATGCGGCGAAACGGGTTTTTGATGATTTGGCTGAAAAGAATGTGGTGATGTATAATACGATGATTATGGGTCTTCTTCGTTGTGGGAAGATTGAAGCTTCTGAGGAGTTGTTTTATTCTATGCCTGAGAAAGATTCCATCACTTGGACGACTATGGTTACAGGGTTTACGCAAAATGGTATACATAAAAAAGCGATAGATGTATTTAGGGAAATGAGTACACGTGGAATGGGTATAGATCAGTTTACGCTTGGAAGTATATTGACAGCCTGTGGAGCAAGTTTGGCTCTGAAAGAAGGTAGCCAAATCCATACGTATATTATTAGGACTGATATTATAGATAATGTTTTTGTCGGAAGTTCACTCGTTGACATGTATTTGAAGTGTAAGCGTGTTAATTATGCTGAAAGAGTCTTTAGTAGGATGACGTATAAAAATATCGTATCTTGGACTGCGTTGATAGTCGGGTATGGTCAAAATGGGCATAGTGAAGAAGCTGTAAGAATCTATTGTGAAATGCAAAGAAATGGTGTCGAGGTAGATGAATATACACTCGGAAGTATAATAAGTTCATGTGCAAATTTAGCCAGTATAGAAGAAGGTGCTCAGTTTCATGGTCAAGCACTTGTCTCAGGTTTAATTTCATTTATCACCGTCTCAAATGCACTCGTGACTTTATATGGTAAATGCGGGACCATCGATAAGTCAAGTCAGTTGTTTAATGAAATGAATTTAAAAGATGAAGTATCTTATACTGCTTTGATGTCGGGATATTCCCAATTTGGTGAAGCTAATAAAACAATTGATCTGTTTGACCAGATGTTGACTAGTCAATTAAAGCCTGATGGAGTAACTTTCATTGGTGTACTTTCAGCTTGTAGTAGAGCGGGATTAGTAGACAAAGGACGTGCGTATTTCAAATCAATGGTTGAAGAGCATGGAATTATTCCTGTCTCTGATCATTATAGCTGTATGATTGATTTGTTTAGCAGGGCGGGTCAGCTTGAGGAAGCTAAACATTTCATAAATGATATGCCTTTTAGCCCTGATGAATTTGGTTGGTCTACATTACTAAGCTCATGTAGGTCACATGGTAATTTGGATATTGGTGAATGGGCTGCAAAATCTTTACAAGAATTAGAGCCTAATAACCCTGCAAGCTATGTCTTGTTATTGAGTATGTATGCTGCTAAAGGAAAATGGGATGATGTAGCTCGGTTAAGATCTGAAATGAGACACAAAGATATAAGAAAAGAAACGGGTTTTAGTTGGATAAAATATAAGAATAAAGTGTATGCTTTTTCAGCTGATGACAGAACAAGTCCTTATGCAGATAAGATATATGAAAAGCTTGAAAGTTTGAATAGTAAGATGTTACGTGAAGGGTATGTACCGGATATGAGATTTGCTCTTCATAATGTTGACGAGTCTGAAAAGATAATGATGCTTAATCATCATAGCGAGAAACTTGCTATTGCGTTTGGGTTGTTATTTGTTCCTGAAAGCATGCCTATAAGAGTGGTGAAAAACCTTAGGGTGTGTGGGGATTGTCATACTGCTACTAAGTTTATTTCTAAGATAACAAATAGAGAAATACTTGTAAGAGACGCTGTTAGGTTTCATTTATTCAAAGATGGAAAGTGTTCTTGTGGTGATTTTTGGTGAGCAGAAGACGTAGATATTTGTCTTGATGGATGTAAGTTTGTTTAACTTGCTGTATGTAAGCTTGTGTGCTCTTTGGTCACTAACATGTAATTTTCTTTTAATGTTTTTATCTTATTTGCAGACTCGGAATATTGGAAGCTGCCCATATCTGATGATACTCAGCAAGTCAGCATACTCCACTTGTCTATGGATATGCGTAACTGGCATTACAACCAAAAAATTCAAAGGTTAGACATCTTCATGATGAGCTGATTAGTGGATACCAACCTGTCATTTCATTTTTGACTAATTTTTTTCTTCTGTAAGAAAAACAGAGTATAGTAAGGAGAAATTAGAGGTTAGTCTATTCTTGGTTTGATTATTAACATGTTTTTTGACAGTGATTCTGGGCTTCTGGCAATAAGCCTTTTTTTTTTTTTTTTTTTTTTTTGAATTTTCACACATGCCATTTAACCTATATGAAATATGAAATGCTTATTTGGACTCCCAAGTGTAGAAAATGTGACGACATGGATCCAATGTGAACAAATTTATGATGTGACTTTATTTTATGATTTTAATCATTTATTAATCTGATTAACAAAAATAGACAAGGGGCGAAACCACTGCTGAAATAAGGGGTTAAACATCAAACATTATGAATAGAAGAAACTAACATATATTCATTCTCAAAAGGACAATGTCATTCATCTTCTATTTATATCCAGATAGCTAAATTAACTACGATAGACAAAATCCAAGATCATCATTTGACTTTGTTTAACACGGCATCAGGTGTCCCCACAACTGCAAGGGCAAAACACAATTGCTGGTCTTTACGAAACGCCCACAATTGAATCTTCGAGTGTTTCTTCAAATCCTTAATGTTATCTGCGACGAAGTGGTTCCAGTTTGTTATCAACACATAATTTTTGGTGCACGACATACTCCAAATCTTCAATGTCATCGGTTCCTTGTACATTTGCAGTGTTGGCCCCACCAATCGAACCTCAATAGCCTTGTTGTCCTCCAGTTCCCTTTTCTCTTCATCCGTCAAGAATTCATGAGTCTCTAGCTGCTTAAATGGCAAGTTTAATCTATTCTGGTCTGATTTCAAATCACTCTTATGCAAGGTTTTTTGAATCACCAATTTCATATCTGAACCATTCATCTCATCACTGGTTATAAACTCTTTTAACCTCTCGGTTACCTCATTACTCACCAGAGGCCCACACTCGATCCTTTTTGTTATCTTCCTGGTCGTCTTCTTTTCTTCTTCTTCAAGTTGTGCAGCTAACTTTCCAAAATACTTACCTTCATCTTCTGGTGTACGAGAAAGAACATTTTTAGTATCTTTCAACAAATCTTGTGGTGGAATCAACTTACTGTAATCACCGGTTTTGAAGTACTCCTTCAACAGCTGTTCAGTTACTTCGTTACTCATCATGGGCTCACAGTTCATCTTATTTGATATCTTCCTCTTCTTTATCTTTTTCGCTTCACATATCATGCATGGACATCTCATTTTAGCTGCCTTTGTTGCAAATCCACGCCAACTTTCCACTACCTCCGTCGTATACATTGGTTGCATCTTTTGATAGAATGTTTCATCCTGTGATGGATATCTCCTGAGATCATAAATAAAAAGCAACATTCAGAACTAAAATTTTCATATAGTTTCTTGATAAATCAATAATACACGTGAACCCCCAAAACAGGGAAATACTTCCCCAATCTAACCCCAAAAAAAAAAATAATAATAAAAAAAAAAAAAAAAAAATCATACTTTACAAGTTTTGGGGGTGTTTGGCTAAGCTTATGAATTGGGCTTATGCAACTTTTTGCTTATAATTTTGGATGTTTGGATTAGCTTATGTTTATAATAAGCTAATAAGCTCAAGTGTTTGCTTTAGCTTAGATTGGTAAATGACTAAAAAGGACATGGGTTGAAATATATAAGCCAAACTCTAAAAAAAGCCACACTTTTAGGGCTTATCAAAAACTTCCTATATAAGCTATTAAACAACTCATATAAACTTTGCCAAATACTTAGTTTAAGCTTATTTGACACATATAAGCTAATAAGCTCATAAGCTCGCTATATAAGCTTTGCCAAAAACCCCTTTTGATGCATAAAGTTTGATGCTTTTAGCGAAAATATGTAATTTTGCAACTTAGGTTGGCGAAATATGTGAAAACAATATATATATATCTGCTTGATGTTTGTACCTTTTCTTTATTGGCAAATCTTTCCAGTGTAGAGGCCGGGAGTGAAGACTTTTTGGGACTTGTTCTTCAATACTATTGTGGCTAGGAAGAACCTCCATTGTGTTATTTTAGTGCAGAATGAACTTTTAAACAATCTCTGAAAAAAGTAGAAATATGAAATGGTATATTTGATGTGTGATTATTGATATATATAAAGAGATGACCGTGTGGTACTTGTTGCCTTGGTGACCAAGTTTGTGCATTTGCAAAACACACCCTAGCTTAATAGAAAAGAAATGAGGATCGTATGAAGTTAACTTGATGGGAAAGCTGTCGTATAAAATTTAGGGAATCCGTGTTTTTTATTAGTTAAAATAGAAAATGTTGTAGTAATTACTAATTTATCATACCCCTACGTTCTAAAACAATCCGCTAGGAAAAAGAACTACTATGGTTTAACTTTTTTTTTTTTTTTTTTTTTTTTTAAATTACAGTTTTACTATTGATTAATTAATTAATATTTCTTAAATTTTTTTAGTAACTTTATATTTAATAAAGAAAACTGTTTTTATGAAGTCATTTTAAAGGACTAAATATATATCTTATAGACCAAGTAATTTATTTATTTATTTTTTTGAAAATGGCTGTATACCATCGATCAATAGAAGAACTCAATTTCAAATTTGAGGCATTTTATTAGCCAATTGAAAAGTCAAAATTGAGTTTTTTGTTTGATTATTATTATTATTATTATTATTATTATTATTATTATTATTATTATTATTGCTTAATTTATAGCTCAGAAATGCATAAAAATATATGTGTCAAAATTGTAAGAAAAAACTAAAAAATAGAAGGGGTTTAAAGTTTAGTGGTTAAGCTTCTAATTTAAATAAATTCGATTCTTTAATTTAATGTAGAAAATAAACTATATCAGAACTTGTGTAAACTGACAAGACTCTTAAAAAAGTGCGGGTAATTACTTAAACTTAAAGAGTTAAATCTGAAATAATATTATACGATTGGTTAATATAATAGACATTTAAACCCAAAACATTATAAAATATATAATCTTTAATATTATATAGCAAATATCCCCATCAACTTTATATTTTGCTTTTTAAAAAAAAAATATTTGTTGTTATTAATATTTTTATTTAGATGACGATTAAACAAGTGGATCGAACTATGTCGAACCCTGTTAGTACGACTTATGTTACAACTTCTTTAGTACGACGTATGTCAAAGCCTTTTGCGTGCGGAAGGATCTAAAATTAGTTGACAACAAACCAAAACGGACTAATAAAAAATTATAATTTTACCATGTAGCAAAATTGAGCCACTTGATTGGTTAATAAAGGTCAAAGTTGAACATTCATTTGATCAATTGGTTAAATTCATTTGCAAGAAAAAAAGTTAAACAAACATGGTTTTAAATTGCAAAAAGGAAAACTTCTAAGTAGCTGCTTCTAGTTGGACGTCCGTGACTAGTGCCTCGATATGCAGCCTTCACATGGTCAACGGAACCCAAGATTGCTTGGATCTGCTGCTTCAACTAGGTCAAATACAACTGCTGGTCTTGGTTCCTTTCAGGCGTGCAGGTGGATCCTGTCTCCTTCTTTTGTTCTGGTTCCCATGCGTGTAAGTTTAGATGTGGCCATCTAGACAAGTGAAATGGTCCTTGCTGTCAAAGTTTACTACTGGATAGGAATTCCATCGGTACGACATTAGAACTACTCAGAGAAGTTCGATATTGAAGGTCACTCGGCCTAGCGGGCGAACATGCCGGGCTCCGGCTCCCGACACCTGATGACTTCTCCTTCCGCTGAGATGGCCCTTTTTTTTTGGTTCATCGCGGCACGAAATCATGAAGTTGCATACTTGGTCACCCGATGCTATGGAGGGTCCCACTCCAGTATCCGCTTTGATTCATGCAGCTACTATGGTAACAGCTGGCGTCGCACCTAGGAGCACCCCTTCCTGCATATCCATACAAGACCCGAGTAGGCGGGTCGAGGTGCTACGAGGTACCCACTACTCGGAGGATCCTACCCAAATGAAAAATATGTGTTTTTCAGGTTCGATTCTTCTTAGTTAGGTTAGGCGGGTTCGACCAGAAATGCTATGCTTACACACAAGACTACCCCTCTTCCCGAAAGCTTCGCGGGGACTACTTTACGACGACGGACGACCACTGCATTGCGCTCGAACAGTTGAGCGACGCCTTCCGTGAACAGATATAGATTCCTTCTTCGCACCTCTAGTCCAGCCTCACAACCCTTCGCGGGTTGGTAAGAAGTCAGTCTTGTTTGGTAAGACGGAATGTTAGTTCAAGATAAGAGCCCTTACGAACCAAGGCTTCTAAAGTTGTCGGAGGGTCCATCATCAAGAATGATGTGTACAAACAGAATGAACCCCAGATAGAGAAAGCGGACCAAGGGAAGATTCCCCTTTCCATTGGAGTTCTACAGTGGGAAAGAAAGTAAGGAGTTAGAGCTCGGAAGTGAGAATTAGCTGATGAGTGCCTATTTACTCATCATTTTATACCCATTAAACCCGCAAACATGATTAAAAACAACCAATTATATCAAATTATATTGCAAATATCCTTGGATTGTGTTTTATGTCTTATAGGTACAAAAGGATTGAAAACAGAGCGAAAACGGACAATTTTTGGATCGACTCGACAACTTTTGTGCATTTAAGCAAGTCAAGACAAAGTCAAAGTCAAAGTCAACCCTGTGACATGACATAGCATTGGAATGAGCATGGAAAAACGAACCCGAAACCGTATTCACATTTTATGGGCCAACCCGACCCATCATCATAAAACCTAAATCCATTTATACCATTAATCCTAAACCCTTTTATCTTAACTAAATCCTAAACCTTAAATCATACCCGGATCCTAAAACACTTACCTAGCCCAATCCCTTAAAAACCAAATCCAATCCATAACTTATCCTAGCCCAATCTTAACCCATGTCAAACCTCAAACCGGTCAAACCCCCAGTTGTAACAAATCAAAAAGGGCGCCATATCCTATTCATCTCCCATGTCACTCTCACTGGTAAACGACACATCATAACCCCATCATCATCACATGCCAAATCCATTGCGACAGTAGCAAGTTTTTGCCTATAAATAGAGAGCCATTTCCTCATTGTACACCGCCCCTCTTCTTACAAACTCTCTCATATATTCTTTTATACTTCTAATCTTAGATCTCTTGATCTAGATAGTATTTTTTTTTTTTTTTTTTTTTTTGATTCTCATATAGGTCATTCTCTAAGGCAAGATCACGAGCTTCTACAAGTCATCCAAGCAAGGGGTCCTTGATTGATTTGTTCATCCACAAGATTTCTGTAGCAAAGATCTTGTATTTTCATATTTCACATATTTGTTGTGTTATAGTAGTGTTGGTTTGGTCCTCCGTGTTAAGGACTCGGTATTTAGCTTTGTACCGTAAAAAGTGTAAGCAACGTTGTGAAGGCTTCTCCGCCAAGTTGAAGGATTTTGTTGAGATAGTGCTTGAACTCTCGAGTAGGTGACTCGGGAAGTGGAGTAGGGCAAGGAAGGTGCCCTTGTAGCTGAACCACTATAAATCGGTTGTGTCATTTCTATCCTTTACTTTACTTGTTTTCGTAACTTGCATTACTTATAGATCTATACTTTCTATCCATCCATACGATTTCACATAACATCGAATCTAAAGTTTTTGAAACTAAGTTAAAATCGGCAAAACTATTCAACCCCTTCTAGTTTTCCACAATTGGCATCAAGAGCTAAGTTTACAAAAGTTTTAAAGTAAATAGTATTTTAAAAACTTTTTGATCACTATGGGTTCTGAAAATTCTAAAGAAAGGCAATCTATGCAACGACCTCCACTACTTGAAACTAATGGTTTTATTTATTGGAAAAATAGATTTGAAACGTATGTGAAGTCAAAAGATATTGATCTTTGGTACATCATTGTTGAAGGTAATTTTGAAGCTACTACAAAAGATGAAACCGTAAATTTAGTAAACACACCTCATGATCAACTCACCGATGATCATAAGAAAAAGCTTTCCAAAAATAGTAAAGCTAAAATGGTTTTATACAATGCTTTACCCAAAAAGGAATTCGAAAGAATTTCTATGCTTAAAACCTCTAAAGAAATTTGGAATTCATTAGTTGTAACTCATCAAGGAAATCAACAAGTTAAAAACAATAAAATAGATTTGTTTGTTCAACAATATGAACAATTTTCAATATCGGATGAGGATACTATAGACAATTCTTTTGCTAACTCTATTACTACAATCACATCATTACAAACACTTGATGAGTCTTTCTCTAGTCGTAATCATGTTAGGAGATATCTAAGGGTACTTCCATCCAAGTGGAGATCTAAGGTGACGGCCATCGAAGAATCAAAAGACTTGTCAATCCTCACCCTCGATGAACTCATAGGCAATCTAAAGGTCTATGAGCTTGTCCTCGTTAAAGATTCCGAAGCCTCAAAAGAGAAGAAAGAGAAGCACAAATCTCTTTCCTTAAAAGCCAAGAAGGTCTCAAGCGATGAAGAAAACTCTTCTTCGGATAGTGATGACGAAGAATATGCTATGGTGGTAAGGGATTTCAAGAAGTTCTTTAGAAGAAAGGGAAGATATGTCAAGCAACCATATGACGACAAGAAGGGGTTCCGGAAAGGCAAAGACGACAAAAAAGCAAGGGATGAACGTGCATGTTTTAAATGTGGGGACCCAAATCACTTCATTAGTGAGTGTCCCAAACGTGACAAACAAAAAGCGTTCATGAGTGGTTCGTGGGGAATGAGCGAGGAGGAGGACGAAGAAATTTGTCTCATGGCAAATAACTCAAACGAGGTATGTCCCGAATCTCTCTATTATAGTAGCTCATCATTAGAAGATGATTCATTGCATCGTGAATATGATAAACTTTGCAAAATTAGTCTAAAATTAATTAACAAAAACAAGATTTTGAAAAACCAAAATGAACGTTTAGAAAAGGAAATCATTGAATTAAAAAGAAAATTAAAACGTTTAGAAAAAGGGAAGATAGCAAGTGGGGAATGTGAGCTTTGTGTTCAACTTTAAACACTAGTTGATAATCTTGATTCCAAGATTGCTAGAATGAGTACTAATACTCTTGATATGATATTAGATAGTGTTAAAACAGGAAACAACCAAAAAGGTTTAGGTATTTAGCAACTTGATGCATCAACTAGCGAATAAGAAACACAATTCGTCAAAGCAATAGAAAAACAAAACACTGTTGTCACGGATCCCACGGATCCCCTGAAAAGGGAACCGTCTAATACAAAATCAGGGATCCGTGGGTCTGTAACAACAAACAATAGTAATAATATAGCCACTTCATCTAGAACCGATTTTGTTATTGTTAATAAGAAGAAACCAACCCATGTTACCTTTAGACAACCACCTCCAAGACAAAATCAAAGTTTTATAAGAAACAAAGGTCCACCGTTTTCAAAACCAAACACATTTATAAGGAGACCTAATAATGTTTATCCGAGAAGTAACCATCAAATGGGATGGAATCCTAATGTACAAAACGGTTTTTCATTTCAAAACTTTGCACCATGGAATGCATACTCACCTTTTCCATATATGTCTAATATAAATGAAATGTATAACACTAATGGACAATGGGGACCAAACTTTTGAGTTAATTGTTTTCTTAGGTGTGCTTAAAGGTCGACCTAGATCTGAATGAATGGGTCAAGGATAGTGGGTGCACGAGGCACATGACCGGTAATAAAGACTTATTCTCCACATATGAATCCTTCAATGGAGGAAATGTGGTATTTGGAAATAGCAAAAGCAAAATCATCGATAAAGGTACAATTTCTAACAAATATCTAACCATTAACGTTGTGTGTCACGTAGAAAACTTAAACTTTAACCTTCTAAGTATAGGACAAATATGTGATAAGAAGTGTAACGTGCTTTTTAGTGAAACCGGTAGTAAGATATTGAAAAACGGTATCACTATAGGAAGAGGAATTAGAAAACATGGAGTTTATGTCATTAAAATCGGTAATGAACCTAAGACAAACTTTGTCTTACCTCTATGGATGATACTTTGACCTTATGCCATCGAAGATTGGGTCATGCCAATATGCGACTTCTTCAATCACTATCATCTAAAGAACTAGTAAGAGATTTACCAAAATTAAAATACGAACATCATTTTTGTGATGCTTGTAACGTAGGAAAACAAGTCCATGCTAGTCACAAAGCTAAACATATGGTCTCTACTACTAAGTGTCTAGAACTACTTCACATGGATTTATTTGGTCCATCCGTTGTTCAAAGTTATGTAGGTAACTACTATACTTTGGTCATAGTGGATGATTACTCTAGGTACACATGGACTAAATTTTTAAAGAATAAAACTGAAACGTTCGATTACTTTGAAATATTAAGTAAGAAAATCCAAAGACAATTTGGATGTCTTATAGTTTTTATTAGAACGGATCATGGAAGGGAATTCGATAATGAAATGCAATTTGGAGCTTTTTGTGACGCTAATGGCATTACTCACAATTTCTCGGCTCCTCGCACTCCACAATCGAATGGGGTAGTTGAAAGAAAAAATAGAACGCTACAAGAAATGAGTCGAACCATGTTAAATGAACAATCTATTCCTCAAAATATTTGGTGCAATGCCGTTGATACATCAAGGTACATACTTAACCGAGTCTTAATTAGACCATTTTTAGGTAAAACTCCATACGAGTTACTTGGAGGCAAAAAGCCTACGTTAGAACATTTTAGAGTCTTTGGTAGCAAATGTTTTCTACTTAACACTAAAGATTACCTAACTAAATTTGATCCTAAATTAACCGAAGGTATCTTTTTAGGTTACTCTCCTAATAACAAAGCTTATGTCATATTAAATAAAGAAACAATGAAGGTCGAAGAGTCATTAAACGTAAAATTTGATAAGAGTCCACCTAAACCTACCCTACCTCTTGTCGATGACGAGATAATCGAAAGTGAAGCCATAGAAATAAAGAAAAATACAAACAAAGAAGATGAACCATTAAATAATGAAACCATCAATGTTAAAGAGTCTAAAGATCACCCCGTAGATAAGGTCATAGGAAATTTAAATGAAAGAACCTTAAGATCTCAAGTCCAAAACCAAAGTAGCTTATTTTGTCTCAACCTTAGAACCTAAAAAATACACAAGAAGCCATAAAAGATAAAAGTTGGGTAATGGCTATGCAAGAAGAGTTAAATCAATTTGTTTCTAACGATGTTTGGACACTTGTCCCTCCACCTAGTAATCAAATCATAATAGGAACAAAATGGGTACATAAAAACAAGTTATATGCAAACGGTGTAGTGTCTAGAAACAAAGCTAGACTCGTTGCCCAAGGGTATAATAGAAGGAATAGACTTTGATGAGACATATGCC
The DNA here is from genome assembly GCA_910596185.1 of Chrysanthemum makinoi. Taxonomy (NCBI): domain Eukaryota; kingdom Viridiplantae; phylum Streptophyta; class Magnoliopsida; order Asterales; family Asteraceae; genus Chrysanthemum; species Chrysanthemum makinoi. Next base: position 129,043,042 of record OU343225.1, read on the forward strand.
CCCGTGGCTAGATTAGAGTCTATAAGAATACTTCTTGCTTATGCTTGTGCTAATGATCTTAAGCTTTTTTAAATGGATGTTAAAAGTGCTTTTCTAAATGGTTTTATTAACGATAGCTCAACCTCCGGGCTTTATCGATTTCAAAAAACTTAAACATGTGTATAAATTGAAGAAAGCTCTTTACGGTCTTAAACAAGCCCCAAAAGCTTGGTATGATAGACTCAAGTCATTTATAATCAAAAACAACTACACCATGGGGTTAGTTGATAATACACTTTTCACTAAGAAAAAGGAATCACATATAATTATTGTTCAAATATACGTGGATGATATTATATTCGGATCTACTTGTCAAGACATGTGTGATGATTTCTCTAAAATCATGCATGACGAGTTTGAAATGAGTATGATGGGAGAACTAAGTTTCTTTCTTGGTCTACAAATAAAACAAGTAGAAGATGGTATCTTCTTTAATCAATCTAAATACATAAAAGAGATGTTAAAAAAATTTGGTTTAGAAGAGTCAAAACCCATAAGAACACCAATGTCCTCCGATACTAAACTTACAAAAGATGAAGACGGTGAATCCGTTGATAACACAAAATACCGTGACATGAAATGTAGTCTTCTCTACCTTATGGCTAGTGGGCCGGATATCATGTTTAGTGTTTATCTATGTGCTAGGTTTCAAGAAGACCCTAAAACATCACATCTAGAAGCGGTCAAAAGAATTTTTAGATACATGAAGGGTACGACTCAATTAGGATTATGGTATCCTAAGGGTACGGGGGTAGAAACTATTGTATATGCAGATTCTGACCATGCAGGTGATTATGTTGAAAGAAAGAGTACAAGTGGTGTATGTACTTTTATGGGATGTTGTTTGACATCTTGGTTCTCGAAGAAGCAAACGGCATTGGCCATATCAACAACCGAAGCTGAATATGTCTCCGCCGGCAAAGCATGCCAACAAGCACTATGGATGAAACAAGAGTTAGTTGACTATGACATTCATCTAAGTGACATAGCCATTCTATGCGACAACAAAGGTTCCATTGACTTAAGTAAGAATCCGGTGTTGCACTCTCGTACCAAGCATATAGAGATCCGTCATCATTTCTTAAGAAACAATGTTCAAAAGGGGAACATCTCTATTGAGAAGGTAGCATCCGAAGACAACATAGCCGACGTCCTCACCAAACCGTTGAAGCGGGAACAATTCAACTTGCTTCGTCTTGGTCTTGGTCTCATGGAACAATCGTCGTAATTTACCTCTGAACTCTACAAGGTATGTAAACATTATCCTTCTTAATTTCTGAGTCTAGGATCTCTATTTCACACACAACTCACTCACAATACTGGAATTTTCAAAACCCAAGGTAAATTTTATTTTACAACATGTAATTTCATATCTATTTTCTTAACTAAAAGATGAACTTTTCTTTAAACAAGAAACTTTTTCGAAATGCTTTCTAAAAGATACTTCTTTCCGTATCATTTTCATAAAAGCTATTTCTCACGTCTAGGACAAACCTTTTCATTATTAATACAAAGTAAAAACCCGTTTTCATTGCATCTCATGTCTTTTGAATGCTAAAAGGAACACATAACTAATATGTGTTTTCGGGTACATTCATTTAAGCAACAATGAATTTAGGAGCACTCGGGTTATCTCACATAATAGTATGCTTTTTCACTTCTAGTCTATTTTTTTTCTTTTTAGGAGTCGAGATAACCGCAACTCCAAATTGTTTGCATATAGGCACACACTAGGCACAAATGTTTCCAAAAAGAAAATTTTGAGTGCCTGAGTCACCGATACGGATCCCAGCATTAACGCTGGACGATTCCCTCAAGGGAAGGATCCGTGGGAACCGTGAGACAGAAGCTAAATTTCTCTTCTATTTTTCTCACTTTGGCTAAAAACCTCCATATTTCATCATTTTATCTTTTTTTTTACTAATGAATATGTTACTTAATGCTTGTGTTCTCATGATCACATGCCTTGAATTCATATCTAATCATTAGATTTTAGTCCACATTTTGGGTCAAGCATTCATTACAATGCATTATTTTCTCTATAAATAAGGTTCCCAAAATGCTTGCATCTTCATCACTCTCAACCTCCAAACAACCATCATCATGTCATCCAAAAGATCTTCCAACATTGATGAATCACCTAGTGCAAACAATCCTCTTCAAGAAATCCAAAACTTTATCCTACCACCTTCCGTAGTGCCACCACCCAAATCTAGAAAAGCCACACAGATTAGCATCCGGCCTTGTTGTTTAGCCAAAACATTGTCAAAGAGTTCATCACCAACAACTCATTCACCACCAAATGATTCCATAGTAGCACCTCCCTCATTTCCAACAAGCACACCACCATCATCACTTGTCAAGTCTCCACCTAAGATCACTCTATCGGAACTCCTTAAGACTTCAAAAACACTCCAACAAATCAACCCAAAAGAGCTAGTCTTTTTAACTACTCCCACATCTCCAAACACAATTTACAAAGACCTTGTAACTTTACCACCTTTAGCTCCCATTGTCTTACAAGAACATCTAGGTTTTTTCCACCACCACTTCCAAACATTCCGGAATTTGATCCATATTTTCCAACTTTTCCACCACATCTTCCGCATCCCAAAAATCAAACTAACTCGGAAACCGTCCACACACATTCCCCACATCATTTACATTGTGAATATTGCCAATCCACTAGGGAACTTGCAATGAAAATTAGAGACGAGATGCGATTCATATTTAACCACATCCTTGATCGCATCAACATCATCACTCACCAAAACTTCCATCATTAACCTTATGCAAGCATGGAAGGAATGATATTATTAATTTCTCTATTTTTTATTTTGAGTCATTTTAAAGAACAAACCTTGTTCTTATTTTTACATGTTTGTATGTGGCCTATATACCACTACACTTTGTCCTTTTATTGCAAGGCTTTGTTTACATACCTTGGCTCTCCATCTTGTTTCTCGTCAATCACAAGATTATATTGCATGTTACTACTAACGTTTTCTTTGTAGGTATTATATTTTCTCACTTGACGCCCTTTTCTAGGGGGAGCTACCGTCAAGGGGGAGTTAGTGATTTATACTATTTTTCCACATTTTATTTTTTCGTTAGGGTCACTTTTTGTTTCGACAAAAAGGGGGAGAAGAAGTAAATTGTTAATACAAATAAGCCGTAAAAACGTTTATTTATATTTTACGATCTTCTAATGTTTTGTCGATAACAAACGTAAAATCATTCTAAATGAAACAAATAAAATACGTAAATGGTTTGAGCCAATAGTTTACTAACAAACTTACGTTTTCATATAAAACACTAAACAAGCAATAGTTTTTCCATGTTATAATAATGCATATGTACAACAACTAGTGTTTACATAATGGGTAGATATATACATACTTAGTATGTATTATAATAGGTAATAGAATGGGTAGAAGTATAAGTATTTGACTCATTGACTAAATACATTGAATGTATTTGGGTAAAACCCAAAGTTCATGACCCATACCCATGGAGCATGATCCATAACCCATGGCCCATTGCATGATATCATGCATAAGTCATAATGGGTATTATCCATGACCCATGGAGCTAACCCATGACCCATTGACTAGATGCATTACATCTTCTAGATACATTGTATCTATTTAGATACCCATGGATCAAAACCTACAACCCATGATCCATGATCCATGACCCACAACCCATCTAGGGGGAGCGTCTTACGGATCCCTAGCAATACACTAGACGGATCCCTCAAGCAAGGGATCTGTGGGATCGGTGGAACAGTAGCATGTTTTTTTTCTATAAATAGAGAGCCATTTCTTCATTATAAGGGGCCACTTCTACACATACTTTCTCCTAGTATTGTAAACTCTCTAACCTCAGATCCAAATGATCTTTCTACGTAGTTTGTGTTTGTTTTTGTGTGATTCTCTAGGTTCCTCTTAAAGGCGAGATCACCACCTCTTGAAGTCGAGCAAGCTCAAGTCCATGAGTTGCCATGCTTCGTCATCATCTAGACTACTGAAGTTCTCTTGTTGATAGTTCTTCTTCTCTCTAGAAGTGTTGTGTCTAAGGCATTAGTGAAAGATGCCAAAAGGGTCAAGACGAAGGCATTAGTGAAAGGTGCCGAACGTCCGTGTCAAAGGCATTAGTGAAGGATGTCAAAAGGGTCAAGTCGAAAACATTAGTGGAAGGTGCCAAAAGATCATGTCAAATTTATTAGTGAAAGATGCCAAGGGTGTACAATCGATGTGGCGCATCGATGTACAAATATAGATAGGTTGTGTCCAAGGATATTGATATCCTTGATGATGTTGTAATAAGGAGTGGGTCTCCTTTGGATAGGTGTTGTGTAGTGTTGGGTAGCAGTCCTCCGTTGTAATGGAACTCGGTATATAGCCTTGTACCGGATAAAGTGTAGGCGACGTTGTGATAGGTTTGGTTCTACCTCGTGGAAGAACTCGGTGTCTAGCCTTGTACCGAAAAAAGAGTAGGCGACGTTGTAAAGGCTTCTCCGCCATAAGGAGTTTGTGTCGTGTAGTGCTTACGAACTATTGAGTAGGTGACTCGGGGAGTAGAGTAGGGAAAGTGTAACACCCCAACCCGGCAAGGGTAGAAGTATTACATTCTTGTGTCATATCAGAACATACTAATAAATTTTGCAAGCGGAAGTCTTATAAAATAAAATACCAAGTCATATAAACGAATGACTTACCAGGAATCCAGTATGTCCAAAAAATGAAATGAAATATCAAAACAATTACTCTTCAAAATAAGTCCAAAATGATAAGGGAAACTAGGGTCGGATCATTCAAATGCTCCTACTCTCTGACAAAAAGCCAACATCCCACTTGGTACCTGCCGCATGGAAAAGAAATGCGGCTGAGCTTAAAAAGCCCAGTGAACAGATATAACAAAATAAAAGCTAAACATTATCAGAAATACAAAATGAAACTAAGGAAACTGATAACAAGGTCGCAACGAAATGAGCACGATGAGTCAATGAGGAACCTGCAGAACACAATAATAATAGATATCCAGAAGAAAGTAGAATCAAAGGAGACCAAAGCAAAGCAGCGCATCGATGACATATATAAGTACATATAAATAACCAAACTTCCAAGTACCGAAACATAATCAAATAGGAGTTGATGAACAATATCATAATCAAGACAAGTAACCAAACCATAATCAAACATAGCAGACAGCGTATCAACTAACATAAATATGACACCCAAATAAATCAGGTAATCATAATACATATAAGCCAAACGGAAATCTAAAAGCAGGCGAAAGCAATTAAATTGAATGAAAGCATAACAATCACACAAGTCAGATAACCCACAGTTAATAACATAACAAGTATCATAAACCGTGGAAATACTAACAGTAGTACAAACATGGTAGCCACATATATCAGGTAGGAATACAGAACGAACATCATAATTGAATGAATTAACTAAACAAGGACATGGCATGGCAACTAAACAAGTCAATTAGACAGACAACATAAGGTGAACCATTTCCGTTATCAAACGATGCATAAAGAAGTGTAAACATGACGGATCAACAAGGCGGGTAAACATCAATTACTATGTCGAACTAACAACATAAGCATCGAAAGTACCAAACGGTACAAGCATGGTAGTCACAAATAGCAAATAGGAATACTAAATGATAATCATAGCCTCGAAAATAACGAAGACGAAGGTATAACATGATAAGCGGATAAATCAAATGATTACATACTAGCATGGCAACGGGTGAATCAATTAGTCACGTAATAGCATGGAAAACAGATAGTCACATATTAATCATATACTAGCAGGGAAAACAGGTAGTCACATAAATCATATAATAGTAGGATAAACGGGTAGTTACATAAATCATATAATAGCAGGGTAAACAGGTAGTCACATAAATCATATAATAGCATGATAAACGGGTAGTCACATAAATCATATAATATCAGGGTAAACGAATGAAGTGGAAATTTGAAGTATAAGCTTGGTAGTCAACTAAAATGAAATGAGAGTATGACAAGTCAATGAAATGGATTATAGTATGGTAGTCGATTGAATCACATAAGGACAATGAATGAATGAGTAATCAATGGAAAACTAAAAACGAGAAGTACATAATATGGTGCATTGTGGAATATCATGAGGCATAATAAAGATGAAAGGACATGAAAGGAAAAATATCAGTAATCTACCACGAGCCGAAACAAACATATCATAACAAAAGTAACCAATGGAGTAGCTAACTCCCGAAATGTGAAAGACGTGTATTGCACACAACATCAATCACCGAAACAAATCAATCATGTCATATCATATCATATACAGAACAAATCTTGGATGCATCCATACGCCCCTGTACAAATCATAGTGGCTAAACATATATAATAATTATTATATATAACAAAAGGGACGGGGTGGAACATCACTCGACCACACTAGAGTCATGTCAATGGTGCATCAAAGACATGGCCATGTTACCTTCATGGCTAGGAAATGGCTCGGGTATTAAACTGAAAGGGTCAAATGAAAGTCATAATATAAAAGGTTCAACTCAAGGTTCAAAGCAAGGTTCAACCATAAAGGTTCATAAATCTAAGGGAGCATAACAAAGGTCATATATGGGAACCTTAATAGTAAGGCTTAGAGCAAAGGCAATGTATCAAGCTGATATAAAAAAGATGTGTAAGAACCATGAGAAACCTTAAGAGATAAGGTCAAAATATCTGTACCTGATTCAACAGTAAAGACATACACAAGTAGATGAAACACAAGACACGAAAGATTACTCCTTCCTCGAGGTATCTACAGAAGTGAAAGGATATACATTTATTAGATGTAGTTAAAGTGTTTTATTCTGATTAAGTCTTTTAGGGTTTATGAGAATCTTTCCATTTTTAGTAAGTTTCCAAATATAGCAACTTTCCTTATTTAGTAAGTTTCCAATTTAAGTAGCTTAACTATTTTAAGTAACTTTCTATTTTAGGCAGCTTCTATTTTAGGACAGGTTTCTTGATTTAGTAAGTTTTCATATTAAGTAACTTCCCAAAAATAGCAGTTTTCCATATTTAGCAGGTTTAGTCATTTATGATGTAATTATTGTCAAATTAGGTTAAAATGATAAAAATGATTATTATTATAGTTTGGGGTTCATTTATGACAAGTTACAATAGTTTAGGGTCTAAACTGTCATTATTACAAAGTATAGGGTAGAAAGTGTAATTATCATAAGTTTACTCATTTCTGAATCTAGTCCATTTATAAACATATTAACGACCAACCCTCCATGTTTCATTATTTACAAAATCAACCTTATACTTTTATTATAACCAAAGTCCTTTTTGAAACCCTAAACTTATTTGATTTCCTTTTACATTTTAAACAATCGAACCCTAACCATAATGTTAATACAAATAAACCGTAAAAACGTTTATTTATAATATACGATCTTCTAATGTTTTGTCGATAACAAACGTAAAATCATTTTAAAGAAACAAATAAAATACGTAAATGGTTTGAGCTAATAGTTTACTAACACACTTACGTTTTCACATAAAACACTAAACAAGTAATAGTGCTTTCATGATTTAGTAATACATATGTACAACAACTAGTGTTTACATATTGGGTAGATATATACATACTTAGTATGTATTATAATGGGTAATATAATGGGTAGAAGTTTAAGTATTTGACCCATTGACTAAATACATTCAATGTAATTGGGTAAAACCCAAAGTCCATAACGCATACCCATGGAGCATAACCCATAACCGTTGCATGACATCATGCATAAGTCATAATGGGTATTATCCATGACCCATGAAGCTAACCCATAACCCATGGATTAGATGCATTGCATCTTGTAGATACGTTGTATCTACTTGGATACCCATGGTCCAAAGTCTAGGACCCATGACCCATGACCCATGACCCAAAACCCATGGTCAAAGATGAGCGTCCCACGGTTCCCCCAGTTTACACTGGACGGATCCCTCAAGTATGGGATCCGTGGGACAGTAGCATGTTTTCTTCTATAAATAGTGAGCCATTTCTTCATTGTAGGTTGCTACTCCTACACATACTTTCACCTAGTATTGTAAACTCTCTAACCTCAGATCCAAAGGATCTTTATATTTAGTTTGTGTTTATTTTTGTGTGATTCTCTAGGTTCCTCTTAAAGGAGAGATCACCACCTCTTGAAGTCGAGCAAGCTCAAGTCCATGAGTTGCCATGCTTCGTCATCATCAAGACTACTGAGGTTCTCTTGTTGATAGTTCTTTCTTCCTCATTAGAAGTGTTGTGTCAAAGGCATTAGCGAAGGATGCCAAAAAGGTCAAGACGAAGACATTAGTGAAAGGTGCTTAACATCTGTGTCAAAGGCATTAGTGAAGGATGCCAAAAGAGTCAAGACGAAGGCATTAGTGAAAGGTGCCAAACGTCCGTGTCAAAAGCATTAGTGAAGGATGCCAAAAGGGTCAAGTCAAATGCATTAGTGAAAGATGCCAAGGGTGTACAATCGATATGGTGTATCGATGTACAAATAAAGATAGGTTGTATCCAAGGATATTGATATCCTTGATGATGTTGTAATAAGGAGTGGGTCTCCTGTGGGATAGGTGTTGCGTAGTGTTGGGTAGTAGTTCCTCCTTTGTAATGGAACTCGATATCTAGCATTGTATCGGATAAAGTGTAGGTGATGTTGTGATAGGTGTGGTTCTACCTTGTGGAAGAACCCGGTGTCTAGACTTGTACCAGAAAAAGAATAGGCGACGTTGTGAAGGCTTCTCCGCCATAAGGAGTTGTGTCGTGTAGTGCTAATGAACTCTTGAGTAGGTGACTCAGGGAGTGGAGTAGGGCAAGGAAGGTTTCCTTGTAGCCGAACCACTATAAATAATCATGTCGTGGTTTTGTGTTTCTTACTCCTTACCTTTCCATTACATATTTACATATCTATCTATCAACGTCCAACATACATATCTAAATAGATTGACATAATTCGATGTAAAAATTTAAAAATGAAGTATTAATCAAGAAAACTATTCAACCCCCCCCCCTTATAGTTTCCCACAATTGGTATCAGAGCTTCGTTACCAAGTTTCTTAAGAGTATATTGTACTTTTAAAACTTGATACAATCTATGTATGATTGAAAACTATAAGGAAGGAATTTCCTTAAAAACAAAAGGTCACGTTTTAAAATCATCATAATTTATAATGTTGGATAATGATAGATCTTTCTAATATTTTCTTTGTTGAGAATTCTCCATACTAGGATTTGGGCATCCTAAGAAGATCATGAAGAATTTCTCTCTAATACTTCTTTCCTTAAAAAGAATATTTAGCAAATGTATGATCTTTAATTAATTACAAATAAATTTCTCTCTTTTATATTTTTTTTCTAGATGAATCAATAATGTCAACCTTTTTGTTTAATCATGATTAAGTTTAATTAGTATCTTTACGCTCTTTTAATAATCACTAAAGTAGTTATCTATATTGAACTCACCATCAAGAATGGTATTCTTCGTTGATCTGTATAGACAATACTACAAACTAGTGATAATGATATCTTGGCTATTCGAGAGCCTTGATCATCACTCCTCATATAAGGATTATTGACATTTCATCGATGTCAATAAGTATCCATGTGAGATTTCTCATATTGTGATAAAATAGGATTTTATCATAAACTTTGAAAACTTCCCAAAGAATTATGATTTATTCATAAAAACGGAACCTCGTCAAATAGGACTAGTATAACACGTCAAATCCCCAAACCATAAGTTATAGAGCATAAACATCGACCCTAGGAAAAAAATTAGAACTCCTAAAACAAAATTATCAAGGATCACTTAAGCTGTTAAATTGCTGATATGCCGGATCCCTGTGCTTGAACTAGCCGGATCCCTCATACAAGGGATCTGTGGGATCGTCTGGCAGAAAGCAGAATAAGAAATGATCCTTCATGGAAGTTCCACTACCCACTTTACTCTATCAAGACTCAAGAACATAAAACCTATTTCGTTCACAGAGAAAATTGATCATCTTCTTCAAGGAAACAACCTCTTTTGTAAGTATAATCTTCACTACATTGTTATTTCCATTCCTTGATTCCTAAGATTACAATTTTCATCTTTAGAAATTGAGCTCAAATGGGTTTGTCATAATTTGTTACCACATTGTTTTCTAAGATAATCTAAATCAAAGAATTAACATTGTTAATACAAATTAAACTCATTCCTTGAATTCAATGAAGATGTTTTGAGCAAAATTGTGATTAATCCCATTAGGTTACTATTCACACAATTGACGCCACATTGTGGTTTTGATGTATAGGAACAATCATGCCTAGCAACCACCAACAAGATTATCATGACACCGCTCACTACATTCCAATGTATCATTGTACGGAAGGCCTAAGCCCGGAGGATAGGAAAGCCTTCAAGATGTTAGAAAAGAGGCTCTTCCACGAAGGCCAAGTGGTTGAACCATCATTCCTCAACAACACCAACATTCGACAAGTCTTTGGAGGAATTAACTTTGATTGCCTCTTGGACATTAATGAGCAAATTTGTCCGGTATTTCAACAATGAGATTTTTTTGGAATGAAGACGGTACCATTTCAATAGCCTTCATCATCAATGAGCACGAGTACACCCCCACTCTTGTAGAATTTGGAAGGATACTCCGTGTCCCATATCATGGAGTGTGTATGTACTCTAACAAATGGTCATTGGCGGAGCTACATGACATGGTAGATCATCATGAAGTATACTTCACAGCCATCCCGGAAGAAACCACAGAAATGGATACCGTCTTCATGGAAAGAGCATCTCCATCAAGAGTCACGAGAAACTCCAGAGTGATCTATAGGGATCCATTTCAAATGGAGCTTTCAGAAATGTTCCCATTGTACAAGAAATGGGAACTCGTGGTAAGGGAGAACTTGCTTTGCTTGGGAGGGAACAAAGATCATCCCAATGCTTGCTTGAGCTTCATGATTTATTGCCTTGTAAGCTGCACTCACTTCCTTCGCTATTACAAGGTAAAAAGAATGGCGAGTGTAAAAAGCATGGACAAGATGGTACTCCCTTATGCAATGCTCCTGACCCATCTAGCAAACTTCATCTTTGCTCTAGATCCTTCTCCTTATTCCTATGACCACAGTTTCTGCAAAAAGGTCATGGTGCCTCTATCCGATGGAAAGACTACAAGGATCATGGTGGATGGCATGAGACCTCTGATGAGTGTGTAAATACTCATCATTTTTGTACAATATAAACTGAAAAATCATCTGAAAACACTCAGAAACACATCAAAATGATCAAAATATCACAAATCAGTATTTTATGTGTTTTAAATGCAAAAATATCAAAATCAGATGAAAAACATATCGAATTTGCAAAATTGGTTTCAGATCCCAAGTTTCAAAAGTTGTCAAAAACAGTCCATGAGCACATAATTTCAAAAGTAAAGTCACCAAAGGTCCTTTTAAAATCAAAAGTTGTCAAATTTAGTCCTTTGGTGAAAAATATCAAAAAGTTTGAGAAATTACAAGTTTGGTCCTCCAACTTTGAAAATTGGCAGAAATGGCCCTTGGAAAATTGGAAAATGGCAAAATTGGTCCTTATACTTTTGAAGCTTGTCAATTTCAACCCTTGGAGAAACTTTGCTTAATTGGCAGGATTAGTCCTTGAAATTCGAAATTACACTTAAGGTCCCTATGTTATTAACCTTTCAACCATTTTGGCTCGCCTTTACCTATGGACCCTGCCATTTACCATTTTGGACCCCTTGGTTATTATATCTGATCAATCTTGGTCAAAACACCTCAACCCGCCAAAAAAGTCCACCATCATCTGCCTGCTTTCTCTGCGACTCAGAACACCCATCCCTCCTCAATCCCAGTCTCTCCCATGTTCCCTCACCTCCGACTAGCTTCCAAGCTTCATTAATTGCTCCCCTAACCCTCACTCAACCCCCAATGGGCGAGAAAGAAAATGGCGCAAAATCGATTTGAATGGTTGGGATTATTTTCAAGCCATCCAATGGCTAGGATTGATGGGAAAGATCAGAGGAGAGCGAAAGTTTGGGTTATAAAAAGAAGGCAAAAGGAAGCAAAAGGAGTCTTCTAGTTTTATTTTTTTTACTTATGTCGTTTTATGTTAAATCTTCAATTCAGTGTTAGACTTGTATTATTTTGTTAAAGTGTATCAAACTAAAGTATTCTAATGTATTGCAATTAATTTCAAGCATTAAATTCAGTCTATGTTTACAATTCAAGTTTTATGGTCACTGTTTCAATTTGCCATTTCAAATACTCATATACAAGTGTTTAGAAGTTTATTTGAAAGCTCATATAAGCTTGTATAAGCTTATCACACTTTGACAAGCTCACATTCAAGTTTCCTATTATTTTGATTCTTGGTCAACAAAAGTCAAACAAGGTCAAAAATAGCAATGGAAATGGACATGGGTTGATGCAGAGGTGGATTGGGTTGGATTTGAGTTAGTTGGGTTGAAATTTAGGTTAGTGGTTCTCTGGTACTTGGATTCAAGCCACAGTGGCTATGGGACCTTTGTAAGTGATTTTCAAGGTTCTTAGTATAATCCTCATTTGTATTCTAACTGGTTCCTAATCATTATTTAGGGAGTATTTAAGTTAATTAAAGCGATTTGGAGCATTATCATGTGCTAGTTAGGTGTTTAGATCATTTTTGATTCACAAACAGTTATTAAAGGGGTGTTTGGTTACGCTTAATTATCATCTCAGTGGCTTATGTAGTGGTTGATTTCTGTTAGTCCTTGTCTATTAAGCTTATTTGAACTCATTTTGGTCAATAAATGAGTGCTGCTAGCATTAAAAGTCAAAAATTCCTTTTAATACATCTCACTGTCCACTGTTGAGATTTTAGACTTGCAAAATCGGTGGTATTTTGTGTTTAGAAGTTTATAACATAGCTTGAATTGTGCTTATTATACCTTATAACATCAACTTCAGTCAATAAATTGGATCCAAAGTTGGAAGAAGTCAACTTCCCAACATTTCTTCAAAAGTCAAAATAGCAAAAACTTGTTTTGGGCTCAGTTAGCATGATTTTTCATGATCTCATCTTTGGGTCTTAACAAGTGAGGCTTGGCATTCTTAAAAGCTCAACTGGTACCCTTACTTATCTACATTTTTGTGGATTTTTGTCATTTTTCTAAAGGGTTCAAACAAGCTCATCTTTCAGGACCAAAGTGCCCTGCTCACTGCTCTGTGTACACTGAGGTTTTTCTCAGTTATTGCAGCTTGTGCACAGTGCTCATAAGAGCTTCTCATGGTCTAAATTTTGGTTTAAATACTCTCAACCAGGTCTGCTTTAGATTACAATTTTCAGTTTTCATTTTGAGCTTATTTTTAAGCTTGTGCTAGTGTCTTAAGTTGGTACCCAGAACTGTTTTAGCTTAAAAGTTCATAGTATCAAATCTGTGCAAATTGTGATTCAGTGGTTAAAAATAGTTAGGATCTATTGCATTTTAGTTATTTTATCGGTTTAGAACTTTGGTAACAGGTTGGTAGCTTATTTTGTCCATTTGGCTTATTTGGATTGCTTAATAATAAGCATTTGTGCATCGATTCTCAATCTCTCTCTCATAAGTGCCTGTTTTTCCAATTTTCTTATATTCCTAGTATTAATTTAGACTTTTCACGAAATTTTGGAATTTTTCTAAGTTGTTTTCCTATTTTTCCTAATTTAAAGTAGTTTTTAAGCATTTTTAATTAGCTTTTTATATAAAAAATTCAGAAAAGGTTCAAAAAAAATAATTTTTCAATTTTCTTAGGTTTAGATAAATATAAAAAGTAAAAAAAGTAATTTTCCAGATTTTTCATAGTGTATTTGGTAATTTTTAGTAATTTAATTAGTTTTTAATAGTTTAAAATTCCTAAAAAATAGAAAAATAATCAGAAAAATACAAAAATAGTAGAATTTTGATATTTTAGTCTTTTCCAATTCATAATTTTATTTTTCTAGCTTTATTTCCTAATTTCTTGTATTTTAGGTAATTATTAAATAGTTAAAAATAGTTTTTAATTAATAATAATTAGATAAATAGTTATAAAAATAATTTTCTTTTTTCTAAAAATTTTCTTTTATCATTAGGATTGTAGAAATGTCATTTTCATATTTTTAGGACTTTTATTTCTTAGATATCACTTTTTATTTTGTACGTCTACGTAGTTTTTAATTTAAACGTAAGTTTTAGGTTTTAAACGTTCATCACTTTAAATATAGTGATAGCGTTTATTTAATAGATTTTATCTTTTTAATTTCCTTTAATTTGCATTTAAGCCGTTGTAATTTGTTGGCTTTTTCCGTAGTTATAATTAATTCACCAATCTCCTTTTCCGTTCAAATCTCGCGATCACTATACGTTTGATAATCCATTGCATAGCTCGCTGGGACATAACGACCCGGGGAGACCCTATACTCCTATGATCTTCATTGATTTCGTGCTTAGCGGTTTAAAGGTTGGACGCAGGTCCGCCATTCACAAGTGGCGGGCTTGTGTGATTTAGCTTGACTGTTTGGCACGCATCAACCTCACCCACCAACGGACTCATCGGATGAAAGAGAAAGACAAAGAGAAGGAGAAGAAAGTAGCAACCCCCTTGGCAACACCGATCTTGATCCTTTAGCATACATCAACCAACTACCAGATATCCCAAGCCCTTCACAAGAGTGGCAACAAACTAAGGGCATATTCAAATGTTTTGCTAACTTCTTGATGAAGAAGAAGAAGTAGAGATGGTGGGGTGAAGAGTGAAGGGGATAGAGATGGAGATGAAGACGGAGGTGAAGTGGAAGGATGAGTGGATGGAAGGTAAGGTCATAGACCTTAATTTGTAAAACAATGGTCTGTAAACATCTAAACAATATTTATGTAGGATGTAGCTTGTAGGAGTTTCCATGATTTGGACTTAGACACTTTAACTTAAGAGCTAGGAAAATGAGATTTTACGACAACTTGATCTCATTCAAGTAGTCGTTGTCACTCATTTTTGATTACATTTTAGTCATCCCCACTTGCTTTGCGTTATATTTGTTGTTTGCATATGTTTACTGAATATAGATATGATTAGGATAAGCATTTGCCAAGAGTGCAAAAAGCGCACAATTCTTTGAGAAGCTCTTGCAGTCGTGATGTCGGATCCTGGCTATAACTAGCGAATCCTCGGATGAGGCAGGTGGGATCCGTGACGAGATATCAGACTCTGAGACCCTTTTTCATCAAACCATTTCCCTAGATCACATACTAGTAGCTAAACATGATTCTTTAAGACCACTTAAGCCTTCCTCAAGCTCAGTAGGTCTCACACTCACCCATAGCTAACTTAGGATCAAATTCAAAGTGCTTTTGATTTATCAATTCACCAAAACTCACCATTTTTCCGCTCCAATACTCACACATTGTTCCTCACATCTCAAAACACTTAGCTTGATATTTCTGTCAATTTTAGCAAATTGATTTTAGTTATTGATGCAGGTTTTACTGACCAGGTTTTAATATTTATATTGTCTTGTTATACCTATGGTCTACCCTAATGCACTAACGGGCAGTGTACCTGGTCGTGTGTAGTGTAGTATTCGGTAAAACTGAGGTCGTCCCAAGAGCTATGTGTGATGGATTATTACTAAGTCTAGGTGTCATAGATTTTAATAATGATTTCGATAAGGATTAAATAATTACTAAAAGGATAAAAAAGGCAAAGGTTTAATCAATAGAGGAGAGTGGTGCTAACCTAGTTAATCCTCCTAACTAGTAATGTCTACGCCTACTTACTTCCAATTACTTGGTGGGGTCAAATTAGGGACAACATTTAGTCAATTACCACTAACCTATCAAAAAGATGCCACCGCTTTGAAGTCGGGTGTGCCTTCATAAGTCAGGTTGTTCTACGGTCCCTAAGCCAGTCATTAAGTACCGCTACATGCTAGATCTATAATAGTGAGTGCGTTAGCAATTGACAAACACTTCACCACTTTTAATTCTTAAGTTCATCCAACGGTGAGGTGATCAGTTGGTCAAATGCACAAGTAGAAAGTGTAAATGGAGTTGGTCATATCTTATCCTTCAGTCTCATCGTCTACTCACTTATGGTGAGTTGGTCATATCTCCTAAGCTACTAGCCTCTACCGTAATTCAAAACTACCGAAAGAAGGGTAGCTACAAATAAACTATGCATGCATACACTTATAAATAATTATCGGAGTAATGTAAATGCAAACAAAACAATTAAGGAATCATAACTAGGCCAGCAGCAAGAGGTGCTTAGCCGCTCATATTAACCATACAAATCAATTCAATATTTAAAGTTACGAAATACATAAATCGAAAGTAAAGAAAAGATAAAATGCTAATGCTTATCGTGGGGAGGATTTCTCCCTTGGAGGACGGACTCGTATGCTCTCCTAGACCACCTTTGGCTTCTTCCCACGTTCTTTGTTTGTGGTATGTGGAATGGGATGCTTTGAAATGTTGGAAATCGTGGGGTATTTATAGGCGGATCGGGTTACTGACATAACTAATATAGAGTTACGTAGCGTAATCTTCAATTCCTTCGTAATTTGCACTAGATCTACTGGTTACGGTGTAACCTTATGAGTGGTTACGCCATATCTTCAATATTCAATATTACTTAGCGTAGTTGATGAAATAGTTACGGCGTAGTTATCAACGGCGTGGAACCTCATTTGACCTAATATAGTTACGTCGTAGACTTTGGGGAGAGTTACCGTAACCTTACGATGAGTTAGTTTTGAGTCACGCTTTAGTTATGGCATAATGTGAGAGATGAGTTGCGCCGTAACTTCTTCAAAGTCAGCATACTATGATAAATCTTTGATATTTCTCCAACTTCGCGTCTCTTTAGCTCGATGCTCGTGAATTTAAAAGAAAACAATGGAAAACAAGCGTAAATCCATATAAATGATATAAATTACAAGCATTATCGGGGGAAATTGACACTTAATATTCAATACTATTTGATGTTATCAAATATCCTCCCTTGAACTCTACTTTAAGTAGACCTTATTAGAAAGATTCCTACAAAGATATCTCCCATAACCTGGAAAATATAAGTTTACAAATCCCTTATGTTAGAATAAAACAAAATTTGAGCGCTACTGCTGAAATGGGAACGAAACACTAAAATCTCTTAACTATTCTAAGTGTCAATTTCTCAATCGCACAGTCATAGCATGTATTCTATCATAAGCTTGGCGGTTACACAAATCTCTACCACTAGAGTTAAGGGCTAAACAATTCTCGAAGGTAATATGGGTAGACCGACAAGTTACTGAGGGTGACTCGTCATTTTACTAACATGTCACGACAAAGTGGACAAAATCAATGATATGACCAAATCCCAAGACACACAGATTGCTCACTTGCATCCCTAGACACAGCTTCTGACTAAAGGGTAGGATAAGACATGGGATATAAAATGGTGTAAAATAAAAATCAGCGAGTAGTCTAAATCTATAACCAAATCATCACCACTTCCGTCTGATGGCGAAAGTTCAGTTTTGAAGTCAGAAACAGGATCATGAAATACTAGGTAGATGTGTCATTAGAGGACGTCGTGATGGGCACACTACCTTTTCTCTTGTTGGCATAATTATCAACTCAATCTTGAATGTGACCGGTAAATTTGGCCTCCTCGATACTAAATCTATTAAGCTCATAACATAATGCTTATAACAATGCACTTTTACAATAACTAAATAAGATGACAATTTTTATTTTATTTTTTTAATTTTTTTTGAATCATTTTTTTTTCAACATAACAATAATAACTAAACATAATATCCCCCCACTTGAGATGAACAATGGGAATTTGGTGGGTCTTCAATGATCTTAGGGAATATGTAATAGGTGGACCAGAAGCGTGATTTCCGAACCTTTCCACTTGAACCTTGAACTTAGGCAAATGATAACTTCCCAATAACAAATAAAGACTATAGGGTAGGCTAAGGTGTATTGGTGTATTGAAACAATATATTGGGTTAACAAAATGAAAGGAATGGCTCAGATGGGTGTATCTAGGGGTATCTTGCACTAAAGGTGAGTGCAAAAAAGTCCAAATACATTGAGCTAACTCAACATACCTCGTTTATGGTCTTGAAATGATGTAAAGGACAAGTTCTAAAGTTTACAAGCTACCGGAACACTCATAATTTGGTGGATTTGGGGTAAAATATTGGAAACGGATAAGGCTAATCTCACCATATAATATCAAGGGTTGTATGTGCTCGGCTAAGGTCTAATCTAGTTAGGTTAAGAAAAACATGTCAAAATTTTAAAAATGGCATAATTTTTCAAAATAAACTAGAAAAACTAGGGCAAAATAAAATTCAAGAGATAATTCTACTCCCGTCCCCTCACTTGAATTGTACAAAGTCTCTTTTGTATTAAGCGTTTTAAATAAAAGGTGAAGAGAAAAGTAGAATTAAAGCGAGAACTTCCCTGAATTTGCTCCAAAAAGAAAGAAGGCCCTCGAAAAAAGACGTGCCTTCGTATAAGCATCATGAACAAACTTCAATCCCTGAAATCACACTACCGACAAGCATAATTCTAAAAAGAAAAAAATGAAAAATGAAAAACAAACATAACTCACTTTCAGTGGGAATCACGGTTGCATTTAGCATATGCAACAAGCCTTTTAAACCACTTGGTGTCCCCAGTGGACGAGTGAAGTCTCGTGAGGGTTTCTGGGGAACACACCCCAAGTTCATTTAAAATACTAATACAAGGTTATTGTGTTTAAAATGAAAGTATGAGGAAGGTTCGTCGTAACTCTTTGAGGGGAGTTATGCCGAAATGGCAAAAACCTAACATAAAAGCTGCGAAGCGAGTGGTCTGGCGAAACCAGCGAGATGGTATTACGCAGTAATTGGTATCGCGTCAAAATACTGCTGCAAGGGTTGGTTACGATGTAATCCGTGGAGATGAGATTACGCCAGTAACTAGGATCAGGTCAGCAAACTGCAACATCAATCACTTTCTCGTTTCCTGCAAAAATGGTTAAAAACACAAAACCCTACAGAAATGGAAACAAAATAAAAGAAAGGGATAATTCTGGTTGTCTCCCAAAAGAGTACTTTTCTTTAGTGACGAGTCTTTAAGTTAGACTCGAGAGCAGCGGAGCTATGGGGGCCTTTGGGCTTGGTGACTTCCTCCATGTCTTTCATCAGAGTGCTGTTGAAATGACATTTGTGGCAGTGCGAAGGTATTTTTTAGTTTCGATCTTCCGAATTTTGCAAAATTTTTCCTCCGGTCCCAAATGGTATCGAGTGAACTCATATTTTTCGGCTATAATTGGTGGCAGTAAATGGGATGCCAAGAAGCTTGCATCTTCTTTTCTCGTGCATTTCATCATCGGGGTCAATGAAACCGTCTTCACCTTGTAGCTTGAGGTAATCGAAATCATCGTCGTCAAAATCGGTATTTTTAAGTTGATTATCGTTGAGTGAATTTTCTACAAGTATTTGCTTGCATTCTTCTTTTTCCTTCCTTGATGAGTCCTTGGTGTCATCATCAGATTTTCCATTTGGAATTTCGTCGTTAGGTTGATCTTTACTCATACATCCATTCCAGATTTTCTCCTTAGTTAACATGTCAATTTTTCCGTATTTGATTCTGACCCAATAGTCGAATCCTAGATCATCTGCCAAGGCAATTACGTTCTTTAGGAATCATTATTTGAAGTCCATAGGAACTCTTCTTCCCGATCTCTCAATCTGCTTCCCGTTACATTCATAATCAAAGGGTTGCGAGGAAGCCCAAACATTTCCGTCGATTGGTTTTAATTTGTTCACACCAATGATTATGAGTCCCTTCGTCATTGTTATTTTCAGAAGGAATATCATCGAGGGGCTTAATGATTTTTCCTTGAAGAATATGTTTTCATATTTGAGTTCGATTTCTAAACAAGACCGAATTAATTATTCGTCACGAACCTTCTTGAGTACCAATATCGAGATGGCCGGATCCCCAAAATCAACGTCATGCCTCCACGATTCATGTGGGCATATCCAAACTTCATTCTTCACATTACCCCTTGTGGCCCTACTCACGAAGGGGTTGCGGAGTGAAACCATGCTTGTGTGACCTCGTCTTCAAAGTGATGAGTAAGGGTCTGCAGTAATGCTTGATAGGTGGTCCTTCCTCTTCGTTAATCGAGAACTTCTTCATCATTAAGTGTAGTCCACATGTATCTGTTATCATTAACCCTCTCTTTATCAATCCCTCCATCGCAGGTTCTCCGAGGTCGAGGAGCCCATAAGTTTGTAACATTCTCCATAGTCAATTGCAATAGCCTTACATCAACGACTCTTCCTTTTAGAGTTGTCAACCTCGGTAACCTTGTCGTTGCCTATACTCTGGTTACGCAGTAACTATGAGATGTGATTACGGCGTAGCTCTCTTTGCATGATGTCAGATTCATCGGAGGACTTATCATTTTGAAAAATCTGACTTTACATATTGTAGATTTGTTCTTTTGTTCCTCATTTCTCTTGTACCTCATGTGGCTTTTCAATCATAGTTTCCAAATTCTTTAGTGATACGTCATGGGAAGAAAGTCTCTTGTTTGTATTATCTTGAAAATTTTTCAGCCATTCTTCTTGCTCCTTTTGCCTCTTGGTAGAATCTACAAGGTACTTGTTAATCATTTCCTCCAAGTTAATTCTTCTTTCACTATGCTCATAATCGGTGGGGTCCTCCATGATACCCATTCACGATTATCCCGTGAAGGTCGATTCTCTCCATATTTAGCTTCCTCGATCGTATTTTCATCGTCAATTTTAGGACAATTCTTAGTTAGATGTCCCCCACCATTGTTTTCACAGCCAACTTGGATGGCATGAACAGTTTCTTTGATTTTTAGCATATCTTGACCTAGATTCTCTAGCTTGTTGGTTATGGCCGCAATTCCATCGAAATTTCCGCATTGGTTTCTTTTGCTTCCTCATGTACCATTTTTGAGAATGATCGACCATTTTTGAATGGCTTCAATTGCTAGAGTAGGTGTCATGTTCGGGATAGGTCCTCGATAGTCCAACATCTGTCTTGTAGCTACGTTGATTCCTTTGTAGAAGATGTTGACCTTTTGCTTGTTATTCAAATCATGTGTAGGACATTTGTAAACGAGATCGTTGTATCTATCCCAGGCCTGATACAACGTTTCATCGTCTTCTTGTTTGAAATTATGGATCTCCAAAAGCTGGTTAGAAATCTTCGATGAAGGACAATACCTCTGAATGAAGTGCTTCTTGAGTAGAGCCCAAGTATTAACTGCCCCGACTGGCAATCTTTCAATACATCTTACAGCTGCCCGGTATGGGAGTCATGTGAACACTCTTAACATAACGACATCATGAGATACGCTGGAATGTTGAAAGGCTCATGATATAGGATATTTTCAACGTGCTCATACGCATCTTCGTCCCTGTTTCCAGGAAAAGGGTTAGCACGAAGCTCCCTCATAAATTGGTCTTTAATTTGGCAACGGACATCACTCCAATACGCTTTTGTCTTATGAGACCGGCCCTTGTTACTGCTCTTGTCAACGCCAAATATTCCTCTAGAGTGAGGTCATCGATGTTAACAACTTCCATGGTACGAGAAAATTGAATAATGATTGTGAGAAATATAGAAAAGTTTAAAACAAAACGAAAATGAAAGACTTAATAGCAATCCTAATGTAACTCCGTGGCATGAAAACTTGATGCGGTTTTATTGACGGTTTTAATATTTATATTGTCTCGTTATACCTATGGTCTACCTAATAATGCACTTAACAGGAAGTGTACATTAGTGTAAATGTAGTATTGTTAAAGAGGGTCGATCCCAAGAGCTATGTGTGATGGATTATTACTAAGTCTAGGTGTCTGATTTTAATAATGATTTCGATAATGAATTAAATAATTACTAAAGAAGATAAGCGGATAAAAGGCAAAGGTTTAATCAATAGAGGAGAGTGGTGCTAACCTAGTTAATCCTCCTAACTAGTAATGTCTACGTTTACTTACTTCCAATTACTTGGTGGGGTCAAATTGAGAGGACATCAGCAATTGGTCAATTCGCCCTAACCTATCTCAGAAGATGCCACCCACTGAGAAGTCGGTGTCCACTTAATAAGTCAGTTTTTCGGTCCCTGGCCAGTCATTAAATCTGCTTACATGCTAGATCTATAATAGGGAGTGCGGGCTTTAGCAACTTAAACACTCAGCCCCTAATTCTTAAGTTCATCCAAGCGGTAGGTGATCGGTTAATTGTCAAATCGCACAAGTAGAAAGGGTCATCGGTTGGTCATATCTTACCCTTCCGTCTCGATTCCTCACTTGGCCAGAATTGATTGGTCATATCTCTAAGCAACTAGCCTCTACTGCCATTCAAAACTACTAAAACAAGGGTAGCTACCAATAAACTATGCATGCATACATTTAGAAATAATTATACAGAGTAATGTAAGCATAAACAAAACAATTAAGGAATCATAACTAGGCAGAGGCCCAGAGCTTAGCAGCTCATATTAACCATACAAATCAATTCAATATTCAAAGTTAAAAGACATGAATGAAGTAAAAGAAAAGATAAAATGCTAATGCGTTCGTAGGGAGTGATTTCTCCCTTGGAGAGACTCAGTATGCTCCTCTAGACATGCCTTTGGCTTCTTCCCACGTTCTTTGGTTGTGGTGTGTGGAATGTGATGCTTTGAAATGCTGGAAATCGTGGGGTATTTATAGGCCAGA
This sequence comes from Chrysanthemum makinoi, assembly GCA_910596185.1. Taxonomy (NCBI): domain Eukaryota; kingdom Viridiplantae; phylum Streptophyta; class Magnoliopsida; order Asterales; family Asteraceae; genus Chrysanthemum; species Chrysanthemum makinoi. Next base: position 129,065,908 of record OU343225.1, read on the forward strand.
TCAGGTTCTGCGTAACTAATATAAGAGTTATACCGTAATCTTCAATTCCTTGTAATTTGCACTAGATCTGCGGTTCTGGTAACCTTATGAGTGGTTACAGCCGTATCTTCAATAATATTACTTAGATTCGTCATAGTTGATGAAATAGTTCTGAGCGTAGTTATCGGCGTGGAACCTCATTTGACCTAATATAGTTACGTCGTAGTCTTTGGGAGAGTTACGCCGTAACCTTCTGATGAGTTGGTTTTTTCGAGTCGCGCTTTAGTTACAGTAATGTGAGAGATGAGTTGCGCCGTAACTTCTTCAAAGTCAGCATACTATGATAAATCTTTGATATTTCTCCAATTTCGCGTCTCTTTAGCTCTAATGCTCGTAATTTACCTGAAAGTGGAAAACAATGGAAAACAAGCGTAAATCCATATAAATGATATAAATTACAAGCATTATCGGGGGAAATTGACACTTAATATTCAGGACTATTTGATGTTATTAGTCATCCTTACCTTAAAATAGGTTTAAAATTAGTTTTTCATTTCTTTTTATTTTTTTAGAAAATTTTCAAATTTCTCTTAAGTCATCATCTGATATCTAGGATCAATTGCCATCATTTGTCATTCTCAAATCAATGAGGATCATCCTTAAATACTTAGTTGCACTCTCAAAAATTCCTCTTTCCTACCCAATACCATCATTAAGTATCCTCACTCCTTATGGTTGGACATTTAAGTCACCTATCACTTAAGACATCTAAGGAAAGTCAAACCCTTAAGATTTATAGGTACTTGACCTTACAAGAGCATAATCACTTCACCACTTTTACATGCGACAGACAGTTCTGGATTATTACCAAGCGGATCCTAGTGAGAGGCAGGTGGGATCGATGTCTACCGAAGCTTCTAATCAACTTTTCTTTCAAAATTCAAACTCTCTTTGGTAATCTAAACACTTTTGCTTACCATTCAATGATTCCCTAGATCTGAACAAACTCCATAGTTGACCTTGGTGTATGCCAAATTTTCTTAGTGGTCATGAATTTAATTCATTTAACTCAAATTCATCCTTTATAAACCAAACACGCTTGAGAGCTTAAGTCACCTTCTTACCACAATCCTAAAAATCAGTAGTTATTACATCCTCACCTTCACTATGACTAAAGTGTCTAGCAAGAACTCTTCAACCAAAGGTTCACCCAAAAGAAATTCTCATATGGTCCATGAGATATCATCCACCAAGTCATCACCCGTAAGAAGTCCAAATGCTAGAATCCCACCTCAAAAATCTCAATCAACAATAGCCAAAAGAACCGCGAGAATTATTATTAGACCTTTTGAGTTAGAAAAGGCTACATCAAGCTCTAAACCAAACGCACCTAGTTCTTGTAAAACACCTAAACCTTCATTCCTAGAACATATACTATTTCCTTTACCGAACCTCTTTCTCATCCAAATCTCTACTCATTAGAGCACTCACCACCAACAACTTCCCACTCACCTTTGACCTTCGTTAAATAGGGAACCACCCACATCACCAAATAGTCCATCTTTGGAGACAAGGAACCACCAAAGACCTAATCATATAAAGGACTTTCCATTACCACCACCAACTCATGCATCATCACCATCATTCTTAGTAGAATCTCATCCTACATTGCTCAATGTACCTCCACCATCATTTGTGGAGCCCCCTCAATGTACCTCCACCATCTCCTCCGGTTCCTAGTCATGATAATAATTGCTCTAATTGTTAAATCACCCAAGGACTTGTTCAAGAAGTACGAAATGAGTTGTATTTCATGTTTAATCATCTCCTTGAACGATTGGACCAAATCAACAAGTCCACTCATCCTTAGATTCAAGCACATTGATGCTTTTTAAGTTTTTCGTCACTTATTAGAATTAGTAGAAAATGTATTACATGTTTGAATTATTCTCTTAGTTTTAGAGATTTGTAGATCATTTCTCGTATTTTTATTGAATGAAATTACATGTTTTATGCCATATTGTCTTGAGTATATGTTTAGTGCCTTAATACATATCTCATTTTGATGTTGACATCACTTTTTCACATCACCATTGCTGTCTTAAGCTTTCAGACAGACGGATCCCTCAGTTTTGCTTAGACGGATCCCTCCAAATAGGGAACCGTGGAATCCGTGCAACAGAATACTTGTTTACTACTAATTTGAGTCTTATTTGCAGGAAACTATGCTCTATATACTTGTTTCTAACCTTTGTTTTGTAGATTTTCAATACACGCATGAAGACTTTTACACCCTTAGCTGGGGGAGTTTCGTGTCAAAGTGCAATACATTGCAAAATCATTTGCAATATCATTCACATAGGATTACATTACATGACGTCCTCCTTGCAAAGTTGCAATTATCAAGGGGGAGCATATTCGTCACAAAGACGAAACCATTTGCAAACATAGTTGCAATGCACTAGTTTAGTATTTATTCTTACTTGACGCCCTCACAAAGGGATGGACTCGTCAAGGGGGAGCTAAGTCGGGAATAATTCTCATCACTTACTTTATATTTTTCATTCTTTCTTTTCACATGTTTCTCCTAAAACAATATGTTAGTTTCTTTTGGACGCTCTTTTTGTTTCGACAAAAAGGGGGAGAAGAGAGTAAAAACCAATTCAACTTTTGAATTTTAGTTTTTTCCTTAAAATAATATTATGTTTTGTCATAAAAAAAGGGGGAGATTGTTAATACAAATAAACCGTAAAAATGTTTATTTATATTTTACGATCTTCTAATATTTTGTCGATAACAAACGTAAAATCATTTTAACGAAAGAAATAAAATTCGTAAATGGTTTGAGCCAATAGTTCGCTAACACACTTACGTTTTCACATAAGACACTAAACAAGTAATAGTGCTTTCATGATTTAGTAATACATATGTACAACAACTAGTGTTTACATATTGGGTAGATATATACATACTTATTATGTATTATAATGGGTAATATAATGGGTAATATAATGGGTAGAAGTTTAAGTATTTGACCCATTGACTAAATACATTGAATGTAATTGGGTAAAACCCAAAGTTCATAACCCATACCCATAGAGCATAACCCATAACCCATTGCGTGACATCATGCATAAGTCATAATGGGTATTATCCATGACCCATGGAGCTAACCCATAACCCATGGACTAGATGCATTACATCTTGTAGATACATTGTATCTACTTGGATACCCATGGTCCAAAGTCTAGGACCCATGTCCCATAACCCATGACCCATGACCCAAAACCGGGCAAGAGGTGTCCCATGGTTCCCCGGTTTACCGGACGAATCCTCAAGCAAGGGATCCGTGGGATCCGTGGAACAGTAGCATGTTTTTATCTATAAATAGTGAGCCATTTCTTCATTGTAGGTTGCCATTCCTACACATACTTTCACCTAATATTGTAAACTCTCTAACCTCATATCTAAAGGATCTTTCTATGTAGTTTGTGTTTGTTTATGTGTGATTCTCTAGGTTCCTCTTAAGATCACCACCTCTTGAAGTCGAGCAAGCTCAAGTCCATGGGTTGCCAAACTTCGTCATCATCAAACTACTTGAGGTTATCTTTTTGATAGTTCTTTCTTCCTCATTAGAAGTGTTGTGTCAAAGGCATTAGCGAAGGATGCCAAAAGGGTCAAGACGAAGGCATTAATGAAAGGTGCTTAACGTCTGTGTCAAAGGCATTAGTGAAGGATGCCAAAAGAGTCAAGACGAAGGAATTAGGGAAAGGGTGCCAAACGACCATGTCAAAAGCATTAGTGAAGGATGCCAAAAGGGTCAAGTCAAAGGCATTAGTGAAAGATGTCAAGGGTGTACAATCGATATGGTGTATCGATGTACAAATAGAGATAGGTTGTATCCAAGGATATTGATATCCTTGATGATGTTGTAATAAGTAGTGGGTCTCCTTTGGGATAGGTGTTGTGTAGTGTTTGGTAGTAGTTCCTCCTTTGTAATGGAACTCGGTATCTAGCCTTGTACCGGATAAAGTGTAGGTGGCGTTGTGATAGGTGTGGTTCTGCCTTGTGGAAGAACGGTGTCTATAGCCTTGCTTGGGAAAAAGAGGCGGCGTTGTGAAGGCTTATCCGCCATAAGGATTTGTGTCGTGTAGTGCTAATGAACTCTCGAGTAGGTGACTCGGGGAGTGGACTAGGGCAAGGAAGGTGTCCTTGTAGCCGAACCACTATTAATACTCGTGTCGTGGTTTTGTGTGTCTTACTCCTTAACTTTCCATTACATATTTACATATCTATCTATCAACGTCCAACATACACATCTAAATAGATTGACATAAGTCGATCTAAATATTTTAAAACGAAGTTTTAATCAAGAAAACTATTTAACCCCCCTTCTAGTTTTCCACACATAAAAAGGATTATACGACCCTCCTTGGTGTCAAAATTCAGTCGAGACATGATCCTAGATCCCATTCAATTATACGGCACCCTCCAAAACAAATCGAGATACATTAGAGAATTATTATCGACACAAGCTAAACCAAAACGTATTCGTTTGTATTTATCCCTTTTTAATTCGACACAAGATGAATAAAATAGATGCATGTCATGTGCATGATAGGTCAAAACAGATTTAAAGCCAAAGGGTACACATGGGTCAAAGCAAGGTTTATTTCAGATTCATATGGGTCGAATGCATGGGACAAAACATAGGTCCTTCTTCATTTGTGATTTCATGTGACAATATTATTATTCCATGAGAAGATTTACGTATCATTTTATGTGAGTTATATTCGATTAACATGCATAGTCTTGGTTAGGACCTCACAATAGAAATCATAAGAGAAACAAACGGAGGAAATTGAAATAAGATGAGTGACACAAACCCTAGATGCGTACGAGTGAGAGGCAAGAATGACGAAGAACAAAACCCGCGACCAACAGCAATACACCTACGACCAGCAGCAATACACCCACGATCAGGCCAAAACCACACAGCCACACCTTCGAATTCAAGGACTCACGACCACAGCACCACGACCTAAGTCCTTCGAACCATCAGCCACCATCACAGCCTCTCTCGCTTGTCTTACGAATCTTCTTGTTTTGCTTTGTGGTCGAATAGCATGAGGAAGAAAAGGGTGCCGCCACTTTTATATTTTTCTAGGGTTTCATTCATTTAATTTTTTTAGATGTAAAATGGTAAGTTAAATAAATGAGAAGTAAATGGGGTTAATGGGGAGGTAAAATCGGCTGAATCAAGGGGGATTAATGACCAAATCAATTTTCCTAATTTACAATTGTAGTGGTTTTATTTAAGTTAAATGTGTTTTGTAACTTGTATATAATTCGGTCCATGTAACTTCATAACGTGTGATATGTATATTGAAGACATAAGTGCGACGATTTACTTATCTTGAATAATTTAATCATTTACGGGTTAGGTTATAAACGTATTTAATGAGCTTGACGTAATTTTACGTATTTTATAAATATTAAACCTGATGGGTAAAATAGTCTTTTCACGCGTTTTAGATTTTAAGGGTTTTATAGCAAGGAAGGTGTCCTTGTT